>JAGFNQ010000445.1:346222-413914 GCA_024364735.1 Boesenbergia rotunda
AATGAGTTTTTGGGTTAAGGGCACGTAAGGTGCTCGATGAAAGTTCCAAGTAAGAAAGGTAAAGTTTGTAGTGCAAAATTTAGGCAAAAATAAAGATAGCTTGATAAGTATAAGCATATTGAGTAAGAAAGTATTTTACTTTTGTAAAGTGACATGTACCGGGCAAATGAGAGGCCCACAGAAAGTTAGAAGGAATCTCTAATAGGGTGCGGTAGCTAGCTACCCTGAAACCTATTAGGGATGCGCGCATTGGTACATTGATACCAGGTACAGTGTCAAGGCCTGAAAAAGTTGATTATTATTTTGAAGTATATGAGTATATGTAAGTGTTTCAATTTCCTTGAGTGCATGTATTTGGTTATGTATGTTGACATGGTTATGTTATAAGCATGTTAAAGAGAAAGAGCAAAGAAGTTAGTGTTTTAAAGTATGAAAATGTATCATTATTAAGTTTCAAAAGAAATCATGAGCATGTTAAGTTTGCAAGTGTTATGATGCTAGTAAATGTTTTCAAGCATGATTGAGCATGATAAGTGTATGAAAGTTCCCATGTGCAAATATTTCCAAGTGCATATATTTTGAAGCAAACATTCTTTGAAATGAGCATGTTTATTATCGATAACATGGATTTGTGAGTTAGGATTTACTTACTAAGCAATTCGCTTATTAGTTGCATTTCCTTCTATTGTAGATAAAGGTAAAGAAAAAGCATAAGCTATGGAGGCGAACGAGACTTGCATTGATGTTCAGTGGCGGCGGAATCGTGGAAGAAATCTTTGGGATAAGTCTTAGAGGCGTTTTGGTTTATAGAAACTCATGGTTGATGTTTTGGATTGGTAGGATGTGATCACCTTATTTAAACTTTACATGGAGTCAAAGTTGGGTACAAAGTTAGTAGAGATTGCATGTGTTTTGATAAGTTTGTTAAATTTCGTAAAATCCTAATTTCAAGTTATTGGATTCGTTTTGAGTTGCTAAGATGTTCATAAAAATAATATAAAGTATAGATTTGGAGTTATTTCTTTATATGCTTTGGAAGTGTATGAATTATGGACCTTTGAAAGGAGTTCCCAGGTCTGTAAATGCAGGTTTCAGGCGTGCCAGTCGACTGGTTCAGAACCAGTCGACTGCCCTATTGAACAGAGTTTCTGTTCGATGCACCAGTCGACTGCCAAGAGGCCAGTCGACTGGTGCCAGGCACAGAAAGTTTCTGTGGCTGACACTAGTCGACTGACTATCTAGCAGTCGACTGGTACCATTAAAAGGAAAGTGTTGTAGGGCAGATAGTTAGTGCTTTAGTTTTATAACTAAGAGGTCTAGGGGTCAAATCCTTGCAAAGCAAATAAAATGAATGTTCTTTTTTTTAAAAGAAAAAAATTCAGAGTAAGTTAAGGGAAGTCAAGTAGTTGTAATCTAAGGCTAAGAATAAGGTAAAGTTAAGGTTAAGTAAAAGTGACGTCCGCTTTAAGGGAGAGAAGTTAAGGGGTCATCACAATTGTACTCGGGAACTAAGTCGTGAGTGTTTGAGTTCGGAGAGAAATATACTCGGGAAGGGTAACCCTAGACTTAGGGATGGACCAGTCGACTGATCTAGGATCAATCAACTGGTGTGGCCAGAATTCGAAAGGTCAGGCTGTGGAATTCGAATTCGAGTGAGACCAGTCGATTGGTAACAGTCACTTTTAGCCTCGAGCTCTATTTAAGGGAGCTCGTTTAGGGCTATTTCTCCCTGGCGAAACTTGCTTGGTTAAAGCTTGTTAGTAGCCTATAGTGCTCAGGGATTGTCTGTTGGTGCAGGAAGCACCAGATCGAACCTTGTTTTGATATTGGCAAAGGATTCAAAGTTAAGAGTTATTTGTTGTCTAACAATGCTGCTTGAGAGTGCAGGAAACAAAGTCCTAGCGAAGGGCTGCTAGGCACCTGACGATGGGCTGTCAGGAAACCAAGTCCTGGCGAAGGGTTGCTGGGCGAAAACCAAGTCCTGGCGAAGGGCTGCTAGGCGAAAACCAAGTCCTGGCGAAGGGCTGCTGGGCGAAACTCAAGTCCTAGCGAAGGGCTGCTAGGCACCTGACGATGGGCTGTCAGGAAACCAAGTCCTGGCGAAGGGTTGCTGGGCGAAAACCAAGTCCTGGCGAAGGGATGCTGGGCGAAACTCAAGACCTGGCGAAGGGCTGCTGGGGCAAAAACCAAGTCCTGGCGAAGGGCTGCTGGGCGAAACTCAAGACTTGGCGAAGGGCTGCTGGGCAAAAACCAAGTCCTGGCGAAGGGCTGCTGGGCGAAACTCAAGACCTGGCGAAGGGCTGCCGGGCAAAAGTCTAACTGGAGGAGCCGGTTGGCACCAGGTAAATTCTCCCGAGAGGAGTAGGTGAGGACGCGTTCCCCTTGAGGGAACATTAGGCGTCGGTTCGACCTAGGGCTCCATTTTGGGGACCAAAGTCAGAACCAAGATAGCCAAGGCTGTATAATTCATTATGTTATTGGTTTATTGTGTTTTGGACTAACCCTGGATGCAGGACCAAAGGAACGTATGTCTGCAGCTCAGAATGCCTCAAAGGAAAGAGGCGATCGCTGACCAGGGCGCCCGGAGTGTCCCGGGCGCCCCCAAGGTGAACACAAAACACAACACAATCAGAAGAACCTCGACAGTACATTCTGAGGGCGCCCCCGCTGTCCCGGGCGCCCCCATGGCAAACCAACTGAAGAGTTAAGCTACTGCCGCGTCTGCACTGCGCACCCAGGGCGCCCCCGCTGTCCCGGGCGCCCTCAGCGCACAGGGCGCCCCCAGCCTTACCAAGGAGAGCTCAGCGCTGCGGATAAGGTTTGACTAGGTCAACCAGGGCGCCCCCGTCAAGGCCTTATCCCGAGGATTAAGGGATAAGTCGACGACCACGCCTCTTGTGGATCTACTGCCACGTGGGGGGGGGGGGGGGCGCCCCCGTCGACCAGGGCGCCCCCAGGCACTATAAAAAGGGCCCTCGACCCTCTTCTTCAACACACAACTTTCATTCAACGCATCCAAACTCTCTGACGACCGCGCTCTGCTCCAGGAACTTCCCGACTCAAGTCCGAAGCGCCGTCGACCTCCCGCTGCACCGAAACTCGAGCCTTCCCCGGGAGTTGGTAAATACAGAAGTGTAATCTTTGTTTATTGCAAATTATAGTTCTCCTCTGTATTCTTTCTACGCATTATAGAATTGCCCAAAGTAAACGGTCAACGACCGTGGGCCTTGGAGTAGGAGTCGACCCAGGCTCCGAACCAAGTAAAAACGACTTTGTTAGCGTTGAGTTATTTTGTCTCTATTTCCGCTGCGCACTTACTCTTTCTTTTAAATCCGAACGATTTGCGACATTCACCCCCCCTCTATCGCATCTCTCGATCCAACATTGTCCAGAAGTTGTGGCGAGGTTTCTCCACCCACAAGGAGCAACAAGAGCTAGCCGGAGGTGCTCCGAAGAATCATCCACCGAAGGATCGAGATTGCCCACCTTATGGGCAGCCGTGGAGTAGGAGTTTCATCTCCGAACCACGTAGATCGTTTTGTGTTAGCATTGTTTTTGTTTTATTTAATATTTCCGCTTGCGCATGCTAACGTTGTAGGTAGAAAATCGAATGAAAGCTATTCACCCCCCTCTAGCTTGACGGTAAGATCCTAACAAGTGGTATCAGAGCGAAGGTTCACTCATCTACGGACTAATTGCCGAGAGAGGAAAAAGCTAGAGAAAATGACGATTGAAGGCAAATTGGGTGATGACATCAACATTCCACCTCCCTATGATCGCAAAGATTTCGACTATTGGAGGATGCGAATGAAGACTTGGTTTGACATGGATTGGGAGTGCATAATGGTACTAGAAGAGTCCTTCGAAATTCCAAAAGATAAGCATGGGAAAAGACTCCGACCTAGATATTGGAATAGAGAGCAACAATGTCAATCAAAGGCAATTGAAAAGGTAATTTCAATCTTGCTTAATATTTTGCCTGATGATGTAATTAGTGGTGTAGGTGAGTATAAGAATGCAAATGAGCTGTGGAACAAAATTGGAGTAATTCATGAATGCATTTCCTTCTATTGCAGATAAAGGTAAAGAAAAAGCATAAACTATGGAGGCGAACGAGACTTGCATTGATGTTCAGTGGCGGCGGAACCGTGGAAGAGATCTTTGGGATAAGTCTTAGAGGCGTTTTGATTTATAGAAACTCATAGTTGATGTTTTGGATTGGTAGGATGTGATCACCTTATTTAAACTTTACATGGAGTCAAAGTTGGGTACAAAGTTAGTAGAGATTGCATGTGTTTTGATAAGTTTGTTAAATTTCGTAGAAATCCTAATTTCAAGTTATTGGATTCCTTTTGAGTTGCTAAGATGTTCATAAAACTAGTATAGAGTATAGATTTGGAGTTATTTCTTTATATGCTTTGGAAGTGTATGAATTATGGACCCTTGAAAGGAGTTCCCAGGTCTGTAAATGCAGGTTTCAGACGTGCCAGTCGACTGGTTCAGAACCAGTCGACTGCCCCAGTCGACTGGTGCCGGGCACAAAAAGTTTCTGTGGCTGACACCAGTCGACTGTCTATCTAACAGTCGACTGGTACCATTAAAAGGAAAGTGTTGTAGGGCAGATGGTTAGTGCTTTAGTTTTACAACTAAGAGGTCTCGGGGTCAAATCCTTGCAAAGCAAATAAAATGAATGTTTTTTTTAAAAGAAAAAAATTCAGAGCAAGTTAAGGGAAGTCAAGTAGTTTTAACCTAAGGCTAAGAATAAGGTAAAGTTAAGGTTAAGTAAAAGTGACGTCCACTTTAAGGGAGAGAAGTTAAGGGGTCGTCACAGAGTGGTATCAGAGCAAAAGGTTCCACCCCTCAGCCACACTGTCATCAAGCATCAATCCTGCCGCTTGCCAAATAAGAAGTTCATATGTTGTAGTTTTTGTATACTTTTTATTATTGACTGCTAGTATCAGTAAGTGAAAGATGATAAGGAAGTATGTTAGTATTATTATATGCTATTATGTGCATGATCAGTATATGCTATATGAGTAAGATGACATGATATGACATATCATGATATGAGTATGATGATATGAGAATGATGATAGTGAAGTAATGTAATGTCCTTAGTGAAGTAATGTCATTATTCTCTTTATGAGATAATAGTAAGAGAATGACAAGTTGACGTCCTAGAAAGGCTCAAAACGAGGAGCGAGCTTCTAGAGGGTAAAAAGCAGAGTCAGTACCACCACCAAATCTCTTAGAGGTGGTGGCGCAGTTACAGAAATAGTTAATAGAACAACAGCAAGTTATTACCACCTTAATGGCCAACCAGCAAGCTGCTCCCATTACTCCGCCGGTGGAGAATATAGTAGCACCAGTTGTGACCGAAGATCCATCGGTTACATCTGTAGTCCCGGCAAGGGGGGTACGACAAGAAGTATACCTCATCTAGTGGCAGATATTGAAGCCAGGGAACTTCTCATGCACAACCGAACCATGGGATGCTCAAGCTGTTGGGACCGGGTGCATGTTGACAAGGATACGGGTTCGTAATATTTTAAAATTTTACGTGCAGCGGAAGAATTAGCATAAAATAATTTCACAAATTATTTTAACCACGTATCTAGCATGCGACCTTATGATGTGTGGACGTAATCATAAATTAAAACTTTGCGGAAAAGTAAACTAATTTACTTTATACCTCGCGTAACTCGAAGAAAGGGACAAGATCTAACCGTAGCGTCCCTTGGAAGCTCCGCCTCTATTCGCGTCTACGCCGAGTTCTCTTCGGGATGACTTCGCAAAGCCACGAGTTTCGTGCCGACAAGAACTACTAGATTCTCCAAAGGCACGACAAGAATACCAAGAGAGAGATGAGAAGACTAACCATCAAACGAAGAACGGAATCACCTTCTTCATCGAGGTAACTGATGGTTGAGCAACCTTCTTGCCCGAAGCCGAAGAAGCATGCCTGCTCACACAAAATTTGTCTTCTCCATCAAGAACATGAAGGTTGAAGGTAGGCGACCTTCTTTCTCTTGCTCCACGCGTGGGTGGAGAGGAGACAACACAGCAGCATTTGTCCATGCATGCAATGAAAAACACAGCAGCCTCTTTTTTTTTTCTTGCTGTCGTCCACGTACAGATGGGAGAAGACAAAACGCAGCAGCTGCATGCTGCCGTGCACGCACGGATGAATAGACCAAACCCGTAGCAGTCCACGCGTGGATGGAAATTGTAGCCGATGCATGCAGTCCACGCGTGGTTGGAGAAGAGAGTAGCCGCCCAGCCTCTTCAGCGCCGCTCAACCGAGAGAGATAGGGAGAGAGAGGAGAACAATCTAGGTTTTTCATGTGCTCTCTAGGATTAATTTTCTGGATTAATTTTCAAGGCTTACCTTGGTTCCTTTATATAGTAGCATCTCCATCGCCAAGTCTCCCCTTTAACGGAATAAATTTTCATAAAAAATTTATCTTATAAATTTCTTTATGAATTATTCCGTTATGCCAAGTTTTTATTATAACTAAATTTATAATAAAAACAAACATATCTCTCCTTTTATTATGGAATAAATTTTCACAAGAAATTTATTATATAAATTTTTCTTATCATGGAAAAATCAATTCATAATTGATTTTATAAAATAAAATAAACCTTTTAAAGTTTATTTTAATTTCAATGAAAATAAATTTATTTATATAATTTATTTATCCATAATTTTATAAAACAAATCGCGCTTGATTTATTTTATAATTTAAACCAAATAAATTAGTTTCCCTCCTTGTTGTGGCCGGCCAAACCAAAACGCCTCCTCACGAATTAAACTCATTTAATTCGTCCAATAAGCCTTCAAAAAACTTAGCCATTTTAAGCTTCCCGTGCGCCTTTGATAAATTCAGATTCGACTTATTTCTCTTGATCGAAAAATCCAATTTTCAACTCGTTTTAAATCCCTCGGATTACTCGTAGTACGTGTGACTAAATAGGCTTTCGATTTATGTTGGCCGTCTATAATCAACCAATTATAGAACGATCATGAGTGACACCTAGTAGTACATCATGACCCCCAATTAATCGAAAGATCAACGGTTGACCTCAGAAATAATTCTGAAACCCTTCAGCAGCTCTAATGAATCGTGCTTCATTCCCTTCACCATCTTATACCCACTTGGTTCAGGACACGGTCTATGTGTGTCAGTCCCCACTAGGCTGACTACGTCACACCTAGCCCAAGTAATGTCTTTCTCGTCCAATGGATTCTAATTACTCACATGTGTCTAAGAGATTCATACTCTGAACATATCATGCTCTGGCCAGAGGCTTCGAGTAACAATCCGACGATAGGCCTCGGGTATACATCTCCTCGCAAGGAGTGGTGAATCCTTTGTAGGTTGTTCAAACATCTTCGGGCACTTCGGCTTATACCCAACCATCCTGGGTCCACACCTCCATGGAGATGCTTGCTTAAGATGTCAAAGTATAAGTCTCCATGACCAAGATGACTTGAACACCGCAAGTCAAAGGAACATGGCACTTAAGCTGCAGTAAGAACTTCACTGACATGTCTATATGTAGACTACCATATGAAGTCTTACAGCCAGTCACTCCAATGAACTAGTTCCTTAACTAGCATCCATGTTTATCTCCGGACATCCCAATGTCACCAGCCAGTGAGAATCAGCTGATTATAGAATAACCCATGCTAGTCTCAACAGAATTGATAGTGTCCGTATTTATCAATTCATCGACTAGGGACAATTTCAATACTTCACAATTGCACATGTAGAGATAATCACTAGTTGTGAATTCATCACAAATTCTCTCATGCTGTGAATTGTATTGCGGACATTCAGTAAATGAGTTCAAGATCTCAATCAAATACATGAACATGTAAACTCAAATAGTGAATATTCATTTATTAAAGTAAATGATTACAATCATAAGGCGATTGCCTTAGGACACTTCTCTCATATTACTAACACAAGCATGATTCAAGTCTTTAGAAAGCATAGTAGAGCTACTGGACTGGCCTGAAGTAGAGAAGATAAAGTGTGCATTTTTCTGCCTTACGGGAGATGCTAGAATATAGTGGGAGAGAGTCAAGGCCAAGAGAAATGTCAGCCAGATGACATGGGTCGACTTCGAGACTGAGTTCTTCGAAGAATACTTTCACATGCAAGTAACCAACAAGCACTATGATGAATTCATGGAGTCCAGACAAGGAGAACTATCCGTGGATAAAGCAGTGAAGATGTTTAAGCGGTTAGCTCATCTGTGCCCAGAGCTAGTTAGCACTGAAAAAGAAAGAGTCAGGCTAATGTTGAAAATGTGAAGGCCTGAGATAGCGTTAAATGTGGCCAGCGGTGTTAAGAGGCCGCAACCCTCCGAAGAACTGATAAGTAGTGTTTTGATCACTGAGCACTACTTAAACAGTACAAAGGCCACCAGAAATGTTGAACGATGAAGTTCTTAACAACCTTATCTTCGGGAGAGGTCATGGCATCTACTCAGTGGCTACGAGCTGTATTAATTCAAATTTCCAACCGAGAGCTCTATAGTGATTTAGTAGTCCTTGAGATGAAGGATTTCGATCATTTTAGGGATGGATTTCTTGAGCAAGTATAGTGCCTCTAATGAATGCCGCAAAAGAATAGTCAAGTTCACACCAGAAGCAGAACCTCCATTTGAGTTTATTGGAGACCCAAAGAGAAAGACAAAAAGGTTCTTATCTACCTTACAAGCTCAAAGAATGTTAGATAATGGATGTTCTGGTTATTAGCGCATATAGTAGATGCAAGGCAAAGAGAAGAGTTAAAGTAAAAAGAGGTACGGGTAGTCTGTGACTATCCGGAGGTGTTTCCTGAAGAGTTACCAGGACTCCCTCCCAATCGAGAAATTGAATTTGAAATTGAGTTGGTTCCAGGAACCAACCCAATTTCAAAGGCACCTTATCGCATGGCACCAGCAGAACTGAAAGAACTGCAAGAACAGTTATAAGAGTTGCTCGACAAGGGTTTCATCCGCCCTAGTCATTCACCTTGGGAGCTCCTGTGTTGTTCGTCAAGAAGAAAGATGGATCCATGGGAATGTGCATAGATTATCGAGCCTTGAATAAGGTAACCATCAAGAACAGATATCCCTTGCCAAGGATAGATGATTTATTCTATCAGTTGAAGGGAGCCACGGTGTTCTCCAAAATAGATCTGCGATCAGGTTACCATCAACTCAAAGTGAAGGAGAGTGATGTGCCAAGGACTGCTTTCAGTACAAGATATGAGCACTACGAGTTTGTGGTCATGCCCTTTCGAGTGACAAACATCCCTGCGACGTTTATGGATCTAATGAATAGAGTGTTCAAGGACTTTCTTGACAAGTTCGTCATTGTCTTCATTGATGATATCCTAGTGTATTCAAAGACTCAGGAAGAACATGAAGAACACCTGAAGATAGTGTTGCAGACCTTACACCAGAGGTAGTTGTACGCCAAATTCTCAAAGTTTGAGTTTTGGCTTTACCAGGTGGCATTCCTAGGCCACATCATTTCCAAAGAAGGCATTATGGTAGACCCAGCCAAGATTGAAGCAGTTAGTAACTGGAGTCGACCAACGAATGATAGTGAGATCAAAAGTTTTCTCGGTTTAGCAGGGTACTACAGAAGGTTTGTAGAGGACTTTTCAAAGATAGTTTCTCCACTTACAGCCCTTACCAGAAAGAATAAGAAGTATGAGTGGACTGAAAACTGTGAGCAGAGTTTTCTTGAGTTGAAGAAGAGACTGACAAGCCCTCCTATTCTTACAGTACCCGAAGGTGATAAGAGCTTTGATATATACAGTGATGCATCAAAGCTAGGACTTGGAGCCGTACTTATGCAAGAAGGCAAAGTCATAGCTTATGCTTCCAGGTAACTCAAGGATTATAAAAAGAATTATCCCACTCATGATCTGGAGTTGGCAGCTGTAGTCTTAGCTCTAAAAATATGGAGACATTATCTGTATGGAGTGCAGTGCAAAATTTATACAGATCACCAGAGTCTGAAATATTTCTTCACTCAGAAAGACCTCAATATGAGACAGCGAAGGTGGCTTGAGTTAGTGAAGGATTATGACTGTGAGATCCTTTACCACCCTGGTAAGGCAAATAAAGTAGCAGATGCACTAAGTCACCGCCATTACAGAAGGAAATAGTAGATTATGGAGTAGAGATCATTTATGGGCTGTTAGCTCTATTGACACTAGAGTCAACCTTGCTTGAAGATATACAGAAAGAGCAAGCTGAGGATTCTGATATCCAAAGGATCAAGCAAGAGATACAAGAAGGAGAAAGTAAAGAGTTTAGAGTATCTAACAGTAGGATACTCTATTATGGTGACCGTTTATGTGTCCCTAATAGTGAAGAGCTGAGAAAGAAGATTCTTGAAGAAGCCTATAGAACTCCCTACTCAATGCACCCTGGTTCCACTAAGATGTACCAGGACTTGAAAAGAAGATTTTGGTGGTCTGGAATGAAAAGAGACATAGCCAAGTATGTCAGCATTTGCCTGACATGTCAGAGAGTTAAAGCAGAACACCAGAGACCAGAAGGTATCCTACAACCCATTCAGATTCCAGAGTGGAAATGGGAAGACATAGCCATGAATTTCATAGTTGGTCTACCAAAGACAACTAATGGTTATGACGCTATTTGGGTAATAGTAGACAGATTGACCAAGTCTGCCCACTTCTTGGCAATCAAAGTGTCTTATTCGATTGAAAGATTAGCCCAGTTATATGTACAGGAAGTGATCCGACTACACGGAGTCCCGAAGACCATTATCTCTAATAGAGATGGTCGTTTCACTTCACACTTTTGGGAGTGCGTACAGACAGCGCTAGGCACCAAACTGAAGTTTAGCACAGCTTTCCATCCCCAGACTGATGGCCAGACAGAGAGAGTGAATCAAATTCTAGAAGATATGCTCAGAGCTTGTGCATTAGATTTCAAAGGCAGTTGGTGCAAATATTTATGTTTAGCTGAGTTTGCCTACAACAACAGTTACCAAGCCACTATTGGTAGGACACCCTATGAAGCTCTTTATGGTATGAAGTGTAGATCTCCCCTCTGTTGGTATGAAGGTAGTGAGAAGAAAGAAATGGAGTCTCAGACTGACCTTATAGATGATACCACAGAAGCTATAAAGAGCATCCGCCAGAGAATAGAAGCTGCTCAGAGTAGGCAGAAGAGTTATGCCGATGTACGCCGTAGACAGTTAGAGTTTGAAGTTGGGGATACAGTTTTCCTCAAAGTAGCTCCTATGAAGGGTGTAATGAGATTCGGCAAGAAAGGCAAGCTAAGTCCTCGATACATAGGACCCTACCAAGTTCCTTTGCTTGTGCAATAGCTCCATTGTCTCAGACTGACCTTGGTTCCTTTGCTTGTGCAATAGCTCCATTGTTATCGCAGTAAATCAGCACTGCATCATCAATGGTTGGAACCACACCAAGTTCTGAGATAAACTTCTTGATCCAGACTGCTTCCTTTGCTGCTTCCGAAGCAGCAATATATTCTGCTTCCGTGGTAGAATCCGCTACGGTGTCTTGTTTGGAACTTTTCCAACTTATTGCGCCTCCATTCAAGATAAATACGTATCCGGACTGAGATTTGGAGTCATCCTTATCTGTCTGGAAACTGGCATCTGTATACCCACGTATTACCATATCTCCTTCTCCATATATTAGGAACACATCCTTAGTTTTTCTTAAGTACTTAAGGATTGTCTTGACAGCCACCCAATGATCCATTCCTGGATCAGACTGGTATCTGCTTGTGACGCTCAGAGCATACGATACATCGGGCCTAGTACATAACATAGCATACATGATAGATCCTATCGCGGATGCATAAGGAATCTTATTCATGCAAATCCTCTCGTCTTTTGTGCGCGGACACATAGACTTTGAAAGGTTGATCCCATGCCTGATGGGAAGGTATCCTTTCTTAGATTCCGACATGCTAAACCTTTTTAGCACTCGATCTATATATGTAGACTGCGAAAGACCAAGCAACCGTTTTGATCTATCTCTATAGATTCTAATTCCAAGGATATAGGTTGCTTCTCCCAGGTCTTTCATGGAGAAAGTTTTGGACAACCAAATTTTAACCGACTGTAAGACTAATATATTGTTTCCTATAAGTAATATGTCATGGACATATAATACTAGGAATACGACTGCACTCCCACTAACCTTCTTGTACACACAAGGTTCGTCAGGATTTTGTGAGAAATCAAACTCTTTGATTGTCTCATCAAAACGGATGTTCCAGCTCCTGGATGCTTGCTTCAGTCCATATATGGATCGCCGAAGCTTGCATATTTTGGTTTTGTCAACCGATGTGAAACCTTCAGGTTGTATCATGTATACATCCTCAAGCAGGTTTCCATTAAGGAAAGCTGTTTTCACATCCATTTGCCATATCTCATAATCATAATGAGCTGCTATGGCTAGGAGCATCCGAATGAATTTAAGCATAGCTACTGGCGAATAGATTTCGTCATAATCAATTCCTTGTTTCTCACGATATCCTTATGCCACTAATCTAGCCTTAAAGGTAACAACATTACCTTCCATGTCGGTTTTCTTCTTGAAAACCCACTTGCACCCTATGGGCTTAATCCCTTCAGGTGGGTTGACCATGTCCCATACTTGGTTTTCGTACATGGAATCCATTTCCGACTTCATGGCTTCAAGCCATTTGTCCCTTTCTGAACTTTTCAGAACATCTTCATAACTGATAGGTTCGTCATCGCTTATGAGTAACACGTCGTTCGATTCACTTATGAGAAATCCGTATCTCTCTGGAATATTGCGTGTCCTATCAGACATACGAAGAGGTGGTGTTGTTTTAGGTTCAACTGATAGCTCATCATTATGAGTTATTGGTTGTGGGTCTAGACTAGGTGTCTCTGTAATGTCTATTGGAGTTTCTTGAACTTCATCAAGTTCAATGCCACTCCCACTGTTTTCTTGTAAAAGAAATTCTTTTTCTAGAAATACAACATGCCTTGAAACAAACACCTTTTGTTCCAAGGGATGATAGAATTGGTAACCCTTCGTTTCCTTAGGGTATCCAATAGATAGACATTTATCAGACTTAGCATCCAATTTGTCTGATACAGTCCGCTTCACATAAGCAGGACAACCCCATATTTTAAGGTGAGTTAAATGAGGTTTCTTACTATTCCACGTCTCATATGGAGTAGTAGAGACTACCTTGGTCGGGGCTCTATTTAGCAAGTAAACAGCTGTCTTAAGTGCATAGCCCCAAAAGGATTTTGGAAGAGTTGCATGGTTCATCATAGATCTAACCATGTCCATCAAGGTTCGGTTACGCCTCTCAGATACACCATTATGCTGTGGTGTATATGGCGGAGTCCATTGAGACAATATCCCATTGTCCCTAAGATAATCTTGAAACTCTTGACTTAAGTATTCACCACCCCGATCGGATCGAAGTATCTTAATACTTTTGCCAAGCTGTTTCTCTACTTCATTTCTGAACTCTTTGAATTTCTCAAAAGCTTCAGATTTGTGTTTCATCAAGAACACATACCCGAATCGTGAGTGATCATCGATAAAGGTAATGAAGTAGCTATAGCCTCCTTGTGCAGGAGTTGACATTGGTCCACATACATCAGTATGTATTAGACCAAGCAATTCTCCCAGTGGATTAGCTTTTCCGGAAAAGGGTAATTTGGCCATCTTGCCTTTTAAGCATGATTCGCATGTATCAAATGAACCGGGTTCAAATGATTCCAGAATTCCATATCGGTGTAATTTGGTCATGCGTTTCTTACTTACATGGCCAAGACGACAATGTCACGTATAAGAGTCTATTCGATTATCTATTCGAGCACGTTTGTTGCTAACTTCGATATTGAAAACGTCACCGGATAAATCTAACGTGTAGATACCATTGCACAAAGTTCCGGTCCCATAAAGAACACCATTTAAAGTTATGTAACAACAATTGTTACTAAAAGTTAAATGATAACTCTTTTCATTCAAGCATGAAATAGATACAATGTTCTTTATTAATGAAGGAACAAAATAACAATTATCCAATTCTAAGACAAGTCCAGTAGGGAGCTTTAGCAAATATGTTCCGATGGCAACAGCAGCAATCTTTGCTCCATTTCCAACTCGCAAATTCGCTTCTCCCTTGCCGAGTCTTCTTCTATTCCTTAGCGCCTGTATGTCATTACATATATGTGAGCTACACTCAGTATCAAGTACCCAGGCGGTTGAGGAAATAGAGTGACATTCAATAACGAAGATACCTGAAGAGGATGGGGCATCGGATGCCTTCTTCTTCAAGGACTCAAGATAAACCTTGCAGTTTCTTCGCCAGTGACCCTCCTTGCCACAGTAATGGCAAGTGCCTTTTGGGGTCTTTTAAGTCTTTTTGGCATTTTTCTTCTTTCCCTTATTCTGTTCTTTGGCCTTCCTCTTAGAGCCTTTCTTCGAGGAACCAACTAATAGTACCGTCTTCTGATCCTGCTTCACAGAAGGCTCTACAGTCTTCAGCAGGTTGAGCAACTCAGGAATGGTAGTCTCCAGCTTGTTCATCCGATAGTTCATCACAAATTGTGAATAACTTTTGGGCAAACAATGCAGAATTAAGTCAATACTTAGTTCATGATCCATTGCAAATCCGAGTGTGCTTAGTCGCTCAATGTACCCCAACATCTTCAACACAAACTGTGAGACAGAAATGCCTTCCTGCATCCTAGAGGTGAACAGGAGTCTGGAGACCTCGAACCTTTCGGATCTCGCCTGCTCGTCAAACAGCTCATGAAGATGGAAGATGATGGTATAAGCATCCATATGCTCATGCTGCTTTTGCAGCTCAGGTACCATAGAGGCTAGCATGATGCAACTCGCAAGTTCAGAATCGGTCACATGTTTCTGATAGGCCACTAACTGGTCTGGAGTTGCATTTTCTGGAGGACGGTTGGGAAGTTGATCTTCAAGGACATAAGCAAGCTTTTCTGCCTTGAGGACTATCCTCAGGTTTCGAAGCCAGTCCATGAAGTTTGGCCCAGTCAGCTTATTGATGTCCAAAATGGAACACAAATTTAGAGAAGACATGATCGAGTGATTATCCTATAAATACAAATTGAGCTTATGTGAGAAGAATAATAAAGAATGTATCAACATACATTAATTAAATCCTATTTAATTTTTTGAATTGAATAACCCTTTTTATCAATTCGGGAGATCGTAGGAACATCTCCAAATAGGTTGATATCCAACCATAGATAAGAACAACCATGGCTGTGGCCATCAAGTTATTCTTAGCTATGAAGGTAGGTAATTATAACGATTACATATCACATATATGTAACTATCACTTTATGCTATCAACTAATTGAATGTTTGCATAAATCATTGGGTTGTTAACTCATTAACAAGTATGCAACATTATACATAGCACACAACTACACCTCTCTTTACATCGTCCTTGGCTGTGGCACAACAAATCGATGCTCCAAGCTTAAGGCTGACCCATTAATCAAGAAATAGTTTTAATATGGTTGGAGCTCATTCAACCGTTTAGTCAGGCTTGGATGTGTCCAACAACCAAAACTAAGGATTGACCTCTGACTCCAACTATATTTATCATAAACTAATTCCATGGTTTGAACATGTTGAGGTTCAAGCCGGGCATGGATGTGTCCATCAACTCAAACGAGAAACAAAACTCTGGTTCTAACCATATTAATGGAATGTGTTGGCCTTAATATTTTGTAAGGGGTTTTGGGTCTCATCCTTTCTTTTCTAAGCACATTCATGACATATAATTATGTCATGTACTAACGATTTCCTTAATAAAACGATTTCCTTAATAAAGTATGTATGTGACTTAATTTATCAAGTCTCATTAATTGAATTAGGAACCGGATTTCCTAATTCTAATTTCATACTTTATTCAAGGAATTGTTTTGGGAAACAATTTCAGTAACGCCTGCTTTTTTTTTCCATAAAGCGGCGTTACGTTAACATACTTAGGGCATGTAGACATCCTAATGCAGCGGAAACCTTTAAACTTACACCTACATGCACTTACCACCATTCCTAGCATCATAACATGGGAACTTGGCATATTAACTTTATACTTAGCATCATATCATGTCATACTTAGCATCATGTCATACTTAGCATCATATCATGTCATACTTTAGCATCATGTCATAGAGTCACATTCAAGTACTTAATAGTAAAGGTAGAGTTCTATCATAAGACGAGCAACCATATTGCTCCTTGGCCAAGTCACTATCACACACATTCTTTGATGCCCTCCTGCTGCTTCCTTAGTGTCCCCTTGCGTGATCTGCGGTATAAGAAAATAAGACTATAAACACACAGGCTTAGTAAGACTCTTTCCTACTCACTAAAACCATTCATCTTTTCATCATGAGCACATAAGACATGAACATACTTAGTGCTTTACTCAGCACATAAGTCTTTATGAGCACTTAGCCTGCCTTTGACATGACTTGAACATAACTTAGTCACTTTCATAGCATAGCATATACATAAACATAAAACATTCATGGCTTGGCATAATACTTGGCATAGACATAAACATTATAAACATTCATAGTATGACATAATTATTGGCATAAACATAAACATAATAACATAACCTCATAAACATTCCTAACATGAACCTAAATGAAATCATGGCATCCGAACTTAGCATAAACACAATTAAATCATGGCAACATAACTTAGCATGGACATAAATATAATCATAGCATTCTATCCTAGCATAAACATAATTAAATCATGGCATCATAATTAACATGAGCATAAATAAAATCATAGCATTCTAACCTAGTATAAACATAATTAAATCATGACATCCTAAACTATCATGAACATAAATAAAATCATGGCATTCTAACCTAGCATAAACATAATCCTAAACTATCATGAACATAAATAAAATCATGGCATTCTAATTAACATAAACATAAATAAATCATGGCATCCTAAACTATCATGAACATAAATAAAATCATGGCATTCTAGCTTAGCATAAACATACATAAAATCATTTGCATAAACATACCTTGCATAAACTTACTTTGCATAATGTTCTTATCATAAGTATAATGCATAACATGGATGAATGCATGTGGCAATTGCATATATATATAAGGATGCTTAATCTTTAAAAACATGCTTTTAAATACTTTAACATAATCATAACATTCATTGGGCCCTGGCTTGTACTACATTCATTCATCATATGCGCGCATCCCTAAGTAAATACGAGGTAGCTAATCTCGACCTACTAGGGTAAGGACAGCTTCATCGGTAGTCCCGAACCGTAAGGACAGCTTCATCGGTAGTCCCGAACCGTGGACAACTTCATCGGTAGTCCAGAACCGTGGACCTTACTTAGGTCCGGTACAAGCCCATCAAATAAAATAAAATGCTTTCACATGCTTTTTCATTCATCAGCATTCATTCATCATACTTGTCATTCATCATCATTCATTCATCATACTTGTCATTCATCATCATTTATTCATCATACTTAACATCATCGTTATGCCTTAAAGGCATGTACTTTAACTTCATTCATAAGACATGGCATACATACATCTTATTCATAAATCATGGCATACATACGTATCATTCATAAGACATGGCATACATGCATATCATTCATAAATCATGGCACATGTCTAAACATCTATGACTTAACATATAATTCATGACATACAAACTAAGGGTTTGGTTAACATAAAACTTCTTCCATCTTACTTAAATATATATCTTGGTAACTCATACTCAAGCATCTTGGTAGGTTTAACCCAACCCTAGCCCTAGGTTATGCCCTTGGCCGAAAATCCCCAAGGAACCCTAGGTCCATGAACCTTCACATAACTTCCCAAACAACATCTCATACACATATACTAGGCCATAGGAACCCTTTGATCCCATACTTAAGGCCAACCCTAATCCTTTAGCCCTAATGTTACTCTTGGCCGAAACTTCAAGGTCATGGGGGTATGGAAAAATTCCATTAAAACCCCAAATCAATTACTTAAACACCAACCATACCTTACCATAGGGCCATTGGGACCCTTACTTGAAATAAGTCCTAACTTTCCTGTTGGATCGAGAAAACCGATAGAGGGGGGGGGGTGAATATCGGAAAACTTTCGGATTTGAGTAAGAGTAGGTACGCAGTGGAAATTAAAAACAAGACACAGTCGATTTACTTGGTTCGGAGCCTGTATCGACTCCTACTCCAAGGGCCACGGTCGTTGACCGTTTACTTTGGGCAATTCTATATACGCGCAAATCAGTTTACAATAATTTATTACAAGTAAGTGCACTAACAATAATAATAAAAATTCGATCTTCGTTACCGACGTCCGGAGTGGATTGACTCTTTCGGGGCAGCGGGACGTCGTCGGCTCGAGTTGGAGTGTTTCCGGAGCACGACACGAGCGTAGAAGATCTTTGGGGCGTTGAGAGAACAGTTGTATGAAGCCTGGGGTCGAGGGCCCTTTATATAGGGCCTGGGGGCGCCCGGGACGTCGGGGGCGCCCCCCACGTGGCCTCTGATCCGCAGAGCTCTCGGTCGCGTCTGATCCTCTGGATCCGCTTTGACCGGGGCGCCCGGAGCGCTCGGGGCGCCCGCATTGACCGGTCAAAGTTTATCTTCATGGCTTCGCAAGGGCGCGCTTCGGCAGCTGGCAGTGGGGGCGCCCGCGACAGGCGGGGCACCCGGAACAGGCGGGGCGCCCGGAGCATCCGGGGCGCCCCAAATCTAGCTGTCGAGGCGCTTTGAGGTTATTTTCACTTTTTGCAGACTTGGGTTGACCTTGGGGGCGCCCGGATCATCCGGGGCGCCCTGCTCAGCTTCTGCCTCACTCCTTTGAGGCTCTCTGAGCTGCAGATACTCAGTCCTTCGATCCTGCATCCAGGGTTAGTCCAAATAGCAATTATATTATTATTTTATACAGCCTTAGTTGTCTTGGTTCTGACTTTGGTCTCCAAAATGGAGCCCTAGGTCGAACCGACGCCTACTGTTCCCTCGACGGGGAACGCATCCTCACCTACTCCTCTCGGGAGAATTTACCTGATGCCAACCGCTCCTTTGGTTGGACTTTTGCCTGACGGTCCTTCGTCAGGTCTTGGATATTGGCAGTCCTTCGCCAGTTGCCTAGCAGTCCTTCGCTAGGGCTTTGATACTGGCAGTCCCTCGCCAGTTGCCTAGCAGTCCTTCGCTAGGGCTTTGTTTCCTGGCAGCCCTTCGCCAGGTGCCTAGCAGCCCTTCTCTAGGACTTGGTTTCCTGGCAACCCTTCGCTAGGTGCCTAGCAGCCCTTCGCTAGGACTTGGTTTCCTGGCTGCCCTTCGCCAGGTGCCTAACAACCCTTCGCTAGGACTTTGTTTCTACACACTCAAGTAACAACATTAGATCACAAATAACACTTAACTTTGAATCCTTTGCCAATATCAAAACAAGGTTCGATATGGTGCTTTCTGCACCAACAAGCTCCCCCTTTTTGATTTATGACAACACAATTCAAAGTTAAGTAAAAAACTTATAACAGTTAATAAAAGAAGGTAAAAACACAATGAAGTATAGGAAAAAACACAATGAAGTATATAAAAATTTTTTTTTTCTCATACTCCCCCTAAAACCCTGAATACTTGCAAAATCCTTAACTTTGACCTTTCCTCCCCCTTTGACATATATCAAAAATAAACATGGGTGTTCAAGGTATCTAACAGGGATTTTTGAGTTTTCCTAAGTGCTTCATGTCTTTAACAAAGTGTTTTTCAAAAAAAATGGAGTAAAAGCATTTTCACTAACAAAACTTGTTTCAAATTTTAGGCAACATTTTTCAAAATTTAGGCAAAATTTTGAAGCTAGATTTCCCTTAAACAAAGTTTCAAATTTTGAGAATTGGGAATAAATTTGTTTAATAAGGAAAATTTTACTTAGGAGAAAAATATGTACTCAAAAAGTTTGAAAAACACTTAGAAATACTTTGAAATTTTTGAAGCACTTTAAAAAAATTCCTTTCTCTCTTTCCTTTTTCTCCCCCTTAATGTGAAATTCTTCTTCTTGTGTTTTAGACCATTCTAAGAAAAACTTTCTTTGAAAAGGGGAAAAAAATTTTAAGAGAGAAATTTTTAATTTCACTTTTTCTACTCTCACCCTTGGTCTTATATCAATAAAAAACTTTGTAAAATATATTTTGAAAGAAATTTAAATTTGTGTATCAGAGCTTGTGAAAAAAAATTGAGCGAAGTAATGTCAAGTGTTATGATAATTAAAAAAATTTAGAAAGACTGAAAAATTTATGTTCAAAATCATAATTGGAGTCAAGTGTATATGATAAACAATAAGTTTACTTGTTCTGAATATTTTGAAAAATGCACAAGAATGCAAGTACTTTATTGAGCTTTTGAAAGGCATAAGTATTTTGAAAGATATTATGAATTTGAAAAACATAAGTACTTTTAAAATATCAAAGAAAATTACTAAAATTACTTGACTTATCTTTTTGAAAGTACTTACACATAATCTTTTACTTGCTTTGGTTTCTTTTCCAGTCTGACACAATCCTAGGAAACCTTGTTAACTACAAGGAAATTTCCTTAAGTGTCCTGGAAATTTTCCAACTCAAGTATATATTATTTCCAAAAGAATTTTGATAAGCCAAAATGATAGTATTTTGAAAATATATGCAAGTATATTTTGAAAATGTATCAACTTTGGAGGCACAATATTTTACTAGACTTGGTTTATTTTCCAGTCTAACACAATCCTAGGAAGCCTTGTTAACTACAAGGACCTTTCCTTAAGTGTCCTGGAAAATTTTCCAAAGTCAAGTAAATATTAATTTCAAAAGTATTCTCAATAGATTTTTAAAAGTATTTCAAAGTCACGTAAAATTTTGAAAGTGATGATATATATAAGCAAAATGATTTTATAGGATAGTATTTTGAAAGAGTAATCGTTTAAGTTTTCAAAAGGATTTTAAAAGTGCAATGCATGAAAACATATAATTTTGAAAATGCTCAATAATTCTTTTAATTTGATCTCCCACTTAACTCGACCCAGTCCTAGGAAGCTTGTTGACTACAAGCGATCTTCCTCTGAGTCTTAAGGTTTGATTCAAATTATACGAATTATCTAATAATTTTAAACTTGTTAGAAATAATTTCTTTTGATTTAGACTCCCCCTAAATTTGACACATCCTCGGAGTCTTTGTAGATCATTAAGTAGACCTTCCTTTGTGTCTTTAGGGTTTACTAAAATCAAAAGAATAGTTTTGAATACTAGCATGGGAATATAATTTTTGAAAATTCAATTTGAGATGAAAGATAATTTTCGAAAAACAGCATGGTAAAATGTTTTCGAAAAACATTTTGAAATGATAATGGTTTTTTTTTGTAAAGCATAATTTTCGAAAAATATAGTGATTATTTGAAAACATAGATTTTTTTTTTAGGTCCAAAAAAAATAAATATCTAAGTCCGGACTGTAGGCAAAAAGAAAATATCCTAAATAATTCCTAGGGTGACTTTTTGCCATACAAGAGTAAACTAATTTTCAACTAATGTTTGTATAATGGTAAAGGAAAGAAATAAATGTTATGAAATAAATTTCAGGTTAGTGAACAAAAGAGACTTGATTTTAATTACAATGATTTGAAACATTGACTATTAGTTAAAAAGTTAAATTTGATTTTTGTGAAAATGAAAATTTAGAGGGTTAAGTTTGTTCAGTTGAATTAAATTTTGAATTTGATTGAATTAAATTTAATTGATTTAATTGAATTTAATTGATTTAATTAAGATTTAATTGAATTTATTGATTTAATTAAGATTTAATTGAATTTATTGATTTAATTAAGATTTAATTGAATTTTGATTTAATTAAGATTTAATTGAATTTTGATTTTAGTTTGATTAATCTGAATTAGTTGGTTGGGTTAGACTCAACTTTTAGGTCCTAAGCATCTCACCCATTTCTAAGTGACAAAATAGGATATCCTTAACTGTTTTGTGAGATGCATATTTTAATAGAAGGATTTATTTTGAAAATACCATGATTAATTTTGAAAAGTTAAATTAATTTTTTAAACCCAATTTAAATTTGTTTTGAAAAGAGATATTTGAATCTAAAATTAACTGAAAATTTGTATTAGATTCGAATTTAACAAAGAGTAAATTGAATTTGAATTTCAAAAATTGGCTTCCAGGTCTTGGCGAGGCACTTGGCCTTCTTTGGCCGTAGCCTTATGGGATCATCCACCCTTTCCTAGACAAAGCCTTTTAGTGAAATTTCATCTTCAAAATTACTTTTTGGTAAATTCTGGTCTAACTAGTTTGGGTCTTGGATCGGTAGCTTCGGCTAGTTCCGCCATGATGGCTTCCCTAACGTACTATCATCTCACCTCCACCCAATACTATATTGTTCAAATTTCAATTAATTGATTTAGTCCTTACTCTAATCAATCCTAATTTTAAGCAAGAAAAATAAAAATAAAAATAAACATACAATTAAAGCAAACAAAAAATGATCTAAGTTACATCATAATCGTAATAATATTCTGGATTACCAAAAATAGCAATATTATGAATTAAATTTTCATATGAATTAAAGTTACCTATCTTTCTTTTGCTTGACTGTTTTTTCGGCATTTTGTAGTGGTCGTGAGCCATTCGGACCTGCTTCCGATGATCCCCTTCTTCGTTGTCAGATTTTGAGTCTGAGTCGGACTCAGGTACTGGTTGAGGCCTCTTTTGCAGTTTTCTTGGAGTTTTCCCTGCAATAAAATTTACACCTTCCTCGACCATTACAGTATCTGTTTGATTATTTAATTCTAATTTTGGAAAGAATTTAAAATCAATTACTGTCTCAGTCAATTTGTCTTCTAAATCTGGCTTGTATTCGGGTTCAGACTCTGTCTCGGCTGTTTGTGCTTGGACCGAGACTGCAAGATAACTTTGGTAATTTTCTTCTTCATTTGATTCGTCTGATGATTCGAACATCTCTCCTTCAAAGACCTCAATATCGGAGCTCTTTTCGTGTAGGTTGAGTAGCTTCTCCCACATTTCTTTAGCACATCCAAATGAACCGACTAGCTTGAGTTGTGCGTTGGTTAGACCGCATTGTATGATTACTGTTGCTTTAGCATCAGTCTCGATCTTCCTTAGAGTTGATTCGTCCAATTTGTCCCAAGCGAACGATGTTCCATCTTCCGTGGGGAATCTGAACCCCGTTTGGATTATCGACCATAAATCCATGTGGGCCTTCAGAAGGGACTCCATTTGATTTCTCCAAGATTTGAAGTTATCGCCGGAGAATAGCGGTGGACGTGCACTGTTCCACTCTTGGTTGGCCATTTAATATAAATCTTGCACACAAACAGAATAACAAAAAATTGTACCAAGACTTGGTCTTGGATTAGTAGTGCGGGAGAAGGGAAGAAATAGCTCAAAATAAATGTTGCACGAATTTCGAGGCAGAATTATACTAAGATAATAAAAATAATTTATGATAAATTTTTGAAAATATTAATTTTGTCAATTCTGATTAATGATGAAAAATTAAAATTTTAATGTTAAAAAATTGCTCGAATTAAGATAGCACGAATTTCGAGGAAAATATTTAAATAATAATAAAAAAAATTGTGACAAATTTTCAAAAATTGTTCGTTTTATCAATTTTGACTTATAGTGAAAAAATGAGAATTCAAAATTGAAAAAGGTGAAAAATATTAAAGGCGAAAAATATCGAGTGGTATTGATTAACTAGAAAGAAAAGAAATAATATTAAAAGTTTTGTAAATCCGAAAAAAATTTCAAACTGGTGGTTGCACCAGGATTGAACTTCCCCGCTCTGATACCACTTGTTGGATCGAGAAAACCGATAGAGGGGGGGGGGTGAATATCGGAAAACTTTCGGATTTGAGTAAGAGTAGGTACGCAGCGGAAATTAAAAACAAGACACAGAGACACAGTCGATTTACTTGGTTCGGAGCCTGTGTCGACTCCTACTCCAAGGCCCACGGTCGTTGACCATTTACTTTGGGCAATTCTATATACGCGCAAATCAGTTTACAATAATTTATTACAAGTAAGTGTACTAACAATAATAATAATAATTCGATCTTCGTTACCGACATCCGGAGTGGATTGACTCTTTCGGGGCAGCGGAACGTCGTCGGCTCGAGTTGGAGTGTTTCCGGAGCATGGCACGAGCGTAGAAGATCTTTGGGGCGTTGAGAGAACAGTTGTATGAAGCCTGGGGTCGAGGGCCCTTTATATAGGGCCTGGGGGCGCCCGGGACGTCGGGGGCGCCCCCACGTGGCCTCTGATCCGCAGAGCTCTCGGTCGCGTCTGATCCTCTGGATCCGCTTTGACCGGGGTGCCCGGAGCGCTCGGGGCGCCTGCATTGACCGGTCAAAGTTTATCTTCACGGCTTCGCAAGGGCGCGCTTCGGCAGCTGGCAGTGGGGGCGCCCGCGACACGCGGGGCGCCCGCGACAGGCGGGGCGCCCGGAACAGGCGGGGCGCCCGGAGTATCCGGGGAGCCCCGAATCTAGCTGTCGAGGCGCTTTGAGGTGGTTTTCACTTTTTGCAGACTTGGGTTGACCTTGGGGGCGCCCGGATCATCCGGGGCGCCCTGCTCAGCTTCTGCCTCACTCCTTTGAGGCTCTCTGAGCTGCAGATACTCAGTCCTTCGATCCTGCATCCAGGGTTAGTCCAAATAGCAATTATATTATTATTTTATACAGCCTTAGCTGTCTTGGTTCTGACTTTGGTCTCCAAAATGGAGCCCTAGGTCGAACCGACGCCTACTGTTCCCTCGACGGGGAACGCGTCCTCACCTACTCCTCTCGGGAGAATTTACCTGATGCCAACCGCTCCTTTGGTTGCACTTTTGCCTGACGGTCCTTCGTTAGGTCTTGGATACTGGCAGTCCTTCACCAGTTGCCTAGCAGTCCTTCGCTAGGGTTTTGATACTGGCAGTCCCTCGCCAGTTGCCTAGCAGTCCTTCGCTAGGGCTTTGTTTCCTGGCAGCCCTTCGCCAGGTGCCTAGCAGCCCTTCGCTAGGACTTGGTTTCCTAGCAACCCTTCGCCAGGTGCCTGGCAGCCCTTCGCTAGGACTTGGTTTCCTGGCAGCCCTTCGCCAGGTGCCTAGCAACCCTTTGCTAGGACTTTGTTTCTGCACACTCAAGTAACAACATTAGATCACAAATAACACTTAACTTTGAATCCTTTGTCAATATCAAAACAAGGTTCGATATGGTGCTTTCTGCACCAACATTTCCACCCCCTTAGGGTACTTGGCCGAAACCTATAGGGTCTCTAGGCCATGTGAAACATTCACATAAACACCCTCCATCTCCCTTATATCATGACAATACATGAACAAACACTTGAGGTTTTAAACCCAACCCTACACAAGGGTTCTTGTTGTTGGCCGAAACCCTAGGGTATCCTAGGGTACTCCAAAAATTTCCAAAAATTATTTTTAATCTCTAAACATCATCAGGGAACATTAAATAACATTATAAAGATTTTTAGCATCATTATGGACCCTAAAACATTGTGGCCGAAACCCATAGGGTCTCTAGGTGTTGATTTTGTTCCTTTCATGTTGGCCGAAACCCTAGGGTGTCCTAGGGTACTCCAAAAATTTCCAAAAATTATACTTAACCTCTACACATTATAAGGGAACATTAAATAACATTATCAAGATTTTTAGCATAATTATAGACCTTTAAATCATGGTGGCCGAAACCCACAAGCCTAAGGTTCTTGGTTTTCTTTTCTTTCAACATCAAATCCAAAAACTAACCAATATATCATGCTAAAAATCATGGAAATCATAAGGAACTATTATACCACAGGTGAGGGAGTCTTACCTTGGGTTTCTTGATTTTTCGAACCTTGAAAGGGAAGAAAATGGTAAGATCATTGGACCCTTGAACCCCCTTGTCCTTGTATCCTTGGTAGACCCCTTAGATCTTGGAGATGAGACCCTCTTATGGAGTTTATCCATGGGAGACTCCTCCTTTGGTGTTCGGCTAGGATGAGGGAAGGAGGAGGAAGAGAATGCAAAGTAATGTAAAGAAAAGGTAACTCCCAAACCCCCCTCTTTATAGCTCATCAAGGAGGTAAATGAAGAGTTTCTCCATGACCCTTCATCTTCTTCTAAGCCTTAACCAATATCCACTTCATTCCCTCATAACATTCACTTGCTAGGTGAGTTGGTTAAAGCATACATGGTTGTACAAGAGGTCCAAGGTTCAATCCTTGGTAGATGCACAATTTTTTTCCCACTTATTCTATTTTATTTTTCTTTTTATTTCCCCAAAATTCCAAAAATCCTCTAAAAATTCCCCCATAATTATTTTAATATTTCCTATTAAAATCCTTTATATTTATATTAATTTTCACCTAAAATCCACCAATAATTTTGATACTAAAAAGCCCATATAAGGCCCATTAGTGCCCTTTTTCCCAATTTAAATGAGAAAACATGGATTTTCTAGGCCAAAGTTCACATTAATATTTCTAGGTTCCTCAGAAAATTGTCTAGACATGCTTAATATTTTAAGAAAATATTAAGAGAATTTTCCGGGTCGTTACAATCCCCCATACCTCGTGAAAGTTCATCCTCGAACTTAGAACAACTCTGGGTACATGCGCCTCATCTCGTCCTCGCGTTCCCAGGTAGCTTCCTCGAACCGCTGGCTTTGCCATAAGACCTTGACTAAAGGTACCTCCTTACTCCTCAGCTTCTTGACCTCCCTATCCAAAATCTGAATGGGTCTGCTCTCATAACTCAGGTCCTCTTGTACTTGCACGGTTTGCGGCTCGATCACTTGGTCCATATTTGGGATACACTTTTTAAGCAGGGACACATGGAATACGTTATGGATAGCTGACATCTCTGGAGGCAGCTTCAGCTCGTATGCCACCTTACCAACTCTTTTCAGAATCAGGTATGGCCCCACATAGCGCGGACTTAATTTTCCCTTCTTCCCAAATCTTGTCACCCCCTTCATAGCGGCCACTTTGAGAAACACCAAATCTCCAACATTAAATTCCAGTGGTCTACGTCGGACATCGGCATAACTCTTCTGCTGGCTCTGAGCAGTTTCTATCCGTTGTCGAATATTCTGTATAGCTCGGGTGGTGCTGTCAATGACATCCGTCGTGAGCCCCATTTCCTTCTTTTCACCACCCTCGTACCAACAGATCGGAGACCTACATCTCCTCCCATACAAGGCTTCATAAGGTGCCATTCCAATAGTAGCTTGGTAGCTATTGTTGTAAGCAAATTCCGCCAAGCATAGATATCGACACCAACTTCCCTTGAAATCCAGGGCACAAGCTCTCAACATATCTTCTAGTATTTGATTCACCCGTTCAGTTTGCCCGTCAGTCTGAGGGTGAAAGGCGGTGCTAAATCGCAATTTAGTGCCGAGAGACTTCTGGACGCATTCCCAAAAATGCGAAGTAAAGCGACCATCCCTATCTGAGATGATGGTCTTGGGAACTCCATGAAGCCTAATTACTTCCTTAACATATAATTGAGCCAGTTACTCAATTGAATAAGTCATCTTGATTGCTAAGAAGTGGGCAGACATAGTCAATCTGTCCACAATGACCCATATCGCATCATATCCATTTGTAGTCCGGGGAAGTCCTGAAATGAAATCCATTGAGATATCTTCCCATTTCCATTCCGGAATTGGAAGTGGCTACAAAACTCCTCCGGGCCGCTGGTGTTATGCTTTCACTTGCTGGCAAGTCATGCAGGTACTGACATGCTGGGCCACATCCCTCTTCATACCAGACCACCAAAACATCTCCTTCAGATCCTGATACATCTTGGTGGATCCTGGATGCATCGAGTAAGGGGTTCCGTGAGCTTCTGCCAGTATCTCCTTTCGAAGCTCCGGATCATTAGGGATACATAGACGATCCCTAAGGTAGAGTACTCCCCCTTCGGCGATATGAAAACCATCACCCTTTCCTTCTAAGATCTCCCGTTTTATTTTATTAAAACTCAGATCACCATCTTGTTTTTCCACTATGTCCTCAAACAGCATGGGTGATATTGTCATGGAGGAAAGTCGTCCGGAGATGACCTCGACCCCAAAATTCATAATTTCTTCTTTGAGTGGTCGGGGTAATATGGCTATGGACATCAGGGTGGCACTTGACTTCTGGCTGAGTGCATCGGCCACCTTGTTTGCCTTCCCTGGATGGTAGAAGATCTCGCAGTCATAGTCTTTTACCAACTCAAGCCATCGGCGTTGTCTCATATTCAGGTCCTTCTGAGTGAAGAAATATCGCAGACTCTGATGGTCCGTATAAATTCGACAATGCGCCCCGTACAGATAATGCCTCCATATCTTAAGAGCGAAGACCACCGCAGCCAGTTCTAGATCATGAGTGGGGTAATTCTGTTCATATTCCTTGAGTTGTCTAGAGGCATAGGCAATAACTTTTCCCTTCTGCATAAGTACAGCTCCAAGTCCTAGTTTGGAGGCATCGCTATACATATCAAAGCTCTGATTACACTCTGGAAGGGTAAGGATTGGTGCACTGGTGAGTCTCCTTTTTAGTTCCAAGAAACTCTTTTTGCAGTCTTCCGTCCATTCGTACTTCTTCTCCTTCCGAGTGAGAGCCGTTAAAGGAGCTGCGATCCTCGAGAAATCCTCCACAAATTTTCTATAATAGCCTGCCAACCCCAGAAAACTTCTGATCTCGCTGGCGTTCTTCGGCCGGTTCCAGTTATTCACCGCTTCAACCTTCATTGGATCTACCATAACTCCGTCTTTAGAAATAATATGGCCCAAAAAGCCCACTTGGTCGAGCCAGAACTCACATTTGGAAAATTTCGCATATAGTTGCTTTTCCCGAAGAATCTCTAATACTATCTTCAGGTGCTCAGTGTGCTCTTCTTGGGTCCTCGAATAGATAAGAATATCATCGATGAAGACGATCACGAATTTGTCGAGGAACGTCGAGAACACTCGATTCATAAGGTCCATAAACATAGCAGGGGCATTCGTCACGCCGAAAGGCATAACAACAAACTCAAAGTGCCCGTACCTTGTTCGGAAAGCCGTCATTGGAATATCCTCCTGTTTTACTCTAACTTGATGATAACCAGACCTCAAATCAATCTTTGAGAAAACAGTGGCTCCCTTTAATTGGTCAAACAGGTCATCTATCCTCGGAAGGGGATACCTGTTCTTGATTGTTACATTGTTCAGCGCTCGGTAATCTATGCACATTCGCATAGATCCATCCTTCTTCTTCACAAACAGTACCGGAGCTCCCCACGAGGAATGACTAGGGCGAATAAATCCCTTATCCAGCAACTCCTGTAACTGTTCCTGAAGCTCCTTTAATTCAACCGGCGCCATACGGTAAGGTGCCTTGGAGATCGGGTTGGTACCAGGAACCAATTCAATCTCAAATTCCACCTCTCTATCAGGAGCTAATCCTGGTAATTCATCTGGAAAAACCTCTGGGTAATCGCATACCACTCGGACATCTTCCAGCTTCTGGTCCTTCACCTGACTGGCATCAACCACATATGCTAGAAATCCAGTACATCCTTTGTCCAACATTTTCTGAGCTTGGAGAGTTGATAAATAATTCCCGGTCCTCTTCCTTGGCTCTCCGATGAATTCGAACCTAGAACCTGCCTCAGGTCGAAAGACCACCTTTCGCTTACGACACTCAATAGAAGCACCGTATTTATCCAGGAAATCCATTCCCATTATAACATCATAATCTTGCATGTCAAGTACTATCAGATCGCAGTGAAGATCCCTTTCTACGATTCTGACCGGCACTGCACGCAGTACATGAGTGGATGTCATTATTTCTCCGGAAGGTAGGGTCGTTAAGAACCTGCAGTCTAACACTTGCGCCTAGCTTCAAAGATACGCTGAAGAGAAGGTCGAGGTCTTTCAAAATAGTGACGATGAATTTGATCCAAGGTTACATTAGGAAGGGTGAAGGACTCGATGACTTTAGGAAAACATGTAAATACGTTATTGGAAACCCTACACCCTAAGAACGATGCTAGTAACGCAGATGAAAAGGGGGTGGTAACTCCTGCTACCATGGACTCATATGTCCCATCGTCGAGACTAATGCATGTAAGATTAGCATAGAATTCTTTGCACAGGTCAATGTTGACATAATGCTTATTGGGGCAATCTATGGTCCGGAGTGACCATGTGTTTTGATGTTTGGGCAAAGAGTTTAAGATATGTTTACCCTTGTATTCTAATATGTGTATGTGCAGGATGTGCAGATTACACATATGGACTTAGTTGGACGGCTTCGGTACGGTGAAGGGTTGCATGGAGGCAAGCTGGAGGCTTGTGTGCGCACCTGAGGGACCATGGTATAGCAGGGACGATGAGCCAAGGGACGCAGACTTCGAGACGTATGTGAAGGATGGCATGGAGGCAAGCTGGAGGCTTGTGTGCACATTTGAGGGACGAGGGCCGAAGACGAAGAGGGCGTGAAGGCAACAGTCGAGGCTGCTGGTGAAGAGTCAGCTGAGTTATGAAGGAATGAGAGCCGAGGGAAGAGGACTCCAAGGGCAAGCCGGGAAGTGGACTTCAAAGGGCACACGTGAAGGGTGGCATGGAGGCAAGCCGAGGGCTTGCGTGCGCATCCGAGGGATGATAGCCGGTGGAAGAGGACTTCAAGGGGCAAGCCAAGGGAGTATACTTGAAGGCACACGTGAAGGAGGGTCTTCGGAGTGAGGAGGAGTGTCTTTGTAAGCTGGGTAGTCGATTGGGAATATAATGTTAGATCGGGTTGGACTGGCTTGAGGGGGGTGAATAGAAGGGGAAAAAATATGAAAGTGGAGGCACTCGTCTTTAAAAAAAACTTGGTCGCAACTGAGAACGTTGCTTGCAAGGCAGTGGACACTCAATAAAAATCTCCTTGTGGCGGAGAAGCCTTATAAAAATAGCACGCTAGACTTTTAGAGAGTTTATAAGAATGAATTAATTGAATCAATGAAAATGTTGAAACTCTAAGCTTATTTATAGCCTAAGAGAATAAATTTGGATTGTTGATTGTTTAGGAATTTTCACTTGGCCGTTGATCCATGGATGTAATCTGGATGGTTGATCTTAGATGTGATTAAACTGCATCCATTGGATCTGATTAAAGGATAAGACTTTATCCTTTATGAGATAAAGGAATTTTTATCTTCTGCTCGAGATTGCTATTGTAATCTCCAAGTAATAATATCGGCAAGAACTAACTGTCTCCAGCTTTTATCCCAACTGGTAAGCTTAGCAGCCTCTGCTCTCGAGGTCTTCGGTTAAATTCCTTTTAGCAACAATTTAATCTTTCTTTTTCGGGCGACTAGCCTTTTGGTTCTTCGTCTTCTGGGTAATTTCCGGCCAACCGGAGTTAGGCTCACCCGAACCCGACTCCGACCTTTCACCCCTCGAGCGTCCTTCCTCCCGGCTTCTCATCACTCGGACACCGCGCACATCCTTCTCGCTCCACCGACGTACTTTTCCGTAGCTTCCGCGTCCCTCGGATTGTAGCCAACCCGTCAGCTCACTTCCCCGCACAATCCTTCTCGTCCGCTACGTCTTATGCTCGACTTCCTCCGTACCTAATCTCCTGCATACTTAGCAGAGGGATTAAACACACCAGGACTTAACTTAAATCGGTTGATCACATCAAAATCAACCAGGGGTACTTACAATCTCCCCCTTTTTGTTGTGCATCAATCCGAGGTAAGTTAGGGTAAACAAAATAAAAAAAACATGCATAATAATGCAAACAGTGTATGTTTAAAAAAAACTTAAATTTAGAGTAAATTAAAATTCTACCCCTTAACTTAATACTATTCCTCCCCCTTCGATCACATCAAAAAATGGGAAAATATAATTAGAGAAGAAGAAATATTTTGAGTGCGATAAAAAATATTCTAAGTGAAAAAAAAATCGCGTTGCCATAGATTTTTCAAATTTAAAATGACATATTTTTTCATAGTTAATTCCATTTTTTTTTAAAAAAATTGACTTAAATAAAATCCAAATTTTTTTTTATAAAATCCACAGCTGATGAGGAGATAAAAAAATCAGATCTGGTCAAAATATTTTTCTATCGAATTTTGAAAATTATAAAAACATATTTCAATAAACAATTCATAAAAAATCGAAAAAAAATCTGAATATTTTTATTAAAGTCGAAGATGAAGATATGAGTTTGGACAAAAATGTTGAGTTTTAAATTCGTTCATCAAGTCCAAAAATGACAAACCAACACATAAAAGTTCTTGAAGAGTAAATTTTAAAAAATTGAAAAAAATATTTCGAAAAATTTGAAAAAATTATAATGAGTCTTTCTCCTAAACTCTTAATTTCAAATTTCGAGGGAAAAAATATTCGAAAATTTTTGAAAGAAGTTCCAGTAGATAGACAGCATAATTGTGCATAAAAAAAATAAAGACATAATTTTTGATAGAGAAACAAAATGCGCACATATATAATAATAATAAAAAATTATCAGTTTAATACAAATTTAGGAACCCAAAATAAGTTCCTGTCTACAGAATTAATTAAAAACTTAGGCGGAATATAGCTTTTGGGCTCCTTTTTAAATTGGCCCTTATGATTTTTAAAATACCAATTTAAATTATTAGGAAAGCTATTTTTCTTTTGGCGTAAATATGCAATATCAAGTTTTAATTTTTGCACTAAGTTTTTCAAATTATCATTTTCAATTTTCAAAATTTCAGAAGAGGAAGTAAGTGTTAATTCATTTTTTAATTTTAAAATTTCTTTTTTTAATCTACAATTAGATTTGAGCAAGGCTTTAACACCTGCATATAATTGATCATGAGGAAGAAAACAAACCTCATTTACCAAGTCGCTTTCGAAAAGCGATGTTTCTCTTTCGCCGTTGCTTTCTTCTGACGTCTCTCCCCCTTTATCAGTGCTACCTTCTTGATGGTTTGCCATCAGTGCAAGTCCCGCGTATTCTTGACCTTTCGACTCCTTTGACGAGGACTCGTCCCAGGTGGCCTTTAGTTTTGTCTCTGAGGTACTTTCATGCAATTCCAGGAATTTCTTCCAGAGCTCTTTTACCGAGTTGTAATTGTCAATGCGGTTGACTTCTTGCGCGAGAAGAACGGCTAGTAGATGAAATTCAGCTTTGCCGTTTGCTTCAAAGTCTGATATCTCCTTCTTGGTCCACGACTCTATTTCTTTATCCTTGTCATTGTTGTCTTTAGGAACTGAAAAATCATTTTTCATAATTAGTAGCAGTTTAATAATAGTTTTAAAAAATACCTGCATTCGGCGCTTCCACATCGCGAACTCCCCCTCAAATTTCGGCGGGTAGATTTGGCTCCAACCATTCTCTTGAATCTGCAGTCGGCGATTAATCCTTCTACGACAACCTTGGCTCTGATACCACTTGTTGGATCGGGTTGGACCAGCTAGAGGGGGGTGAATAGACGGAAAAAAATATGAAAGTGGAGGCAATCGTCTTTAAAAAAAAACTTGTTCGCAACTGAGAACGTTGCTTCCAAGGCAGTGGACGCTCAATAAAAATCTCCTTGTGGTGGAGAAGCCTTACAAAAATAGCACACTAGACTTTTAGAGAGTTTACAAGAATGAATTAATTGAATAAATGAAAAGGTTGAAACTCTAAGCCTATTTATAGCCTAAGAGAATAAATCTGGATTTTTGATTGTTGAGGAATTTTCTCTTGGCCGTTGATCCATGGATGTAATCTGGATGGCTGATCTTGGATGAGATTAAATTGCATCCATTGGATCTAATTAAAGGATGAGACTTTATCCTTAATGAGATAAAGGAATTTTTATCTTCTGCTCGAGATTGCTATTGTAATCTCCAAGTAATAATATCGGCAAGAACTAATTGTCTTCGACCTTTATCCCAACTGCTAAGCTTAGCAGCCTTTACTCTCGAGGTTTGGGTTCAATTCCTCTTAGCAACAATTTAATCTTTCTTTTTTGGGCGACTAGCCTTTTAGTTCTTCGTCTTCTGGGTGATTTCCGACCAACCGGAGTTAGGCTCAGCCGAACCCGACTCCGGCCTTTCGCCCCTCGAGCGTCCTTCCTCCAGGCTTCTCGTCCCTCGGACACTGCGCACGTCCTTCTCGCTCCATCGGCGTACTCTTCCGCAGGTTCCGCATCCCTCGGTTTGTACCGAGCCCGTCGACTCACTTCCCCGCACATTCCTTCTCGTCCGCTACGTCTTACGTTCGACTTCCTCCGTACCTAAGCTCCTGCACACTTACCAGAGGGATTAAACACACTAGGACCTAACTTAAATCGGTTGATCACATCAAAATTAACCAGGGGTATTTACATATAACAGTCGACTACCAGCAAGAACAGAAACTCATAGAATGTTGTCGACCCTGGACCAGTCGACTGCCCCAGGGGTAGTCGACTGGTAAATTCAAAAACTATCCGTTGAGAGAGCCGTTGGCTAGCTAGTTGAGTGGGACCAGTCGACTGGTAGCAGTTGGGTTCAGCTTCAACCCTTATTTAAAAGGCTTCGTTTTAGCTGGAACCTTTGATGAATTTGGCTTTGGTCAAGAGCCAAATAGTAGTCTTTGTACTCAGAGGTGTGCTTGTGATTGTGGCAAGGTTTCTCCACCCACAAGGAGCTACAGGAGTTAGCCGGAGGGCATCCGAGGAGTGATCCACCGAAGGATCGAGGGATCGTCCACCTTACGGACAGCCGTGGAGTAGGAACATCATCTCCGAACCACGTAAACGGTAACGCGTTAGCATTATTTTGTTTGTATTTGTTTATTCCGCTCGCGCTTGCTAACGTATTAGTAGAAGAAATCGAGAAAATTGCTATTCATCCCCCTCTAGCAAGACATATACGATCTAATAACTGGTATCAGAGCAAGGTTCGCTCTTGTTGGAATAACCGACAAAGGAGCACATGCTAGAGGAAAAATGATGGAAGACAAATTGGAGGATAATATCAACACACCACCCTCCTATGACCATGAAGATTTTGGATATTGGAGGACAAGGATGAAGACTTGGCTTGGAATAGATTGGGAGTTCATGGTTGTGCTAGAGGAGCCTATCGAAATTCCAAGAGACAAGCACGGAAAGAAGCTCCGACCTAGATATTGGACTAAGAAGCAACAAACACACTCTAGGGCAAATAACAAGGTAATTGATATATTAGTTAATATTTTACCTAATAATGTTTTGAGTGGTGTAGGTAAATATGAAAATGCATATGAGTTGTGGAACAAGTTGGAAGAATATCATAAAAACCCTACCCGAGCTCAAATGGTGGAAGAGCCAAAAGAGATAAGCCTAATGGTCCAAGAAAATGAAAAAGGAAAAGAATCGTCAACCTCATCAAGTGAAGAGGCACCATTAAGTGAGAGATCATCTACCTCATCAAAAGAAGAAGAAGAGGTGTCGACTTCAAGAATTAAGGGGGAGAGGAGACCCTCATCAATACCGGAGCAAGAAGAAGCTCCTACCTCCACCAAAGCAAGAACAAAAGACCACATCATTTGCTTTGGGTGCAATAAAAAGGAACACTACAAGGATAAGTGTCCAAATGGTAAGAAAAAGGAGGTAAATCCTAAACCCATTTCAATTTCTTTTAAATCTAACATAGGTTGTAGGAATGGAGAAGCCCAAGAGAAAAAAAAGAAAATTAGATGCTTCACATGTGGAGAGCTAGGGCACTATCACACCAAATGTCTAAGAAAAGGAGAGCTCATGAAATTGGGGCATTTGAGAAGATGGGAGAAAGAAGAAATGAAGTTCACATCAAGGGGGAGCTACAAGGGTAAGGGAGGTAATCCCTAACTTTAAATTGAAATGCAATTCAAACTTAAGTTCCTCCATACATGCTAGAATTAATGAAAAATGCTTGCTTGTGCATAATCATGGATTCAAGTATAATGATAGGAATAGGGTTAACAATGTAGATCAAAACCCTAGAAAGGTCATGCATCATAATAAATCTAAGATCACTAGACCTAAGGATCAAAGCAAAAATCCCAAGAAGGGGAGACATATGCCTAGGAAGATGGGTAGGTCTAGGAATGTCCAAGGTGGACATGTGGATTCTGGGGTTAAAAGCCTAGAAAGGGAAAATCAAGCTTTGAGAGCAAGACTTGATAAATTAGAAAAAACCCTAGGAAGATTCGCGGTTGGATCTAAGAGTTTAGATATGATATTGGGTGGTCTAAAACCCAATCATGATAGATCGGGTCTAGGATACCGGTCTAAGATCTCCAAGGCCAATAGAAAGAAATATGCTAGGGTGACATATGATTATGGCAAGAAGGGGAAAGTCCAAAAATGGCAAAGGGGTGCCATTTAAAGGGGAAAAGAAAGACTTAATCAAGGACAAGGTGTCTAAGGTTAAGAAGGTAATGTTTGTAGGCCAAGAGTCACCGGGGGAACACCGGTGTGGTCTAGTGTTCGTTGAGTCACCTAGGGAGGTGGCTCGGGCTAAGAGCTCAAGGGGGAGCTCTAGGAGTCTTTCAGATATATGGTGAATGGATCTCGGGAGGTGTTCTCCTAGAGGTCTAGATGGACCATGGAGTGTGCCAAAAGAATTGGCGACGGACTTGAGTCTCAATTCTTATGGTTTGGCACGATGGTTGTGAGTTTCATGCATGGAAATATGACATTCGGGTCATATAGCATGAGAATTGATTTTTGATGTGTAAATGTCATATAAATCAATGCTAGGGATGCATTGTGGGTTGGTATGGGCATTGACATCAAGGGAAGACCAAAACTAGGACTTTAGGTTAAGGTTCAATTGAACTTTTTAGATAGTTTTGAATTTTGTGTCAAACTTGGGAATAGTGATAGATACATTTTTGAATATATTTTTCCCAAGTAGGTATGAGTACCACAAACTTCACCACAAAATTTGGAATTTTGGAGGTTTGTAGAATTTCTGGTGCATTTCTGAATTTGGATTCAGAAAGCTGAAATTGGGGTTTTCAGCGTGCCAGTCGACTGCCCCTGAGCCATTTAAAAATGTCTAATTGATGTGAAACAAGTGTGGAACCTTATGGGGGGGGGGGTTAGTACACTGTGTTTATAATCATTAGGGGTTAAAAGATTTAATAAGGGAGAAATTGTTGGAGTCATTTTGATGTTAGGCAAAGGGGGAGAAGTGTTGGGTTTAATTTGGAAAACCAAACACACCTTTGCAAGAAACCCTAGGTTTAGGGGGAGCTTAGGTAAAGGGGGAGCATTGTTGCTCTGTTCTTGGCGTAAGAAGAACCTTGCCTTGGAGAGGTTCTTAAAAAACCTTTGTAAGTCCAATGTAAGGAGAGCCTTGGAAAGGTTTTAAAAAGCCCATTTTGGTAAAAAATCCTAACTTGGGAGGTTAGGTGTGGGGATACCTTGGGATAGGATCCATGGTTGCATTGCATATGCATTGGCGATGTAAGTCCAAGGTGGAGCCTTGGCAATGTAAGTCCAAATGATTGTTTAGCATTGTTGTTGCTATTTATTGCTATTTGTTTTCCCTAACTTAAACGTATTGCCAAACATCAAAAAGAGGGAGATTGTTGGGGCAATCTATGGTCCGGAGTGACCATGTGTTTTGATGTTTGGGCAAAGGGTTTAAGTTAGGTTTACCCTTGTGTTCTAATATGTGTATGTGAGTGTGTCGGATGTGCAGATTACACATATTTGTTGGTGCAGACAGCACCCAAGTCGAATCTGTGTTTTGATAAATGGCATAGGGTTCAAAAGTTAAGTCTTATTTGTTATCTAACATGCTGCTTGAGTGTGCAGGTTGAAGTCCTAGCAAAGGAATGCTAGGCACCTAGCGAAGGAATGCTAGGCACTGAAACCCTAAGTCCTGGCGAAGGACAGCTGGGCACCTAGCGAAGGGCTGCTAGGATATGAAGACCTAGCGAAGGACTGCTAGGCACCGGGCGAAGGACAGCCTGGGATCCAAGACCTAGCGAAGGACTGCTAGGCACCTGGCGAAGGACTGCCAGGATCCGAAGACCTGGCGAAGGACTGCTAGGCACCGGGCGAAGGACAGCCTGGTATCCAAGACCTGGCAAAGGACCGCTAGGCAAAAGTCCAACCGGAGGAGCCGGTTGGCAACAGGTAAATTCTCCTGAGAGGAGTAGGTGAGGACGCGTTCCCCGTCGAGGGAACAGTAGGCATCGGTTCGACCTAGGGCTCCATTTTGGAGACCCAAAGTCAGAACCAAGACAGCTAAGGCTGTATAAAACTAATACATTATTGCTCTGTGTTGTTTTGGACTAACCCTGGATGCAGGACCGAAGGAACGAGTGTCTGCAGCTCAGAAAGCCTCAAAGGAGAGAGGCAGAAGATGAGTAGGGCGCCCCCAGTGTCCCGGGCGCCCCCAAGGTGAATACAAAACAAGAAGAGTAAAAGTACGCTTCGAAAGCTAAGTGGGCGGGGCGCCCCCATGCTCCCGGGCGGCCCCGTGCTCCCGGGCCCCCCCAGTGCCCAAGGCGCCCCGCACTCAAGCCACCGAAGCGGATAACTCTTATCCAGCCGAGAAGCTCGCTGAAAAGGTCAACTAGGGCGCCCCCAGAGTCAATCCTCAGCCCTATTCGAGTGGGATAAGGGCTGACCGAGGTAATTCCGGATCGGTTGACACGTGGGGGGGGGGCGCCCCCAACGTTCAGGGCGCCCCGAAGTGCTATAAATAGCACCCAACCCTAAGGCTTCTCAACAACCAAATTCTTCCAACGCATTCACGCTCTTCTACTCCCGCACTCTGCTCCGGAAACCTCCCGACTCGAGATACAAGCGCCGACGACGCCCCTCTGCTCCGAAAATACAATTTACACCGGACGTCGATAACGAAGAGTTGCTTTTAAGTTTACTGTACGATTCTTGTAATACATTTTGTAAACTATTTTTGCGCACATATAGAATTGCCCGCAGTAAACGGTCAACGACCGTGGGCCTTGGAGTAGGAGCCGACCGCGACTCCGAACCAAGTAAAATCGTGGTGTTCGCATGTGTTTTACTTCATTTATTTCCGTTGCTAATTCTCTTTTACAAATCCGAACGTTTTACGATATTCACCCCCATCTATCGTTCTTCTCGATCCAACAATATTGACTTAGCTGGACGGCTTCGGTACGGTGAAGGGTGGCATGGAGGCAAGATGGAGGCTTGTGTCCGCACCTGAGAGACCATGGTATAGCAGGGACGATGAGCCAAGGGACGCGGACTTCGAGGTGTACGTGAAGGATGACATGGAGGCAAGCTGAAGGCTTGTGTGCGCATCTGAGGGACGAGGGCCAAAGACGAAGAGGGCGTGAAGGCAACAGTCAAGGCTGCTGGTGAAGAGTCAGCTGAGTCATGAAGGAACGAGAGCCAAGGGAAGAGGACTCCAAGGGCAAGTCGGGAAGTGGATTTCTAAGGGCACACATGAAGGGTGGCATGGAAGGCAAGCCGAGGGCTTGCGTGCGCATCCGAGGGACGATAGCCAGTGGAAGATGACTTCAAGGGGCAAGCCAAGGGAGTATACTTGAAGGCACACGTGAAGGAGGGTCTTCAGAGTGAGGAGGAGTGTCTTATAAGCTGGGCAGTCGACTGGGAATATAATAGTCGACTGCCAGCAAGAACAGAAACTCACAGAATATTGTCGACCCTGGACCAGTCGACTGCCCTAGGGGCAGTGGACTGGTAAACCCAAAAACTAGCCGTTGAGAGACCCATTGTCTAGCTAGTTGAGTGGGACCAGTCAATTGGTAATGGACCAGTAGACTGGTAGCGGCTGGGTTCAGCTTTAAGCCTTATTTAAAAGGCTTCGTTTTAGCTGGAACCTTTGACGAATTTAACTTTGGTCAAAATCCAAATAGTAGTCTTTGTACTAAGAGGTGTGCTTGTGATTGTGGCGAGGTTTCTCCACCCACAAGGAGCTACATGAGTTAGCCGGAGGGCATCCGGGGAGTGATCCGCCTAAGGATCGAGGGAGCGTCCACCTTATGGACAGCCATAGAGTAGGAGCATTATCTCCGAACCACGTAAACGATAATGCGTTAGCATTGTTTTGTTTGTATTTGTTTATTCCGCTTGCGCTTGCTAATGTGTAGGTAGAAGAAATCGAGAAAATTACAATTCACCCCCCTCCCCCTCTAGAAAGATGTACACGATCTAACAATGCTGACAATAGACTAACTTCTCTAAACCAAAATGGGTGATTATCTCAACAATGTGAGGGGTATTTTCCTGGAAATATGACCGGTTAAGATACCTACAGTTCATTAACACAAAATCAGCACTTGCAAATCTCCGCTGGCAGGCCTCGGAAAGAAATCGAGGGGCCGTAGGATCTACAGGATGCTGTTGAGATGGTCCCTCACCCATCCTTCTCTTTTGTACAACCCTAAGATACAATTAACCCATGCATGTACCCAAAATTACCCAATAAAGAAGGAAAACAAGGAAAAAACATGCAAAAAGGGACAAGTTAGTCCTGAATCATGAACTAAATGTGAAAAATAAACCACACAAGTTGTTACCATTTTTCGCACATTGCATGATGAATGCTGATGAAGATTGACTCAAAGAGGGATGTTCTTCTAGCCCTTGCCTTGGATATAAGGTGGAGGGAGGCTAGAAATGTGATTCTAGGGTCTTGGGGAGACTTAGAACAGTTGGGAAGGTTGAGGGAGAGGAGAAATCGCGGGTGGATGGTGTTGAAACCCTAGGTTTGGCTGCCCCCCGGGCTGCTCTTCTTTTAAACTATTAGCAGCATCAGTCGACTGCTCCTGGGTCAGTCGACTAATAAACCATATAGAAACATCAGTCGACTGATGGGAGATCAGTCAACTGATGACTTAGAATATCCTAGTTCCTGGACGAACTATACCAGTCGACTGGTGTAGAACCAGTCGATTGATACCCAATTTTTAACTTTTCTGTCCTAACTTCAGAAATAAATAACTAATTCTATAAATCTCTAAAAATTCTCAACCTTTGTAGAGAGATTTGTGACACCTATGTCTACTTGGGAAAAATATGTTTCTAAATAAATCTATCACCGGTCCCATGATTGACACAAAATACAAAACTGTCTAATTGGTTCAATTTATCCTTGACCTAAAGTCCTAATATGGTCTCTTCTTGGTGTATCTTCTCATGCCCAACCACAATGCATTCCTAGCATTGATTTATATGACATCTACACATTGAAAATCAATTTCCATGTAATATAATCTTATTGTCATCTTTTGATCCATAAAACTCACTTTTGATGTGCCAAATCCCTAGGATTAAAACTTAAGTTAGTTATCCAAATCCTTTGACACATTCCACAATCCATCTAGTCCCCTAGGAGAAATCCTCTCGAGATCCATTGGCCATGGATCCTATATTGACTCTTAGAGCTCTCCCTTGAGCTCTTAGCCTTAGTCACCTCCCTAAGTGACTCATCTACCATGACAAGGCCACACATGTGTACATCCGGTACTTCTTGACCTTCAACGCTATGTTTCTTGACTCTATACATCTTGCCCTTGGTCAAATTCTTCTTCTCTCCTTAAATGGTTTCCCCTTGCCCGTTTTGGTCTTCCCCTTGCTATAGTCATACTGATGGATCGATGTGGGCATGCAGGGGGGGGGAATGCACTTTCTTTTGATCGTTTGATCTCTACACATATGTTAGCGCAGCGGAAATAATATGCAAAAGAAATAACAATGCTAACAACCTGATTTTAGTTGGTATCCACCTCGGTCGGGTGACTAATCCAACAATCCGTCGGTGGATCAAACCCCGGATAACCTCCGGCTAGAACTCGTCGCTCCTTCTGGGTGGAGAAACCTCGCCACAACACCAAGGACACTTCCTGAGTATATAAGACTACTAACTTGCCCTATCCAAGCAAGTTTCGTCAAGAACTAAGGTAGAAAACGAGCCCCTTTAAATAGGGCTCGAATCTGAAACAGCCGCTACCAGTCGACTGCCCAAATGGCAGTCAACTGGTCCCACTCAGATTCGACCTTTACAGCATAACGTTCAAATTCTGGCCAGCTGTTCCAGTTGGCACTAGTCGACTGCCCCAAAGGCAGTCGACTGGTCTGAGACCTAAGCCTAGGGTTTCTCTCCGAGTACAAATCTCTCCGCACTCAAACCCTCCGGCTTAACCCCTGAGTACATGCACTCATACTCAGCCACTATCAACCTAGTTGACTCTTCACCAGCAGTCTTGACTGTTGCCTTCACGCCCTCTCCATCTTTGGCCTTCGTCGCTCGGATGCGCACCCAAGCCTCCAGCTTGCCTCCATGCCACCCTTCACGTACGCCTCGAAGTCTGCGTCCCTCGGCTCATCATCTCTGCTATCAATGGTCCCTCGGATGCGCACGTAAGCCTCCAGCTTACCTCCATGCCATCCTTCACCTGAAGACGTCAACCAAGTCCATGCGTACCTGTACACCTGCACACTCATGTACACATATGAGAATAACACAAACCCTAACTTGACCATATTGCCCACACATCAAAATATCATGATCCTCCAGATCATCTCAGGGCCGATTGCCCCAACAATCTCCCCCTTTTTGATGTGTGGCAATACGTTAAGTTAGGTAAACATATAGCAACAATGATAGCACAAGCAATTGAAATTCAAGCATAACACACAAGAGGCTACCTCCCCCTTAACTTATGCTTTCTCCCAAATTTCAGCCCTTATTGCTAATCCTAAGTTAGAGTTAAGGTCTCCCAACTTAACTCTAAAGTTACAACCAACCCTAAGTTAAGTTTCAACCAAAACCTAACTTAACACTCAAGTTCTCCCCCTTTGACACCATCAAAAGATTGCCCCAAGCAACCCCACCCTAGGTGCCAAATAGAACTTAACCAGATTTCTGAAAACCCCCTCAGAAATCACAGAAATCCATTCTGCCCACACTACCAGTCGACTGCCCCCAGGGCAGTCGACTGATACGACAGATTTTAGAATTTCAGTCGAAATTCAGAAATGAATAAAAAATTCCAGAAAATCTGGAAAAATGTGAAACTTTGCAAGCACAGTTGTTAAGGTATTCCGTACCCTAGAAAAATTTTGGTTCATGAAAAACATCAACCGTGCTTGACTTTTGATACAAACTCAAAAATTTCAAATTAAAGTCAACTTTGTATCAATCTAGAGTTCTAGTGATGGGATCCTATACTTGACATTCTCTAGCACCTCTAGTTAATATTCAAAATGATTCCCAACTCCCCCTTTTTCAAATAAATGCCCTTTATGTTTTAATGATCATCTTTTCTAATCATGATATTTTCTTGATTTTCAACCAAACCATACTAGATAGCAATCATTTGAGAATTGCAAACATATCATGAATATATAGATAACGATTACAAAAGAACATTATGAAACTAAGACACACTCTGAATATAATAGCATAAAAGGTGCATAATACATAAAGTCAGTCAGCAAATAAACATCACGCCAGTGCCATGGGCCAACAGGCCAGAAGTCATTTAGAGAGATACAATCATTGAAATGAGGAGTGTTTGAGAGGTATAATAAGGTAATCATCACAAGACACTCTCAACATTATAACCCAAAACTGCATCAGCTGATCAGAAATACATGTGGTCATCACCATCTGGAGGAGGAGGTGGAGGAGCAGGAGGACCCTGATATGATAAATCCCATCGCTGCAGCATCTCGTACATGGTATCCTGCCTGGTCATAAACCCCTGGCAAAACTCTGTCAGGCCATGTACCTCCCTCTGAGTAGCTGCCTGGTCCTGCTGAAGACTCTGGACGCCCTCCTGAATAGTATGAACATCCTCCTGGAGTCGGGTAAACTCTGTTCGTGTGATAGGCTCAGCGGGCTCCTCACCTGCATCAGCTGCCTCTGGTCGCTCCCTCCACATGAATACCCCCTGTCTAGACTCAATGCCCGCTAAAGACAATTGGCGGGTGTCAATCTGATCATAGTCTTTTGACAAGTGGCGCACCTGACCAACAGTGACTCGAATACCAAAACGGAGCTGAAAGAACTCAGTCAACATATGGCAAAACGGCATGTATATCTTCCCATTCACACTCTGGGAAAGATGACAAATAGATGCAAACACATGTAATGACACATCTATATCGAGCCGCCGCTCAAGAGCATACATCATCACCAAGTGAGGCAACCGGATCCTTGCCCTCCCCTTAGTGACAATGGGTAGCAGACACTCTACCACAATCTTATACAGAACATGGCTGGATGGACTCATGGGTTTTGCATCAAAAGTACGCTCAGATTCATGTTGATGCCTCCTGAAGTAGTGGACATGAATCTGATCAATAGTTACACCTGGGAATTCAAGTGGTTCAACAACGTTTGGAAAGTAGGTATTGAGATTGTTTGAGGCCTGGCATTCTAGAAAACTGGCTAAAACCATGGGTGTGAAGGGAATGGTGACACCCGCTACCTTTGACTCATAAACTCTATTGTCTTGGTCAAGACAAGTCAAATTTGCAAAGAACTCTTTGCACAAATCAAGATTAACATCATGTTGGCAATAGACAAGTTGTTCTATGCCGAAATGAGTAATCATCTCAATAATGTGAGGCCCCTTCTCCTCAAAGTATCCTTTATTGAGATATCGACAGGGTAGTTGAATAAATTCGTTCTCCTCGAATCGCTTTTTGCATTCCAAACTTCTAAACCTAGACTCTTCTGGGCCTTGGGGACCTGGTCGAGATGACCCCTCACCCCTAGATCGTTTAGACACAGCCCTAATACACCAAACACATGTATGCATACCAAAGTGACCCCCCCAAAAACAGAAGATAGCAAAGGAAACACAAAAATCATCATATTAGTGTCAATACGAAGCCTAAATGGAGAAATAAACCTTAAACATCATACCTTTTTGCCCTTTGCATTTTGAGATTTGGAAATCGCGTGGGTTGACTTGAAGAGGAGTTTTCTACTAACCCTAGAGGTAGATCAGAGTTAGGGAAGGCCTTAGGGAAGAGTTTTAGAGCTTAGGAGGAGCTTAGGACACAAGGGGAGTTGAAAGGAGGTGAAAATTGCCGGGAGAAATGAGCCAAAACCCTAGATTTTGCTTTCCCGGCACGCTCTCTCTTTTTATAGAACCCGCGACCCAGTCGACTGACCTCAGGGCAGTCGACTAGGCTACACCGTAATTACATTCTGTAAGGTTTCTCAGTCGACTGGCTTCCAGCCAGTCGACTGGTGTCTGCTGTTCTGAATTTCTGATTTTCAGTCGAACTTTAGAAATGCCTAACTAATTCCACAAGATCCCAAAAATTCTGAAATCTTGTGAGGAGATTTGTGGATCTTATATTTACTTGGGAAAAATATTAATTCAGTCAAAATCATCCCAAATCCCAGGCTTGGTACAAACTCCGAGTTTCTCTAAAATGTATCGTGAAACTCTTCTCAAAAGTCCTGTTTTGGACCTCACCTTGATGCTACTTCCCATAATCATTCATAGTCCATTCATAGCATCAAATTATATGGTATTTAGGCATTAAACTTAATTTGTCTTATTTAAAACCCTAATTTCACCTTTCTCTTTATAATCCTCCCTTAAGTGTGCCAACTCTCTAGGATTAAGACTACCTTTAGCCTTTTAAACCTCTTGGCACACCTTATAGTTCTTTTTCATTCTCCTAGAAGTAAACCACCTGAGATCCATTGACCATGGAACTCGTCTTGACTCCTAGAGCTTCTATCCCTAATTACCTCCCTATGTGACTCCTTTACAAAAGCAAGACCACACCGGTGCTCTTCTGGTGCTTCTTGACTTTCCACCATTACTCTCTTAATTCGATAGACCTTTTCTTTGGTCACTTTCTTAATTTTCTTTCCCTTTAAATGACTTTTCTTTGCTATTTTTGCCTTTTTCTCCACCATAGTTATAGGGCATCCTTGAATATGATACTTTATCATCATTAGCCCTCCTAGAGTGGTTTCCTAGACCTGACCTACCATTTCTAAGAGATTGACCATCTTGTATTCCTCTGGATTCCTTGGATCTCCTAATGAGTTTATCTAGGTTCTTTTCCAATTTATCTAGTTTGGCTTTTAGAGCTTGATTTCTCTTTTCCAAATTCCTGACTTTAGGACCACTAGATCTAATTTTATCATCTCTAGGATTACCTATTTTTCTAAGCATGTTTCCCTTTGTCTTAGGATTGATCCTTTGATCCTTAGTCCTAGGAACCCTAGATTTATCAGGCATCACAAAGTTTTTGGTGTTCTGGTATCCAAAATTGTTTCTACTCCTATCATGGTATTTAAAACCGAAAACATACATGGGCAAGCAAGTGTTATCAATTCTATCATTCATACAATCATGTTGAATATTCATTGAAAGTTTTGAAGCAAAAGTAGAATTAGAGGTTACCTCCCTTACCCTTGGAGCTTCCCCTTGACGAATGCTCCTCTTCCTTTGCTCTTTCTCCCATTTCCTAAGGTGCTCCATCTTCTTGAGCTCTTCACTTCTTGGACATTGTGTATGATAATGCCCGAGCTCTCCGCATGTGAAGCACCGAATCCTTTTTCTTTTGTCTTGTACTTCCTCCTTCCTACAACCCACATTAGATTTGATTTGAATGGACTTGGGTTTAGGAATTATCCCCTTTTTACCTAGTGGACACTTATTCTTGTAGTGCCCCCTTTTGTTGCAACCAAAGCATACGATATGCTCTTTTGACTTAGCTTTGGTGGAGGTGGAGGTCGTTTCTTGTACTTGTGAGAATGAGGGTCTCTCCTCCCCCTCAACCCTTGATACTAATTCTTCTTCTTCTCTTGATGGGGTGGATGGTTCCTCACTTGATGGCACGGGCAATTCCTCATTTTGGTCCTCTTGGACCCTTGAACTTACTTCTTTAGATATTTCGACTACTCGAGCTTGTGAATGGTTCTTGTGAAGTTCTTCCAACTTATTCCACAATTCGTATGCATTTGAATATTTCCCTACATTACTCAAAACATGGTTAGGCAATATGTTAATCAAAATATTTATTACCTTCTCATTGGCCCTAGCTTGTTCTTGTTGTTCACTTGTCCAATATCTAGGGCGAAGCTTTTTGCCGTGCTTATCCTTGGGGATTTCGAATGATTCTTCAACGGTCATTCTACACTCCCAATCCATCCCGAGCCAATTCTTCATTCTATCTTTCCAATAGTCAAAATTCTCATGCTCGTATGGTGGTGGTGAGTTGATATCGTCACCTAACTTGTCTTCCATGACCCTTTCCCTCTAGCGAGTGCTCCCTCGGCGGTTAGTCCGATCAAGAGCGGTCCTTCGCTCTGATACCAACTGAAGGATCGATGTGGGCATGCAGAGGGGGGTGAATGCACTTTCTTTTGATCGTTTGATCTCTATACAGATGTTAGCGCAGTGGAAATAATATGCAAAAGAAATAACAATGCTAACAACCTGATTTTAGTTGGTATCCACCTCGGTCGGGTGACTAATCCAACAATCCGTCGGTGGATCAAACCCCGGATAACCTCCGGCTAGAACTCGTCGCTCCTTCTGGGTGGAGAAACCTCGCCACAACACCAAGGACACTTCCTGAGTATATAAGACTACTAACTTGCCCTATCCAAGCAAGTTTCGTCAAGAACTAAGGTAGAAAACGAGCCCCTTTAAATAGGTCTCGAATCTGAAACAGCCGCTACCAGTCGACTGCCCAAATGGCAGTCAACTGGTCAGCATAACGTTCAAATTCTGGCCAGCTATTCCAGTTGGCACCAGTCGACTGCCCCAAAGGCAGTCGACTGGTCTGAGACCTAAGCCTAGGGTTTCTCTCCGAGTACAAATCTCTCCGCACTCAAACCCTCCCAGCTTAACCCCTGAGTACATGCACTCATACTCAGCCACTATCAACCTAGTTGACTCTTCACCAGCAGTCTTGACTGTTGCCTTCACGCCCTCTCCATCTTTGGCCTTCGTCGCTCGGATGCGCACCCAAGCCTCCAGCTTGCCTCCATGCCACCCTTCACGTACGCCTCGAAGTCTGCGTCCCTCGGCTCATCATCTCTGCTATCAATGGTCCCTCGGATGCGCACGTAAGCCTCCAGCTTACCTCCATGCCATCCTTCACCTGATGACGTCAACCAAGTCCATGCGTACCTGTACACCTGCACACTCATGTACACATATGAGAATAACACAAACCCTAACTTGACCATATTGCCCACACATCAAAATATCATGATCCTCCAGATCATCTCAGGGCCGATTGCCCCAACACATATGACATCCTTGCATATGATTTTTCAATAGCATTTGATCTTGTAGATTGATATCCTAGACCCGGTCAATCATTTTTGGGGTTTTGACTCCTTGACACCATGTCTAAGCCCGTAGACTCACTAGTGAGTCTATCTAGGGTTTTCACCAATTTATCAAGTCTTGCCCTCAAGGCTTGATTTTCCCTTTCTAGGTTCTTCAACTTAGTATCATCATGTCCACTTTGGACATTCCTAGATCTACCAATTTGCCTAGGCATGTGTCTTTTTTTCTTTGGATTAATGGCTTGGTCCTTAGCTTTAAAAATCCTAGGTTTATCATGATACATAGATTCCTTAGGGTTTTGAGATACAACATTAGCCTTATTTATATCATGATATCTAAAATCAAAATTATGCATAGACAAATAATTTTCATTACTTCTAACATTCATGGACAAGTTTGAAAAATGCTTAAAGTTAGGGATTACCTCCTTTACTCTTGTAGCTCCCCCTTGATATGATCCTTTCTTCTTTTCCTTCTTTCTCACTTTCTCAAATGCTCTAATTTCTTGAATTCTCCTTTCCTTGAGCATTTGTTATAGTAGTGTCCTAGCTCACCACACGTGAAGCACCTTATATGTTTCTTCTCCTTCTTTTCCCTACAACCCATGTTAGAATTTAAACGAATTGACTTGGGTTTAGGGTTTACCTCCTTTTTCTTATCCTTTGGACACTTGTCCTTATAGTGTCCCTTTCCATTACACCCAAAGAAAATAATGTGGCCCTTTGATTTTGCTTTGGTGGAGGTGAGAACTTCTTCTTACTCTGGTATCAAGGGTGGTCTCTCTTCCCCCTCAATCCTTAAAGTGGAGACCTCTTCTTCTTCTCTTGATGAAGTGGATGATCTTACACTTTCTTGTGCCACTCCACTTGACGAGATGGATGAATCTTCTACTTTCTCCTCCTCTTCGGATGTTGAGCTTCTTTCATCATCCGATTGGTCATTCTTCTCTTCTTGGACCATTGAGCTCATTTCTGTGGGCCCTTCTACTACTGAGCTTGTGTAGGGTCTTCATGTAGAGCAATTACTTTGCTCTATAATTCGTATGCATTTTTGTATTCACCTACACCACTAATTATATCATTAGGAAAAATATTCAATAATATTGAAATTACCTTTTCATTTGCTTTTGATTGTGCTTGTTGCTCCTTGGTCCAATATCATGGTCGGAGCTTTTTCCCATGTTTATCTCTTGGAACTTCGAATGACTCTTCTAGCACAATCATATTGTTCCTGTTGGTTGGGTTGGACCGGCTAGAGGGGCGGTGAATAGACGGTTATGAAAAATAATGGAGATAGCACTTGTCTAAAAAAAACTTGGTTGCAACTGGAACGTTGCTTCCAAGGCGGTTAACGCTCAAGCAGAACTCCTTCAGGTGGAGAAGCCTTTACAGTTGTAGCACTGAAGACTTTGAGAAGTTACAATTCAATTAATTCCTTTAATTCTAAATTCTAAGCCTATTTATAGCCTAAGAGAATAAATCTGGATTGTTGATTGTTGAGGAATTTTCTCTTGGCCGTTGATCCATGGATGTAATTTGGATGGTTGATCTTGGATGAGATTAACCTGCATCCATTGGATCTGATAAAAGGATAAGGCTTTATCCTTTATGAGATAAAGGAATTTTTATCTTCTGCTCGAGATTGCTATTGTAATCTCCATGTAAGAATATAGGCAAGAACAAATTGTCTCCGACTTTTATCCCAACTGGTAAGCTTAGCAGCCTCTGTTCTCGAGGTCTTGGGTTCAATTCATCTTAGCACCAATTTAATCTTTCTTTTTCGGGCGACTAGCCTTTTGGTTCTTCTGCTCGCAACAGATAAATAACTTTATCATCTCCTTGCAACAACTTTAATTACATCTCCTCCTTATCCCAGTCAATAAGGCTGGTGATATACACAGGCTGGGTTGCTGGTTCGAATCTTCACAGCAACAAATAATTTTTTTTTGTTTCAGGTGCCTGGTTTGACTTGGTCAAACTGACCAGTCTTTTGGTTCATCTTCTGGGTGATTTCCGGCCAACTGGATTTAGGCTCACTCGAACCCGACTCCGGCCTTTCGCCCCTCGAGCGTCCTTCCTCCCGGCTTCTCGTCCCACGGACACCGCGCACGCCCTTCTCGCTCCACCGGCGTACTCTTCTACAGCTTCCGCGTCCCTCGGATTGTACGGAGCCCGTCGGCTCACTTCCCCACACAATCCTTCTCGTCCGCTACGTCTTACGCTCGACTTCCTCCGTACCTAAGCTCCTGCACACTTAGCAGAGGGATTAAACATACCAGGACCTAACTTAACCTAGTTGATCACATCAAAACTTACCGTGACACCAACAATCTCCCCCTTTTTGATGTGCATCAACCCAGGTTCAGTTAGGGTTAAACATATAAGTAAAAAATTATAAAATTAAATAAACAGGTTAAGCATGAAAAAGATATTTCAATGCAAATCTACAATCTCCCTTTGTACACTAGCCTACTCTCCCCCTTTGATCACAGCAAAAACCGGGGACTAATAAACCGGGGACGAAAAAAAGTTAGCATATTGTGAAAAAAAATTGAAGTGTTTAACTAAAGCTTAAAAAATTTAGTTTTCAAAAATAGCATTTTCAAGAATTTTTCAAATTAATGAAAATATAATTACATTAAAAAAAATTTTCTTTAAATTCTAAATGGACTAAAAAATTCCGAAATAATTTTGACAAAGTCAACATTCGATTTATAGATTCTAAAAAATCGGATCTAGTCAAACTCTTTTTCCTTCGAATGCTTAAAATTTAAAAATATGGTTTCATCAGAAAAATCACAAAAATTCAAAGAGTGTTCGAAAATTTTCAAAATGTTTCAAGTGTATAATTAACTTTCCTTAAATAACAAAAAATTGTACTGAATTTAAAAAAATGACACAATAAAAATTGTTAGTCAATAACTGCAACAAAAATTAATTTAAGACAGATTTAGGAATCCAAAATAGGTTACTATCAACCGGGTTAGTTAAAAATTTAGGGGGCACATAATTTTTTAGTATTTTCCTAAGTTGGCCCTTGTGATTCTTAAGATACCAGTTCAACCCCTCAGGATAATGATTCTTTTTCTGTCGCAGGCATGTAATATCAAATTCTAATTTCTTAACTAAATTTTATAGATTTTCATTTTTATTTTTTAAGTTATCAAACATACTTAATGGACATGATGTAGATAACTCCTTTTTCAACCTCAATATCTTTCTTCTCTTTTTGCATAAACTATTCAAAACAGATTTTAAAACAGATAAAAGTATTGGGAGGTAATTTACATACCTCACTTACCATGTCGTCGTATTTATTGCTTAGTGGTTCCTCGTCGCTGCTGCTTTCGTTAGACGACTCTCCCCCTTCATTGATACTCATCTCCGATGAGCTCTCTTCATCGTCCTCCTCTTGATGACTCACCATCAGGGCAAGTCCAGCATACTCCTCGATTTCTAACTCGTCAGAAGACGTGCCATCCCATGTCGGTTTCAGTGCTTTCTTTTTCTTCAGCTGATTTTCCTTCTTCTTCTTCTTTAATTTGGGACAGTTGTCTTTAATGTGACCCTCTTCGTCACAATTGTAGCACTTTACCGTTCGTCTCTTCGGAGATTTCTTCTTTCCCTGAAACTTTGAAAATTGATTAGATTTAACAAACTTTTTAAATTTCCTTACCAAGTATCCTTTTTCTTCTTCTTCTTCATCATCCGAGGATACTGATTCTGGTACTATTGTTTTCGCGTTCAGGGCTACACCATTCGTCTTTCGATTTCCTGCAATTCTCGATTCATGAAGTTCAAATGTTGAAAATAAATTCTCGAGCGAAGTTGTCTCGAGATCTTTAGCAATAAAAAAATAATCAACAAAAGATGTCCAATCGGAATTTCTCGGAAATGAATTAAGCGCGTAGCTCAGCGAATCTCGGTTACTTACCTCTTCCCCGAGATTCGTCAGTTCCGTTAACAAACCTTTTATTTTTGAGTGCAAATGCGCTACTGTTTGACCTTCTTCCATGCGGAGGTTGGTCAGCTGGTTCCGGAGAATGTCCCTTTTTGCGAGCTTGGCTTTGGAAGTCCCTTCGTGTAACTCTAGGAATTTTTCCCAGAGTTCTTTCGCGGATGCGTATGTGCCGATTCGGTTGACTTCTTGTGCTGGGAGTACAAAAGCAGGTTGTAAACTGCTTTTCCATTCGCCACAAAATTAGCTTGTTCCTTCTTGCTCCATTTGGTTAAATCCTTTCCTTCGGGAGCTGCAAAACCAGATTGCATTATTATAAACAATTCGAATTCTGTAGTGAAGGATACCTCCATCTTGCGCTTCCATTCGGCGAACTACCTCTCGAATTTCGACGGGTAGATAACGGGTCCGACCATTTTGGTTGATGGTGCTGCAGTTGGCGATTAGTCCTTCTGTGGTGAATTAGGCTTTGATATTAATTGTTGGTTGGGTTGGACCGGCTAGAGGGGGGGATGAATAGACGGTTATGAAAAATAATGGAGATAGCACTCGTCTAAAAAAAACTTGGTTGCAACTGGAACGTTGCTTCCAAGGCAGTTAACGCTCAAGCAGAACTCCTTTAAGCGGAGAAGCCTTTACAGTTGCAGCACTGAAGACTTAGAGAGGTTACAATTCAATTAATTCCTGTAATTCTAAATTCTAAGTCTATTTATAGCCTAAGCGAATAAATCTGGATTGTTGATTGTTGAGGAATTTTCTCTTGGCCGTTGATCCATGGATGTAATCTGGATGGTTGATCTTGGATGGGATTAATCTGCATCCATTGGATCTGATTAAAGGATAAGACTTTATACTTTATTAGATAAAGGAATTTTTATCTTCTGCTCGAGATTGCTATTGTAATCTCTAAGTAATAATATCGGTAAGAACAAATTGTCACCGACCTTTATCCCAACTGGTAAGCTTGGCAGCTTCTGTTCTCGAGGTCTTGGTTTCAATTCCACTTAGCAACAATTTAATCTTTCTTTTTCGGGTGACAAGCCTTTTGGTTCTTCTGCTCGCAACAAATAAATAACTTTATCATCTGCTAGCAACAACTTTAATCACATCTCCTCCTTATCCCAGTCAATAAGGCTGGTGATATACGCAGGCGGGGTTTTGACTCCTTGACACCATGTCTAAGCCCTTAGATCCACTAGTGAGTCTATCTAGGGTTTTCACCAATTTATCAAGTTTTGCCCTCAAGGCTTGATTTTCCCTTTCTAGGTTCTTCAACTTAGTATCATCATGTCCACTTTGGACATTCCTAGATCTACCAATTTGCCTAGGCATGTGTCTTTTTTTTTTTTGAATTAATGGCTTGGTTCTTAGCATTAAAAATCCTAGGTTTATCATGATACATAGATTCCTTAGGGTTTTGAGATACAACATTAGCCTTATTTCTATCATGATATCTAAAATCAAAATTATGCATAGACAAATAATTTTCATTACTTCTAACATTCATGGACAAGTTTGAAAAATGCTTAAAGTTAGGGATTACCTCCCTTACTCTTGTAGCTCCCCCTTGATATGAGCCTTTCTTCTTTTCCTTCTTTTTCCATTTTCTCAAATGCTCTAATTTCTTAAATTCTCCTTTCCTTGAGCATTTGGTGTAGTAGTGTCCTAGCTCACCACACGTGAAGTACCTTATATGCTTCTTCTCTTTCTTTTCCCTACAACCCATGTTAAAATTTAAAGGAATTGACTTGGGTTTAGGGTTTACCTCTTTTTTCTTATCCTTTGGACACTTGTCCTTATAGTGTCGCTTTCCATTACACCCAAAGCAAATAATGTGGTCCTTTGATTTTGCTTTGGTGGAGGTGAGAACTTCTTCTTGCTCCGGTATCAAGGGTGGTCTCTCTTCCCCCTCAATCCTTGAAGTGGAGACCTCTTCTTCTTCCCTTGATGATGTGGATGATCTTACACTTTCTTGTGCCACTCCACTTGACGAGATGGATGAATCTCCTTCTTTCTCCTCCTCTTCGGATGTTGAGCTTCTTTTTTCATCCGATTGGTCATTCTTCTCTTCTTGGGCCATTGAGCTCATTTCCTTGGGCTCTTCTACTACGTGAGCTTGTGTAGGGTCTTCATGTAGAGCAATTACTTTGCTCTATAATTCGTGTGCATTTTTGTATTCACCTACACCACTAATTATATCATTAGAAAAAATATTCAATAATATTGAAATTACCTTTTCATTTGCTTTTGATTGTGCTTGTTGCTCCTTGGTCCAATATCTTGGTCGGAGCTTTTTTCCATGTTTATCTCTTGGAACTTCGAATGACTCTTTTGGCATGATCATGTTGTTCCTGTTGGTTGGGTTGGACCGGCTAGATGGGGGGATGAATAGACGGTTATGAAAAATAATGGAGATAGCACTCGTCTAAAAAAAACTTGGTTGCAACTGGAACGTTGCTTCCAAGGCGGTTAACGCTCATGTAGAACTCCTTCAGGCGGAGAAGCCTTTACAGTTGTAGCACTGAAGACTTAGAGAGGTTACAATTGTAATAATTCCTTTAATTCTAAATTCTAAGCCTATTTATAGCCTAAGAGAATAAATCTGGATTGTTGATTGTTGAGGAATTTTCTCTTGGCCGTTGATCCATGGATATAATCTGGATGGTTGATCTTGGATGGGATTAACCTGCATCCATTGGATCTGATTAAAGGATAAGGCTTTATCCTTTATGAGATAAAGGAATTTTTATCTTCTGCTCGAGATTGCTATTGTAATCTCCAAGTAAGAATATCGGCAAGAACAAATTGTCTCTGACCTTTATCCCAACTGGTAAGCTTGGCAGTCTCTGTTCTTGAGGTCTTGGGTTCAATTCCTCTTAGCAACAATTTAATCTTTTTTTTTCGGGCGACTAGCCTTTTGGTTCTTCTGCTAACAACAGATAAATAACTTTATCATCTGCTCGCAATAACTTTAATCACATGTCCTCCTTATCCCAGTCAATAAGGCTGGTGATATACACAGGCGAGGTTGCTGGTTCGAATCTTCACAACAACAAATAAAATTCTTTTTGTTTCAGGTGCCTGGTTTAACTTGGTCAAACTGACCAGTCTTTTGGTTCATCTTCTGGGTGATTTCCGGCCAACCGGAGTTAGGCTCACCCAAACCCGACTCCGGCCTTTCGCCCCTCGAGCATTCTTCCTCCCGGCTTCTCATCCCTCGGACACCGCGCACGTCCTTCTCGCTCCATCGGCGTACTCTTCCACAGGTTCCGCATCCCTCGGTTTGTACTGAGCCCGTCGGCTCACTTCCCCGCACATTCCTTCTCGTCCGCTACGTCTTACACTCGACTTCCTCCGTACCTAAGCTCCTTCACACTTAGCAGAGGATTAAACATATCAGGACCTAACTTAACCTGGTTGATCACATCAAAACTTACCGGGGCACCAACAGTTCCAATCCATCCCGAACCAAGTCTTTGTCCGCATCTTCCAATACTCGAAACTCTCACGATCGTAGGAAGGCGGAGCATTGATGTCATCACCCAATTTTTCTTCAATTTCTATTTCCTCTAGCTTCTTGCTCTCTCGGCGGTTAGTCCGTAGATGAGCGAATCTCGCTCTGATACCACTTGTTAGGACCTTTCCATTTGCTATAGGGTGGAGGGGGGGTGAATAGCAACTTTTCGATCTCATCTTCCTACAATGGTTAGTGCGCAAGCGGAATAACAAAAACTAAAAACTAACAGACAAGAAAGACACACCAATTTACGTGGTTCGGAGATGAAACTCCTACTCCACGGTGTTGAGGCAATCAGCCCTTGAATGATTGGAAGATCATGGTTTTGATGAGTGGGTGAATAAGTTTAAAGTTAGAGTGTTATGTTGTATTTGATTTGTGTGATTGAGTTTGCAGGACTTGAAGAATCACACTTGGTGGACCTATCTGAGGGACGAGAGCCGAGGGAGGAGAGCTCCAAGGGCAAGCCGGGAAGTGGACTTCAAAGGGCACGCGTGAAGGGTGGCCTGAAGGTAAGCCAAGGGAAGACTTGCGTACGCATCCGAGGGATGATAGCCAGAGGAAGAGGACTTTAAGGGGCGAGCCAAGGGAGCAGACCTGAAGGCACACGCGAAGGAGAAGGTTTGGAGTGGCTGGAGCTGAGCTGGGAGGTAGGGCAGTCAACTGGCCCGAAGGCAGTCGACTGCCAAAACCCACAGAGAGTTCGCAGCTTCGGACCAGTCGACTGGCCTTGGGGCAGTCGACTGGTATACCCCAAAACTAGCCGTTGGCCGGCATTTAATGTCGGGCCAGTCGACTGCCCTAGGGGCAGTCGACAGGTGCGTGACTGGACAGACTGCGAATCTGTCATTTTCACCTATAAAAGGAGCTCCTCGTTACACGTGTAGGTACAGTTCCGTACAGTAACGAAGTGCTGCCAAATTGTAGAGTGACTTTTTGCTTCCTCCATCATTTTTCTACATCTGTAAAGAGGAAGCTTTTGCTGTAAAGGTTTCTCCACCTCAAGGAGACTTTTCGATAGTGAAAAGTGGTGCTCGCGGCGTTGATCCTTGGATTAGTCACCCATCTGGGTGGATACCAAGTAAAAGAATTTTTGTTAGCATTGTTATTGTCTTTGCATATTATTTCCGCTGCACTAACATCTGTGTAGAGATCAAAAGAAAGTGTATTCACCCCCCCTCTGCACGCCCACATCGATCCTTCAGTTGGTATCAGAGCCGGTGCGTTTTGGAAGATCTAACAATCAACCAGAACATTTGTAATGGCGTTTCAAGAGGGATACTCCACCGCACGACCACCATTCTTCGACGGCAACGACTTCGCGTACTGGAAAGGTAGAATGCAGTACTATCTTATGAATGACATAGAAACTTGGATAAGTGTTGCAGATGGCTTCGAGGTGCCCGTCGATGAAAGAGGAGATCCTACACCTATGAGAACATGGTCTAAAGAAGTGATGAAAAGGGCACAGTTAAATGCCAAGGCCACCACTACACTGCAGTGCGGGCTCTCGAAGGAGCAACTGAACAAGGTGGGGTCAATCAAGAGCGCCAAAGAGCTATGGGACAAGTTGGTAGAACTGAACGAGGGGTCAAACGAGTCCAAAAGAGCCAAGAAGGACTTGTTGGTGGCCCAACTGCAATCCCTCTCCATGAAGAGCAACGAGACCGTCAGTCAGCTGCATGGAAGGGTAAAGGAAATGATCAACAAGCTCCATGTAATTGGAGAGAAAATTGAAAAGCGGGACATTGTCAGGTATGTCTTACAAGCCTTCCCGAGAACCACCCTGTGGGCATCCATGGTTGATACTTACAAGGTATCGAGAGACTTATCTTTAGTTAAATTAGACGATCTATTTTGTGAATTTGAACTGCACGAGCAAGCTAACATTTCGGCAAAAGAGAAAGGTATTGCTTTTGTTGCAGAAAAGGAGAAGAAGAGGAGAAAGGAGAAGAAGAAGGTGATCTACTCATCATCCTCGGACTCAGAGGAGTCAAGTGCCTCTATGGACAGTGACCAAGAGGCCTTTATGGTAAGGAAATTTCGTAAAGCATTTAAAAGTTTTTCTAACAAATCATATACTAGCAAAGGGGCCAAAGGTAAGGGTAAGGCCAAGGAGATAATCTGCTACAACTGTCATCAAGAGGGACATATGAAGAACGAGTGTCCCCAGTTGAAGAAGAGGGAGGACAAGAAGGAAGAGAAGAAGAAGAATGATAAGAAGAAGTCAAAGGGAAAGGAGAAGAGTGCCACGAACCTCAAGGCAACTTGGGATGATCCCTCATCCTCAGAGGAAGAAGAAGAGCAAGTCTCCCACTTCGCTCTTATGGCACAAGATGATTCAGACTCTTCAGACGATGAACGAAGCTCAAGCAGTGAAGATGAGAGCTCCTCCACCTCATCATCATCAGAGTCAGAAGCTTCGGTAAGTGAGATATACCACTTACCCTCCTCTACCTTAGTGAAAATTATTTCTAGTACTAACATGGACTTAGCTAAGGCTAGAAGTAAAATTAAGAATCTTAAGGAACAAATTGCCATGCTTAGAGTAGAGACTATTAAACTTAAGGATTTGCATGCTAGCTCTACCTCTTCACATGTTTCACATATTGAAAATGAAAATAAGGAGTTAAGGAAACAAGTAGATGACCTCACAAAGGCCCTTAGGAAATTTTAAGTAGGATCAAGTAACCTTGATATGATCATTAACAGCCAAAGGGCGGTATATAACAAGGCAGGATTGGGTTATAGGCCTAAGACCAAGGAGATAGCCTTTGATTCACTTACCGGTAGGATTGGTGCATCTAGGAGATTAGAGGCTAGGGGAACCACAAAGAAGGCATGGGTACCTAAGAAATTTTTAAATGATGCTTATGGATCTAAGATATGGGTACCAAAAGAGTATGTTTTCCATGTTGTCTAGGTAAAGGTGAAGGAGGCCCCAACCTTGTGGATAGTAGATAGTGGATGCTCAAGACACATGACCGGGGATGTGAGCAAGTTCACCACTATTAGCTACCTAAGAGAAGGGATGGTCTCCTTTGGGAACAGTGGAAAGTTAAGGATCATTAGTAGGGGCACAATTGAGGCATCTCCCACTATTTCAATTCATAAGGTACTTTTAATTAATGATATGAAGTTTAATTTATTAAGTGTAAGTCAATTATGTGATACCGGCTTTAGAGTAGAATTTCATGCTAAGAAATGTGTAATAAGACAAAGTGAATCAAACACTATCATATTAGAAGGGTTTAGAGAGACAAACTTGTATTATCTTGATCTATCTTATGCTACTAACAATGTTGTTAAGTGTCTCATGTCCAAATAAGAAGAAGGGTGGCTATGACACTGGAGACTTGGACACGTCAACATGAGGAACATTGCAAGAGTGGCCAAGGAAGAATTAGTGAAGGGACTCCCAATGATCAAGTACGAAAAGAACAAGCTGTGTGATGCATGCCAAGAGGGTAAGCAATCCAAAGCATCACACAAAGGTAAAACTTTAATTACCACTTCCTTGCCTTTAGAACTTTTACATATAGACTTGTTTGATTGCCATAGTACTCCATCACTTGTAGGGAGTAAGTATTGCTTAGTGATAGTAGATGACTTTTCTAGGTTTACTTGGGTCTATTTCTTGAAACATAAGGATGATACCCTAGATATATTTATAGGATTTAGTAAAAGGGTAGAAAACGAAAAGAACATCAAAATAAATCGAATTAGGAGTGACCATGGTGGGGAGTTCCAAAACGCTAGTTTCACACAATTTTGTATTGAAAATGGGTACAAGCATGAGTTTTCATGCCCTAGGACTCCTCAACAAAATGAGGTAGTTGAGAGGAAAAATCGAGCCCTACAAGAAGCTGCTAGGACTATGCTTAATGCATACTCTCTTCCTAGCTACTTTTGGGCCGAAGCGGTTAACACCGCTTGCTATATCCAAAACCGGGTGTTGGTACATAGGTTTTTAGGAAAAACCCCCTTTGAACTTTGGAATGGAAGGGTACCCCAAGTCCACTATTTTAGGGTCTTTGGATGTAATGTTTACATCTTAAACACCAAAGATGACCTAAGAAAATTTGAGTCAAAAGCCGATGAAGGAATCTTAGTAGGGTATTCATTGACTAGTAGGGGTTATAGAGTGTACAACAATAGGACAAAAGTGATTGAGGAATCCTCAAATGCCAAATTTGATGAAACCAATAGTACCTACCCTAGAAAGGCTTCCATTGATAAAGATATGGAAGAAGTCCAACCCCTTGCCCAAAGAACCCAAGACCTACAATTGGAGGGCAATGATCAAGGGGGAGTAAGAAGTACCCTAGAGGATGAGGAAGAAGGAGCAAATGAACCTACAACCTCTAGACCCTTGAGACACCATCATGATCATCCTATTGACCAAATTGTGGGTGATGTCACTCAAGGAGTAAGGACTAGATCATACTTTAGAAACCAAACGAGTCAGATAGCTCTAATCTCCCAATTAGAACCCAAGACCATTGATGAAGCATTGGGAGATGCCGATTGGGTTTTGGCCATGCAAGAAGAGCTAAACCAATTTGAGAGGAGTGAAGTTTGGGAGTTAGTTCCTAGGCCCAATGATTGTACCATTGTAACCACGAGATGGGTCTTTAGGAACAAATTAGATGACCAAGGTAAAATCACTAGGAACAAGGCTAGATTGGTAGACAGGGGGTTTAACCAAGTTGAGGGATTAGATTATGATGAGACCTACGCCCCCGTAGCTAGGTTAGAATCAATTAGAATTCTACTAGCCTATGCCGCTCACATGAGTTTTACACTCCACCAAATGGATGTGAAGTCGGCATTCCTTAATGGGATCATTAAGGAAGAGGTTTATGTAGAACAACCCCCCGGATTTGAGGATCCCAACTATCCGAGACACGTATTCAAATTAAGGAAAGCCTTGTATGGATTGAAACAAGCTCCCCAGGCTTGGTATGAAAGACTTTCTTTATTTTTGGTGTCTAAGGGGTTTAGGAGAGGAACAATTGACCCTACATTGTTCCTAAAATCTAAGGATAAAGACATATTTATTGCCCAAGTCTATATAGACGATATCATTTTTGGGTCAACAAATAATGACTTCCTACAAGAATTCATCAAGTGTATGGAAGATGAATTTGAGATGAGTCTTGTAGGAGAGTTAACCTTTTTCTTGGGCCTTCAAGTTAAGCAAACTAATGAAGGTACACATGTATTTCAAACCAAATATGATAAAGAGATGCTAAAGAAATTTGGTTTAGAACATGCTAAGGAAGCATCTACACCCATAGGAACTAATGTGAAAAATGGATAGTCACCTTGAAGGCAAAATGGTAGACTCTAAACAATATAGGAGCATGATTGGTAGCCTACTATACCTAACCGCTAGTAGACCCGACATATTTTTTGCGGTAGGTATGTGTGCAAGGTACCAATCTTGTGCCAATGAGTCTCATTTGATTGTAGTCAAAAGGATCCTAAGGTATGTGAAAGGAACCCTAAATGTCGGACTTTGGTATCCTAGAACCCCAAATATTGACCTAATTGGATACACTGACTCGGACTATGAGGGTTGCAAGTTAGATAGGAAGAGTACAAGTGGAGGGTGTCAATTCCTTGGGTCTTCTTTAGTTAGTTGGAGTAGTAGGAAACAACCATGCGTTGCCCTATCAACAACGGAAGCAGAATATGTGGCAATGGGTGGATATGTTTCCCAACTCCTTTGGATCATGCACACCTTAGAGGACTATGAGCTACATTACACCAAGGTCAAAGTCTTGTGTGATAATGTAAGCACGATCAACCTAACTAAAAATCCGGTTCACCATTCTAGAACAAAACACATTGAAGTGAAACATCACCTTATTAGAGACCATGTGGCAAGGGGAGACATAGAATGACACTATGTTGAATCAAAGTCGAACCTAGCCGACAACTTTACCAAGCCTCTTCCCGAATCAAAGTTTACATCCTTAAGAAGAGGCCTTGGAATGTGTTTTGTGGAAGTATAGAATGAACTTGGACACATTAGCTTTGAAAAAGGGTGCTTGATCCATTAGGGTGATACATTTGGCTCACTTGTGCTTGTGGCACATTGTTGAACCATTAAAAGTATCAAAATATCAAAACTAGACCAACAATGGGGGAGACAAGTGTTTAATCAATGGACACTTTGCCAAAGATCATAGTTGGACATTTTAAAACTTTGAAAACCATTTTATGTTTTACATACTGTGCCATGCTTTTAAAAGTCAGATATTTGATTGGTTTCAAAGGTTGATACAAAATGTAGTATTTTTCAAAACTTTTGGATTTTTATCAAAAGACGTGCATGTTTGAAATTTTATATGGTTTAATATTTTTCCCTGATAGAGTATAACATTTCAAACATGTATGCAAAATTTACGATTTTTGGAATTTTCTGGAATTTTCTGGGAGGTTTTGAAATTCGACAGAAAAGCTGAAATTTCAGACTGATAGCATATCAGTCGACTACCCTATGGGCAATCGACTGGCACAGCTATTTTCAGCTACTGTGAGAAAATTTAGAAATTAATAATCCTCGCATTTGATACCCTAGGGTTTGGTTGCTTGAGGCAATCATTTAGATGGTGTCAAATGGGGAGAATGGGCGGTTTAAGTTAGAATTTTGACTTAAAATGGATGATTTTAGGTATTTTGTCTAACTTAGACCTTGAAAGGTTAAAATTTGGAGAGAAGACATGGATTAAGGGGGAGATACCTCTTAGGTTCGGATATGTCTTACATTCTTATTGATGTTGTTAAGTGGAAACTTAACTTGGAATATGATTAGAATTGAAACTGTGGAGAGGACATAGGTTAAGGGGGAGGTTACCTCTTAGGGTTATTATGTCTCATAATGTTTCAATTGCTATCTTTTGCTATTGTTATTGCTGTTATTTATCTCTAACTTAAACATATTGCCACACATCAAAAAGGGGAGATTGTTGAGGCAATCGACCCTTGAATGATTGGAAGATCATGGTTTTGATGAGTGGGCGAATAGGTTTAAAGTTAGAGTGTTATGTTGTATTTGATTTGTGTGATTGAGTTTGCAGGACTTGAAGAATCACACTTGGTGGACCTATCCGAGGGATGAGAGCCGAGGGAGGAGAGCTCCAAGGGCAAGCCGGGAAGTGGACTTCAAAGGGCACACGTGAAGGGTGGCATGGAGGCAAGCCAAGGGAAGGCTTGCGTGCGCATCCGAGGGCCGATACGTTAGTGATATGAGAGAAGTGTCCTAAGGCAATCGCCTTATGATTGTAAACATTTATTTTAATAAATGAAAATTCACTATTTGAGTATACATGTTTGTGTATTTGATTGGGATCTTAAACTCATCTACTGAATGCCCGCAATACAATTCACAGCATAAGAGAATTTGTGATGAGATCACAACTAGTGATTATCTCTACATGTGCAATTGTGAAGTATTGAAAATATCCCTAGTCGATGAATTGATAAAAACGGACACTATCAATTCTGTTGAGACTAGCATGGGTTATTCTCTAATCAGCTGATTCTCACTGGCTGGTGACATTGGGATGTCCGGAGATAAACATGGATGCTAGTTAAGGGAACTAGTTCATTGGAGTGACTAGCTGTAAAACTTCATATGGTAATCTATATAGATATGTCAGTGAAGTTCTTACTGCAGCTTAAGTGCGATGTTCCTTTGACTTGCGGTGTTCAAGTCATCTTGGTCATGGAGACTTATACTTTAACATCTTAAGCAAGCATCTCCAAGGAGGTGTGGACCCAGGATGGTTGGGTATAAGCCGAAGTGCCCGAAGATGTTTGAACAGCCTACAAAGGATTCACCACTCCTTGCGAGGAGATGTATACCCAGGCCTATCGTCGGATTGTTACTCAAAGCCTCTCGCCAGAGCATGTCATGTTTAGAGTATGAGTCTCTTAAATACATGAGAGTAATTAGAAATCCAAAGGACGAGAAAGACACTACTTGGGCTAGGTGTGACGTATTCAGCCTAGTGGGGACTGACACACACAGACCATGTCCTGAACCAAGTGGGTATAAGATGGTGAAGGGAATGGGGCACGATTCATTAGAGCTGCTGAAGGGTTTCAGAATTACTTCTGAGGTCAACCGTTGATCTTTCGATTAATTGGGGGTCATGATGTACTACTAGGTGCCACTCATGATCGTTCTATAATTAGTTGATTATAGACGGCCAACATAAATCGAAAGCCTATTTAGTCACACGCACTACGAGTAATCCGAGGGATTTAAAACGAGTTGAAAATTGGATTTTCCGATCAAGAGAAATAAGTCGAATCTGAGTTAGTCAGAGGCGCAACGGAAGCTAAAAATGGCTAAGTCTTTTGAAGGCTTATTGGGCGAATTAAATGAGTTTAATTCGCGATGGGTTCGGCTCGGTTTGGCCGGCCAAAGAGGGTGCCAACCCTCTTTGGTTTGGCCGGCCACCACTTGGGGAGAAACCAATTTATTTGGTTTAATTAATAAAATAAATCTAGCGCGATTTGTTTTATAAATTATGGATAAATAAATTTGTATAAAGAAATTTATATAAAGAAATTTGTAGAAATTTATTCCTTTTTATGGAAATTAAAATGATCCATGGAATGGTTTATTTTAATTTTATAAAATCAATTATGAATTGATTTTTCCATAATAAGAAAAATTTATAAATTTCTTATAAAATTTATTCCATAATTAAAGGAGAGATGTATTTGTTTTATTATAAAGTTAGTTATAATAAAACTTGGCATAACAGAATAATTCATAAGAAAAATTTATAAGATAAATTTTTTATGAAAAATTATTCCGTTAATTCCGTTAAAGGGGAGACTTAGCAAGGGAGAGACTACTATATATAGGAACCAAGGCAAGGCTTGAATTCCTAACGTATTGAGTAATCAAGAGATCTAGTAGTTCTCTCCCTCTCTCTCTTATTCTCTCCTTCTCCTTTCCTCCTAAGGCCGGCGCCCTCCTCTACTTGCTAGGGCCGGCGTACATCCACCCTAGGGCCGGCGCACCACCCTCCCTTGAGGTTGCCGTGGGTCATCATCACCAAGGAGAAGCCAACCAAGAAGAAAAAGAAGCGGATCGCAACTCCTTCCTTCCCGGAATTTAGATTCCGTTTCTTGGTGGTTAGTTTCCTTTCTTCTCTCTTGATATTCTAGTTGTGTCTTTGGAGAATCTAGTAGTTCTCGTCGACACAAAACTCGTGGCTTTGCGAAGTCATCCCGAAGAGAACTCGGCGTGGACCCGAATAGAGGCGGAGCTTCCAAGGGACGCTACGGTTGGATCTCGTCTCTTTCTTCGAGTTACGCGAGGTACAAAGTAAATTAGTTTACTTTTCCGCAAAGTTTTAATTTATGATCATGTCCACACATCATAAGGTTGCATGCTAGATACGTGGTTAAAATAATTTGAGAAATTATTTTATGCTAATTCTTCCGCTGCACGTAAAAATTTAAAATTTTACGAACCCGTATCCTTGTTAACATGCACCCGTTCCCAACAGTGGTATCAGAGCCGGTTAGTGTTCGACATAATCATATAATTGTTTTGCGAAAAACTTTGTCATGATCTCAATTTTGGAAAATTTTCCAATTATGGAAACTTTCCAATTATTATAAATTTTAGATTTAGGAATTTCAAAGTTTGGAAATCCTCATGAAATTTCGCAAACTTTTGAAATATCCTAGTTTCTGAAATTTTATGATAATTGTGAAAACTTCCCATCTTTGGAAACTTTCCAATTTTGGAAATTTCTTATTTTGGAAATTTTCCAATTTTGGAAATATGTAAGTTTTCCTTGTACCAGAAACTTACAATTATTCTGAAAACCTATTTCGAAATCTCGCGATTTTGGGCACTTTCATTCGAAAAAGTCTAGACAAATTTATGGAACATTAATTGACAATTAAATTCAAATTGGGTTTTAAATTATTAACAAAATTCTTTACTTTTGGGAGTGCCTCGGGGAGCCACCCAAATTAAAGTTAGTTGTTGTAATTTAATTTCCTATTTTGAATAAAATTGTCATGTTCAATTTGGTTATGCCTCGGGGAGCAGACCAAATTGGATTTACGACAAATTACTTTTCTTTGGGTATCTGAGCCTCGGGGAGCCACCCTTAGAAAACGATTTGTTGTAATTGATTAGTCCATAAATAAAATATGTGATCAAATCTTGGAAATTTAGGATAATTGCCTAATTTGATTTAAGAGGTGATGCTCTTACATATTGTTGTCTCCAAAATTAATTAGGAAAATAGTTTCCTATAGAGTTTTCTTAAATAAGATTTTCATGAAAATAATATGTGGTTGAATTAAGAGAATCAGTCTCTTAATTTGATAAGATTTGATTTAGAGAAATCAAAGTCTTAAACATATTATTTCCGAAATTGATTATGACAATTTAGGAAATTGTTTCCTAAAACAATTCCTTAAATAAAGTATGAAATCGGGATTAGGAAATCCGGTTCCTAATCCAATTAATGAGACTTGATAAATTAAGTCACATACATACTTTATTAAGGAAATCGTTAGTCATGACATAATTATATGTCATGAATGTGCTTTGAAAAGAAAGGACGAGACCCAAAACCCCTTACAAAATATTAAGGCTAACACCTTCCATTAATATGGTTAGAACCGGAGTTTTGTTTCTCGTTTGGGTTGATGGACACATCCATGCCCGGCTTGAACCTCAACATGTTCAAATCATGGAATTAGTTTATGAATAATATAGTTGGAGTCAGAGGTCAATCCTTAGTTTTGGTTGTTGGACACATCCAAGCCTGACTAAACGGTTGAATGAGCTCCAACCATATTAAAACTATTTCTTGATTAATGGGTCAGCCTTAAGCTTGGAGCATCGATTTGTTGTGCCACAGCCAAGGTGGATGTAAAGAGAGGTGCAGTTGGGTGCTATGTATATTGTTGCATACTTGTTAATGAGTTAACAACCCAATGATTTATGCAAACATTCAATTAGTTGATAGCATAAAGTGATAGTTACATATATGTGATATGTAATCGGTATAATTACCTACCTTCATAGCTAAGAATAACTTGATGGCCACAGACATGGTTGTTCTTATTTATGGTTGGATATCAACCTATTTGGAGATGTTCCTACGATCTCCCGAATTGATAAAAAGGGTTATTCAATTCGAAAAATAAATAGGATTTTATTAATGTATGTTGATGCATTCTTTATCATTCTTCTCATATAAGCTTAATTTGTATTTCTAGGATAATCACTCGATCATGTATTCTCTGAATTTGCGTTCCATTTTGGACACCAATAAACTGACTGGGCCAAACTTCATGGACTGGCTTCGAAACCTGAGGATAGTCCTCAAGACAGAGAAGCTTGCTTATGTCCTTGAAGATCAACTTCCCAACCGTCCTCCTGAAAACGCAACTCCAGACCAGTTTCCTGAGTTGCTCAACCTGCTGAAGACTGTAGAGCCTTCTGTGAAGCAGGATCAGAAGACGGTACTGTTAGTTGGTTCCTCGAAGAAAGGTTCTAAGAGGAAGGCCAAAGAACAGAATAAAGGAAAGAAGAAAAAGGCCAAAAAGACTGAACAGACACCAAAAGGCACTTGCCATCATTGTGGCAAGGAGGGTCACTAGCGAAGAAACTGCAAGGTTTATCTTGAGTCCTTGAAAGAGAAGGCATCCGATACCCCATCCTCTTCAAGTATCTTCGTTATTGAATGTCACTTTATTTCCTCAAACACCTGGGTACTTGATACTGGGTGTAGCTCACATATATGTAATGACATACAGGGGCTAAGGAATAGAAGAAGACTCGTCAA
>JAGFNQ010000446.1:0-90124 GCA_024364735.1 Boesenbergia rotunda
CTACTTTTCTTGTGAAGTGTGGTAAACAATGATCTATCCCCGGTCAAATGTTTGGAGCATCCACTATCAACGAACCAAGTTGATAGATGCTCCCCCTCAATCATAACCTACACAATTCGAAAAATAGAAGTTTTAGGTACCCATACCTTGGGACCTAAAGCATCAACTAAACAAGACTTAGACACCCATGCCTTGACAACTCTCTTTTGAACCTTGGGTGTCCTAGATTGTCTCATATCAGTCCTAGACATCAAGGACACGAATGAGGGTTCTTTGGGTTGATAACCAATACCGGCCCTATTGTAGACCGCCCTTTGGGCATTTAAGATCATGCCTAGGGCATTTAAGATCATGTTTAGGGTCTTAGAGCTAGTTGAGAACTTCTCAAGAATATTCTTGAGTTTTTCAACTTCACTCTTCAATGATTGGTTCTCTTCTACTAGCAAGTCATCATGTAAATCATTTACATCCTCAACCTTAGAGGATTTCAATTTATCAACCTCAAGCTTCAATGACTTAATTTCATCTTCTAACAATTCAACATGCAAGTCATCAATGTTATCATCCCTAGATAATTTCAATTGATCAATTTCTAATTGCAATGCTTTAACCTTATTTTTTGACTTCTTAAGCATATTAGTTAAACATGCAATTGCTCTATAACATTTTTCAAGTTCGGGAGAAGTTACCTCTTCATCATCCGAAGATGATGAAGCCGCGTTTGAGGAACTTGAAGATTCATCACAGCTTTCCTCTCCAAGAGCCATAAGTGTCACATGCCTTGTGCTCTTCTCCTCCTTCTCTTCATTGGATGAGCTAGAGGATGACTCATCCCAAGTGGCCTTCAAGGTCTTCTTCTTCTTCTTGAATTTTTCTTCTTTCTTTTTGGATTTCTCCTCCTTCTTCTTTAGTTTTGGACACTCATTCTTGAAGTGCCCTTTCCTACCACACTCAAAGCAAGATGCATTAGTCTTATCAAGTTTAGCTTCACTAGAGTTACCTCTCCTCTTGAAGTGTCGACCCCTTCTCATCATCCTTCTCACAAAGTTCGTCATTTCGGAGGATGAGGAGCCGCTGCCATCTTCCTCGGAATCGGACTCGGATTCGAAAGAGGATGAAGACGAAGAGACCTCCTTCTCCTTCTTTTTCTCCTTCTTCTTCTTGTTGGATCGGTCCCCTGCAACTAAAGCAATCCCCTTCTCCTTGGGGCCTTTGTTAGCCATTTCATGCAATTCCATCTCACAAAATAAGTCATCTAACTTTACAATGGATAGATCCTTGGAGACTTTGTAGGCATCCACCATGGATGACCACAAAGCATTCCTTGGAAAGGCTTTCAAGACATACCTCACAAGGTCGCGATACTCGACCTTTTCATCAATCGAATGAAGCCCATTGAGGACTTTCTTGAACCGACTATGGAGCTCACTTACCGATTCATTCTCCTTCATGGAGAGATTTTGGAGTGGATTGAGGAACAAATCCCTCTTTGCGATCCTTGAGTCTCGGGTGCCCTCGTGAAGCTCAATGAGTTTGTTCCACAAGTCCTTTGCACTTGTGAAAGGACCAACCTTGATGAGTTGGTCTTTGTTCATGCCACATTGTAGAGTGACAACCGCATTCGCGTCGGCTTCACTCTTTCGAGTTTGTTCGGCAGTCCATCTCCACGACTCAAGTTCTTTGCCTTCGTCATCCTTAGGAGGGGTGAAGCCCTCCTTCACCGCGAATCAAGTGTGGATATCCATCTTCAAATAATATTCCATCTTTGATCTCCAATATTGAAAGTCGGAGCCATCAAAGAATGGAGGTCGGCTGGTGGAGAAGCCTTCTCTCAAAGCCATCTTGTTGATAACTCTCGGATGTTAAGTCGTAAACAGAGCCCCTGTTAAGATCGATACGCCTTGCTAGAGGGGGGTGAATAGCAAATCGTCTAATCTTCTTGTACCTACGTTGTTAGTTGCACAGCGGAAACAATAATAAAAACAATAAACAATGCTAACAAGAAGGGTTTACTTGGTATCCACCCCGGCCGGGTGACTAATCCAAGAATCCGTCGGTGGATCACTCCCCGGATAACCTCCGGCTAGCCCGCGTCGCTCCTTGTGGGTGGAGAAACCTCGTCACAACACCTCGGACACTATCTGGGCACAAAAGACTACTAACACGCTTTACCCAAGCGAGTTTCGTCAAGAAACTCAGCCACCACGACGTCCTCTTTAAATAGGACTCGGGGCTGATTTCTCGCTACCAGTCGACTGCCCCTAGGGCAGTCGACTGGTGCCAGCCAGATTCGACTGTTGACACTCCCAACGTTCGAATTCTGCCAGCTTACCAGCCACCTACCAGTCGACTGCCCCAAGGGCAGTCGACTGGTCCCAAGGCTGAGACCATTCTGTGAGTTCCATCAGTCGACTGCCCCCAGGCCAGTCGACTGGTCTACTCACCCACCTAAGGTTACCCATCCTGAGTACATTCCACTCCGCACTCAAACCTTAGGATTTCCCGTGTAGCGACCCGCCTTCTTACTACCTTAGACGGATCGTTACTTATCTCTACTTCTTGACTTCTATACATGACTAAAGAAAATTGCGGAAATTTTTTTTTTTTAAACTTTAAAATTCATCTAACAATTATGTTCTAACTTAAGCAATCATGTATAATAATACCATGTCATACTCTCTTCTCAATCCCATAGCCAATACCCATCGAAAAACAGCCTTACCCTTCTTAAACAGCCTGTATCAGTCGACTGATGACGTCATCAGTCGACTGATACGGCTGTAATCTGTTTTACAGATTTCGGCCCTTGCTGTCCAAGGCCACCCTTCCCTCAATTTCGAGCCATATCAAACTACAACATCATTTCTATACTCTATATCAGTTTCCTAAACGATTTAGCCATTCAAACGAATTCATAAACTTGAATTTAGGACTTTTATGGAAGGAAACGAACTAAGCAAGTTTATATAAACTTTAACAATGGATATTGTACCAATCTTAGCTTCTATTACTTTATAACACCATATGCATGTTCTATAACATCACTAAGGCATTATGGAATGAGAAAGCAACTTTTCTAAACATATCTAAACTATGAAACTTAATTCAAAAGGAAAATTGATACTATCTTGGCACAAACACTTTTTTTTTCTATCAAAGTATCAATATTTCTAACTACTCACACTTTTACTCATCTAATGCAATCATGGGAATATATATATGCTAAAGGAAATGACATGGAGTCTTTACTCTAGAAATTTAGCATATAAAACTACCCAAAAACTCAAATACTCCATAATCTCCATAAAGTAAGAACTTGAAATTTGAATAAGCTTAAACACTGCAGTTCAAATAACTAAAATGTCTTGTCTCAAGGATCTCTCCATAATCAGCCACCACACACACTCTACTCAGCACCGCCTCGTCGTCTTCCTTCAGAATTGCTTGCCTTTACCTTTATCTGCAATAAGAGGAAAATGCAACTAGTAAGCAAAAAGCTTAGTAAGTACTATCTAGCTCACAAAAACTCGAAATATGCAAACATGCTTCTAGATCAAACTGAACATCATATGAGATACTAATATGCTTGAGAGAAAACTAAGGACATGTATAACTCAAAACATGCATACTCAAGCAATAAATAATCTCAATCTACTTTTCTTGGCTCAACTTGAAACTTTAGCTATTCTTTAACTTTTGAAAACTTTCTTAAACTTTCGAAAACTTTGCTAAAGCATATACTTGAAAATACTAATCACTTGGATCCACTGAAGACGTAAGTACCATCTCATGCGCGTTCCCTAAAAGGTTGGGGTAGCGAGCCACCAATCCTAATAGAGCAGACCTTGGTCTACCAGGGCCAAGACCTTGGAATTGGACACCTGGATTTCTTTAACGACGCCCTTGGACGCCGGGTACTGGCCTTATAAAATAAAATAGCTTTTCTTTCTTTTCTTTCTTATCTTTAAATGCCTTGGCATTTTAATGAGCCCCTTGTGTGCTCAAATCCCTAAGTCTTGACTTTTGGGGATTTCTTAAGGCCTTGGCCTTTTCTTTTCTTATCTTTATCTTCTCTTTTCTTTTCTCATAGCTTTTCTTGGACCCTAAACTCACATAGGGTATTAATCAACATATATAAGCATATAATGAACTAAGATCACATGCAAAAACTTAAACAAGAAAGAATTATCTCTTTTAAAAACTTTTAAAGGAAATTCTCGCGGAAAAACCGCCTCTTACTGCAGGTGAGCAGTACTTACATTGATATCTTGGACTTACAACCAAGATTGAGGTCTAGAACTCGGGAGAAACTCGAGATCTCGAAGAATTCTTCACGTCTACGCGTTCCTCTCGTCGCGGGGATCTCGAATATAGTATTATCTCTTGGAGAAAGGGTCTCGGCCGACCCTCTTGGCCTTGATTTGCGTGCGCACAAGAGAGGAGAGGGAGAGGGGTCGGCGCAAGGGGTGTTGGCCGAAGGGTTTGAGAGAAATCCCAACTTCTCTCTGTAAGTTTTCTATTTATACACTTAAGGATCGGATCAACCTAACTACAGCTTAAGTATTTATTTTTCTTTCTTTTTCTGTGCTTGATACCCTTAGCCCGGCTGGTTGCGTGCGCTTGCTGTTTCGGTGGTGGTCGCGGGTTCAATCCACGGGCTGCCCCTTAGTGGTTTTATTATTTTTGGCTTTTATTCTTTTTTTCTTTTTCTTTTTCCAAAAATAGCAAACGGACTCGGAAAAATTCCATAAAAATACTCTAAAAATTCCTAAAAATATCTAGAATATTTCTAAACCATTTCTAAATAATTATAAGGACTTTAAAAACTAAAAATGGGAATTTTGGGGCGTTACATCCCGAGTACAATCACACTGCACTCGTACCCTCACGACTCGACTGACTCCTCCTCCGCAGCCTCGACTGTTGCCTTCGCGCCCTCTTCATCTTCGGCCCTCGTCCCTCGGATGCGCACGCAAGCCTCCAGCTTGCATCCATGCCACCCTTCACGTATGCCTCGAAGTCCGCGCCCATCAGCTCATCGTCCCTGCACTCCATGGTCCCTCAGATGCGCACGCCAGCCTCCAGCTGGCCTCCATGCCATCCTTCACCGTACTGAGGCCGTCCAGTCAGGTCCATATGCGTAACCTGTACAACCTGCACACTCAACATACGCATATTAAATACAAGGGTAAACCTAACTTAAACTCTTTGCCCAAACATCAAAACCTATGGTCACACCGGACCATCTTAGGGCCGATTGCTCCAACAGCCCCAAGCTCTGATACCACTTGTTGGAAACCGGATGGCTAGAGAGGGGGGGGGTGAATATATCCGCTCACTTTCAATTAGACCCAAATTCAATTTCTGCACTTCACTTTGTTAGTAGCACAGCGGAAGTATGAAAACAGAAAATGCAGAAACAGAAAATGAAGGGAAACAACTACAACTAGCAAGATCGCTAACAAGGAGGGTTTACAAGGTTCGGGGGTAACTTGCCCCTACTCCTTGGCGTGCCCTTAAGGTGGGCGATCCCTTGATCGTCGGCAGATCAAGCCCCGGTTAGCACCGGATATAAAGCAACCTCCTCCTCGGTGGAGAAACCTCTCCACAACGTTTCAATCACAGATAAATGTTTAAGCTCAATGAAACAACAAGAAAGATCCTACTCAAGCACTCAGCAAAGACAAGAACACAGCAAGCTTTCCTGAGCTCCACCCAGCGGCGATCTCACGCAAGAAACCCTTCCTCGTGTCTTCCCGCTGTCGGACTCCAAGCTTCTTGTTCTCTCCTTCAAGCGCTCAAGTAATGGACGGTTGCTTCAAGTATGCAATCGCTTGCTCAAGGTGATGACAACTTTAGGAACACAGCAAGCTCGTTGTGGAGAACACAAGGCGCGGCAAGAACTTAGTTCACGAACTCTGCTTCCACGAAGGCTTCTTCCACCCTTTTTGTTTCTCCACCAAGCATTAGATGACACCATCTCTGCAGCTCCCAGCTGCTCATCTGCCAACGCCAGCTACCACTGAGCTATCCCTGGACTCCCTGAGCTTCCCTCAGCCAAGCTCCAGTCTGCAGCTCGGCCGTTGCAACCTGAGATGGAAAACGGACAAACCTGCTCCAAGGAAAGCCTCCATTGACTTCTCCTTGAGTGTTTGAATCCTCCCCTGTCACATGCAGCTTAATCAGAGTATTAGAGCAGTATATCACACAGTAAATCAAATATCAGAGGTAAGCACCAGAGAATCGGATATGGTCAGGCGTGATCAGAGCGCCTGACAGTGCAATTTGAATTAAAGTGATCGGTCACCAGACCGATCGGAGAACCTCCTGATCGGTCACCAAACCGATCAGGCTGGGTCCAGACCGATCAGGCTGGGTCCAAACCGATCAGGCTCCGTCCTGATCGGTCCCCAACGCTCGATTAGAAATCGTGATTTCTTTGAGACTCTCCTGGATCGGTCACCAGACCGATCCCAGGTTGTCGATCGATCACCGGACCGATCCACCCCTTTATTGGGCGATTTCTGAGCTTCGCAGTCCAGACCTCCTGATCGATCACCGGACCGATCAGGAAACATCCTGATCGGTCACCAGACCGATCAGGCTGGGTCCAGACCGATCAGGCTCCGTCCTGATCGATCATAGAGAGGAACCTGCGACACTGGACCGTTCTCCCGAACGATCTGCACAGTGATCCTGATCGGTCACCAGACCGATCAGGAGCAGTTCAGACCGATTAGGAGCAGTTCAGCAAGGGAACTCAACCTCACTGTTTGCTCCCTGATCGGTCACCAGACCGATCAGGAGCCAATCAGTGGGTGAAACGAATACTCCCTGATCGGTCACCAGACCGATCAGTCATCGCTAGATCGGTCACCGGACCGATCCATGAAGGAGCACCGTGCCAACTCCCTGATCGGTCACCAGACCGATCCAGGGGCTCCAACCCAGCCCTCCAAGCTAGGGTTTCATCCACCTTAGCCCTCCAAGCTAAGGATTTCTCACCTAATCCTCCAAGTTGGGAATTTGCACCTAACCCTCTAAGTTAGGACTTTTCACCTAGCCCTCCAAGCTAGGACTTTTCACCCAACTCTTCCGGATTAGGACTTTTCCAAACCTAGCCCTCCAAGCTAGGACCTGACCCTCCAAGCCAGGACTTTTTCACCTAATTCTCCAAGATGGAAATTTGCACCTAACCCTCCAAGTTAGGACTTTTCACCTAGCCCTCCAAGCTAGGACTTTTCACCCACCTCTTCTGAATTAGGACTTTTCACACACCTAGCTCTCCAAGCTAGGACTTTTCACCCACCTCTTCCGAATTAGGACTTTTCACACACCTAGCCCTCCAAGCTAGGATTTTCAACACCTAACCCTCCAGGTTAGGATTTTCCAACACCTAGCCCTCCAAGCTAGGATTTTGCATACCATGCCTGATCCCCGACCAGGACTTAATCATAATCATTATAATCATAATAAACCTAAACTAAAATCGATGTCAACACCAAAATAACAATCAGGGCCAAACTGCATCAACACGGCTGTGGGAAAGGCGGGAGGAGCGGACTCTGAGTCGACCGGTCGTTCCCTTCGACGCCTGGTAACCAGAGGCTGGTCGTCCACCTCTATCGGCTCGGGGTCGGAGACCGGCACTACTTTGTTGCTGGAGGAGGACACGTTAGCCGGAGAAATCACGGGTGGAGCTGCCTCTCATTGAGCCAGCTGTTCGCTGACCCGAGAGTCAAGTTCGACGTCGTTCAGGCCAAACCCCTCCTCCAGGGCAGCTGCCAGCATCATATTTGCTGCAAGAAAATGGGGGTTTAGTTAGCTACAAACATTCGAAAGACAGAGTACAGAACTTACCGAGTGACAGAGGTTGGCGAACCGGCACTTGGCTGATCCCAAACACGTACAAAATGTCCTCGCTTAGAAAATGAACACCGTGGAAGTGTCAGCCCTCGAGTTTGGAGAGGGTCGACTGATAAGAAGGGAGGGATCGATAGTTCTTGGGGAGAGAGGGAGAATGAGGAAGGTCAGATATCCAGTTGGTTGGCCCGCTCGGGGCCGGGACAATATTGATAAAGAAATAGCGTTCCTTCTAACCCTTATTAGAGGTTGGAAGTTTCAATAGAAAAGAAGTTATGGCTCGGGCTTGGAAGAAGATGTCGTCCGGCTCTTGTTTCTTAGGGTAAAAGAAAAAATAAAAGAACTCAAGCTCGAGAGGGATTTTATACAAAGTAAAGATAACCACCGAGCCATACATCAGACGGATGGCGTTCGGGGCAAGTTGAGATAGGGGAATTTGAAAGAAATGACAAACGGAGGAAATGAATTGGTGGATCGGGAAATGAAGCTCGGCCTGAAGATGGGCCCAGGAGATAGTTATGTAACCAGGAGAGGAGGTCTTGGGACGGTTGGTCGGGTCGGGCAAACGGAGGCAGAAGTTGTCCGACATACGGTAGTCGGCTCGGATTTAGTCAAGGTTGTGGTGGTGGAGCTTGGACACCATGGTAGTGTACCAAGGGTCCGAGGAGGAAGAAGGAGAGTCGATCTTGCCAAGAAAAAAAAGGAAGGGACCAGGTGAGAAAGAGAATTGACCGAGTGAAAAAGGGATCACCGAAGAAGATGACCGGAGAACGAGTGCCGATGAGAGTCACCGGAACCCTAGTAGAGCAACTAAGTGCAGCAGTTCGGCGTCAAAACTCAGGAGCGGTCGTAAAAAGGGGAATGGTAAAGGCCTATTTTTGGGGCAGACTGGCTAGAGCCAGTCATCCAATGGCGAGCCTGACAAAAGGCGGGAAAGAACCGCAGTCGTTCAATCAGACCTGCGGTAACTCCCGAGGCGGCGCTATACACCTGCGCCTCAATCATTCGCCAGCCCGACGGCCGACACTTTGTTACTCGGGAAGGGAATGGCCCACAGGCACGTGGCTCGGGCAATTAAGGCGACAATTAAAGAAGAAGATATGAGGCGATCCGGCGTGGGCCAAGATGGGAAACGAAAAAGTCATTTTGATAAGATTTCACTTGCCAGGTGGACCACCAGCCCGAGGCCGACTTCAGAGGTCGGCAGCAAAAACAAACCGCTCGGGTGCGCCAGGCTTGTGCAGGAACGACAGTCTAGTTAGTCGGGCTCGGCGCCTCCTTCGACTAGACTCGAGAGGGAGGCTTATGATCCCGTCCTAGCTTACGGTTGGCTCGGCCGGCCAACCTGGCGCCACGTCAGGGCAGGGAAGAGACAGGGGTCCCCGGGGCCCAGTGAACCATGTGGCTCAAGTAAGCGATCGAACCGATAGAATCTGGCCCGACCCAACCTACTCAAAGACATCAAGGAGCCGACCCTGACTTGAATGCACACAATGTTAATGGAGGCTCAAGGGAAGAGCCGAAGAAGGTCCGACACAAGGAGTTCCCAACCCGGGGAATCCTCGAACCCCCTAGCCGCCCGACCCTGGCTTGTGATGTTAGTTTTCAGGAGCTGAAGCAGAGGTTAGTGACGACGCCATCCTCGTTCTTCCATCAGGAGAGGGAGGATTTGTGCTTTATACGGATGTATCCTATCAGTGATTGGGCATCGTTCTAATGCAGCACGGGTGGGTAGTGTCTTATGCTTCTCGACAGCTGAAGGAGCATGAGAAGAACTACCCAGTTCACATTTAGAGTTGGCAACTATCATATTTGTGCTGAAGATTTGGAGGCACCACTTGTATGAGATCACTTTTGAGATATTCACAGATCATAAGAGTTTCAAGTACCTATTCACTCAGAAGAAGCTCAACCTCTGACAGAGGAGGTGGATGGAATTCCTGAAGAACTACGATTGTACCATTAGCTACCACCCTGGGAACGTTAATGTCGTTGCTGACATCTTGAGTAGAAAGTCCAGAGGAGTACTGGCATACCACGTTGAGTCCTGGTTATAGAGATTTTTCAGAGCTTCTCGTAGTTGGGTTTGGAGGAGCAGGGACAGACTGAGAGGGGTATTCTGGCGACCATGGTTACTCAGTCTTCCATCCGGACGAGGATCAGAGAGGCTTAGGCGAGTGATCAGCATCTGCAGTTCCTCGGCAGTCGAGCAGTCACAGAGCAGCAGTCTGATTTTACACGGGACGACGAGGGTGTCTTGTATTTTTGCGGGGGACTTTGCGCACCAGAAGCACACCCTGTTATGGAGGAGCTATTACAGAAGGCACATCACTCCTGATTTGCTATCCATCCGGGTGCCACCCACATGTATCGGAATCTGAGGCGTTCCTATTAGTGGAACAGAATGAAGCGAGATATTACTGATTTCGTAGCCCGATACCTGATATTCGCCCATATATAGCATTCTATATCAAGTGAATTTTTGATCATCTATCTATATAATATATTTATCTTCAGATAAAATAAGTCAAAAAAATATAAGAAAATAAAAGAGGCAACATAAAAAATAATAATAAATCAATTGAGAGGAATTTTAAAAAAACAAGAATAGATTGATTATTTACGCTTAAAGAATAGAAAATGTATTAAATTTGTTGATCATTTTTTATGTCTTCTCGTGATAAGATTTTCTGTGCTCCACTTTGGATTAGTGTGCTCACTCTTCAATTTTGAGTTAATTGTTCTCAGAGATACCTAGTGACCCATGCAGAGGTATGTCATCAAGATAGCTTCTCGGGATTAGGATGTAACGGTAGGACGATTAATTATTCTTTTAGATATTTACAGTTCGATCCCTAATTACAATTCATTTTGTAGGAAATATTTTTTCAAATGGAGTGCAAATCTTGGGATGCTGAAATTCCAAACCGTTCATCACAAATGCTTCCCGATTTTATCTTAACGATCGATGAAAAATATCTATAGGGTCGAACTAATCGTCACAGATTCGTCCGTTATCTACTTAGATCATTTTTTAAGGTATATCATCAACATGAGTCAAACATTGTATCTGTTTATTTTGACTTATTTAATAAATTTTTCACTATTTGTTATTATTACACTTTGGTGCATTTTGTCTAATGATTCTTATGTATGTGATGAACAAGCAAAGCGAGGAGACTTACATCACAACGACATCGTTTGAGTTGCGACATATACTCATTAATAGCTTTAGTTCCACGAACTAAAGGGACCTTGGGTTCATTAGTGCATTGTAATTATCACTCATTTTTTGTACAAGGTTGGTTATGGGCCTTTTATCTTTATATACGAAATATATTTATGTGAGTTTTACTTATTGGTAACTACAATTGTCCCTTATTTACATATATTTAATAACAATTTGGAGAGCATAAAAAAAGAAAGTATGAGAAAAAGTTGAATTATTTTATGTTGTTATCCTCCTATCATAAATGTTTCTCATATTGAATAATAACACATTGCTGAAAATGATAATTCTTAAAACAAGACTAGCAAATTGAAATTTTGGAAACCTACTGAACGAAATAGCTTGGTGGTGTTCATGCTCATCTTCCGCCTCTACTCCAAATTGCAGCTCAAAAGCTTGAAAGTGAATGAGAGGAATCTCTTCTACAGTTGGACCAGTATTCTGCCACAAGCTTAGAGAAGGCAGAGCTCTGGTTCTCAATCAGTCTCGAAGGCTCATCATACTCCACCAATTTGCCTGTCACAAACATAATGTTCAAAGCTCATATACAATCCATGGCAGGAGAAGCAAATCTGAGTTCAGTGCACAAATTGAGCTGGAGATACCGTAAGAAAGAACCATGACCATGTCACTGTCGACGACGGTTGGCACCCTGTGCGCGATGGTGATAACCGTGCAGTTTGAGAATTCTTCCCTGATGACCTTTGCAGTACAGCATCAGTTGCAGAGTCTATGGATGCCGTTGCTTCATCCAGCACGAGAATTCGGTTCTTTCGGAGGAGAACACGACCGAGGCAGAAGAGTTGGCGCTGCCCCGCGCTCCAGTTTTGGCCATCATCATTCACTGATAGGAATCAGGCAAGTGTGCACAAGTCTCGATCTTGGATTATTTCGATGAATATGAATGAAATCACACACTCACCAGCTGAATCCAGAAGAGTAGGAAGGCTACTGATGGCTGTTTTCAGTTGACATTTTTCTAGAGCCTGCAAATGTCAAATAGAATTTTTTTCAGTTTACATTTTTCTTAAGCCTGAAATTACCAAATGACGATTACGAGTTTGTTTAGATCGGGAACAAGGCTGACCTCCCAAATTTCCTGGTCAGTGTAAAGGCCAAGAGGATCCAAGTTACTTCTGATACTGCCTCTGAAAAGGGTAGCCTCTTGAGGTATTATGCTAAGCTTCATCCTAAGATCCTTTAGGCCTATTGAGCATATGTCAAGTCCGTCAACAAGAATCTTCCCGCTGCTAGGATCGACTAAACGAAAAAGTGAACTTATGAGGGTGGTTTTTCCGCTCCCGGTTCTTCCGACAACCCCAATCTTGTTGCCTGCTTTGAAGGCACAAGTGATTCCTTTGAGAACAAGCGGGGCGTTTGGACGATATCGCACCTGAACATTGTTGACAGTAACTTAATGAACAAAGAGCTCAGTCTTTCAAATCGGGATGAAATGAGTAAATGGTATGAGACATCTAACCTTGAGTTCTTGTAAATCTATCCTCCCTTCACTAGGCCATGTAGGTGGAGGCCTCCTCTCATTGATGATCCCAGGCGGCTCAGGTGTGATGTGCATGAACTGCTTTATCCGCTCTACCGATATGACATAGTTTTCGAGATTGGAGTAGAATCGCGTCAAGAAGACTTGGCAACTAGAGAGCGACAAAGAATAGGATAGGCAGAGGCCAGAAAATCCTGAAACATTTCTGAAATAGTTTAGTCATCAAACACAAGATCAGTAAAGCAACAAAAAAGATGGTAGTTCAAGTACCAGGAGAAATCAGTGTTGGAGGAAGCAGAACAAGGAAAAGAGATGAAGTAAAAATGGTCAAATTTTGGAGTGCTTCGACGCGTAGTAGCACCCACTCAAGTGTACCCACTGTGTAGTAGAACAACGATGCATCGGTATCAATGAGTCGTAGATTAGTTCTGATGAACCTGTCGATCATGCCAAAAGCGCGAATTGTGACAGCACCGAGCAATGACTCAGCCGCAGAGTTCATCAACGGTGCTTTGGTTGTTCCATTGATTCTCACAAGCTCCCTTGCTGAAGCCACATAGTACCTCTTGAATGTTACAAGAAGTTAGAAACTGCATGATTGGATTGAGAAGTAAAACAATGCTTAAAACTTTCTAGAAGGGTTGACGATGGAGAATTACTTGAACAAAGACCATCATGATCAGCACTGGAATTGCTACGATCACAACTTGCCAGGTCACAGATGCCATAATTACGATGATCGCGATGAGGTCAGTTGATCCAGCAATGACAAACACAATAGAGTAAGGTACGTCAAAGTCCAAGATGCTCAAATCTGAAGACGCCTGCATAGGAACTCAAAGTGCATAGTGTGTAGATCATGATACAATTGAGCCCAAAATATGTATCGTACCCGTGTTAGAATCCTTCCCACAGGAGTTGAGTCAAAGAACAACATAGGAGCTTCAAAGATTGAATCCATGAACGAAGTAAAGAAAGCTTTTGAGGCCTTTAAGCCGTGCTTAGCAGCTACCAAGGTCCTAGAATATGCAAAGAAGCAACTAAGAATGGAGAAAAATGAATAAACTCCTATCAGAATTCCTTTGCCGAAATGCTGCACTTGCACACCAACGGCTAGCCAATAGCTCGAAAGGCATTGGAAGATCACGAATATCAATTGTAACAAGATCATCAAAACGAAAAGAGAATAGCCCTTTGAAACTCGGAGGTAATCATGGTATGGCTTCCATCCAAGTTCACCTATTTCAGTTTCCTCCTCTTCTGTTAACTGCACTGCCGAGAACCCCTTTGTCGAAATTTCGACCTCACTATCATGTTTTGTGGGCTGATTTGTATTGCACTCTTGATCACCATTCGTGTTTTCTGCTCGAGCTTGGTTTTCGAATTTCGAAGACCCTAAATTGTCGATTGAAGATTGGTGAGCATTTACAAGTTTTCCAAAAGCTGCCCCGGACTTCAGTAGTTCCTCGTAGGTTCCTTCTTGTGCAACTTTTCCATTCTCCATCACCTAGCAAAATCACACACATATCGAATAAGATTTAAATTACCATGAGACAAATCATCCTTCAGAAAAAGCTACTTCACCAGAATTCTATCAGTTTCAGTGAGGAATTCGACTTGATGTGTGACAAGAATGACAGTCTTGTGTTTCAAAGCCGACATCACGCAATCCTACAAATTCTCATTCAAGTGAGTAGAAATATACACAAGATGAATCAAACAAGTTCGCTAATGGCACACTTCTTACATGGAAAAGAATTGCAGCAGTATGCGCATCAACAGCACTGAAAGGATCATCCAGGAGGTAGATATCTGCATCATTGTAGACTGCTCTTGCAAGCTGAATTCTTTGCTTCTGCCCTCCACTCATGTTCAGTCCTCTCTGCCCGATCTCAGTAAGGTCTCCATGATCGAAATTGTCAATGTCTTTATCCAATGCACTGCATTTGATGGCCTTGTCATATAGTGCCCTGTCCATAGCCTTGCCATATAGAATGTTGTCCCGAATTGTCCCGCTTTGGATCCAGGATGTCTGTGAAACATACGCAATCGATCCAAAGACCTCGACCTACAAAAGAAAGAATATTGAACAAAAATTGCTATGAAATACTGTGTTTCACTGAAAGATTCAATGAAAGCAACTGTTAGGTGACTCACAGATCCTGAAAGTTTAGGAATCTCGCCGAGTATAGCATACAAGAGTGATGATTTTCCGGAACCGACAGGCCCACAAACCGCAATCTTTTCTCCTCTATTGATGCTCGAATTCAGATTCTTCAATGTGGGAACTGATTCATCCAGCTCCCAGCAAAAAGATCCATTTCGCACTCGGATGCCAAGGCTTGAATCTTGTGCCTGGTTTTTCATGACATCCTCTTCTTTGATCTCATCTTCTAGCAGGAAAGCGTTGATGCGGTCTAATGAAACCTTTGCTTGGATCATCATGGAGAGCACTTCAGGCAGCATTCTCACCGGTTCCGACATAACTCGGAGTGTTGCTAGGACTGTGAAAATTGTGCTAGCATCCAGAGGAGCAGTTCGCATGGCTGCTGTTCCTGCCAAGATCACAGTGGAAACAATTGTCGGCGACATCCAGTATAATGCAGACCCATAAGCCTTCTTGTTTTGAATCTCCGAAAGCCACTCGAACTCTACATCTCTCAGGCTCTCGATCATGCTTCTGAAGTGCTGCTCCCATGACTGCAACTTTATGATCTTCATGCTGTTCAGGGCCTCAGATGTAGCCCTCAATCTATCATCCTGAGCCACCATGAACTTGGCTTGGCAATCTTGAAGGATCTTCGCGAAGGGGACGTTCGCGAACCCGAGGATGACCAGAGGGACTAGTCCTGGTAGAGCCCCAAGACCAACAGCCCAGAAGATGATCCCCACCGAGAGCAGCAACTGGAGTGGAAGACTCCACGCCATGTGAAACCAGTAAGGGAAGTCCCCAAGCCGGTAAGCATCCACCGCGATGTAGTTCACAATTTCTCCGGCGGAATGCCTTCTCCTTCCAATGCATGAGAGTTTGAGCATTTTCTCGAACACAGCCGCCATCAAAGCCGATCGCATCTTCATGCCCAACCTCCTCGATTCGAAAAACCAGTGCCTTTGAGACAAGGACTCCACCAGCTTCATCACGACCAAGAGACCGACAAGCGCAAGGCCAATCTTGAGCTCTCTCTCCTCGAGGTTGCTGTACCACACAAATGCATAGAGTAGAATCGGGGAAGAAGAAACTGTTACAGCTTTCAGTAATGCATAGAACCCTGTCACTGAAAGCTCTATCGAGTAGCATTTGAACAGTGACCAAGAAACCAAATTGGTGGCTTTTCCTTCGCTGTGTCTTTGATCAGTACTCCATGCTTGGAAGAATCTGTCGTAAGCTTGCTGAGCAGTGTCTTCAGGATACAAAGGAGGGATGTCGTTGAGTAGCAAAGGTTTGGAGTAACCAAGCTTTAGCAAAGGGTTTAACCATGAGAATGACAAGAGACTAAAAAAACCAGGTTTCCTTGAGCTCTTCTGGCTCGACAGTAGTGGCTGACATAAGTCATGTTCTCCTCCCTGAAGCTCGCTTCGAACGATGAGCTTGATGGAGTAGAACAGAAGTAGCAAGCTCACAGGCCATGATAACAGATCGAGGATTTGCAAGTTTTGGTAATGTCTCAAGAGAAGATTCACATTGTATGCAGAAAATAGAAGCGGAAATGAAGTCCACCACACCAAGCTTATGATTTGCACCAGTTGCTTCGTGGGTTGGATGGTCAAGGAAACTGATAGAGCCATCCAAACTAGACTTCTGACGATGGAGCAGAAGAACCAGTTCCAGTTGATAGACTTGTGCTCTTTGAGAATTAGGATTCTCAAACCTACAATCAAGTATGAAATGCCGGTTAAAGCACAACAAAGTGAGATGATGAAGGGAATCCATTCCCTGTGCCTGTTTCTGCTGTCGTATTGTCTTCTGAGGCAGAGTATAAGCAAGCAGAGGGTGTAAGTAATGAGGAAGACTGTGTTGATCAAGTCTATCATGCTCTTCTCTGTGCACGGGGCTCCCAAATCAAACCCTTCCTCGCAAATCAAGCTGAACCAACCTGCAAAACCAGATTTTTATCTGAACAGATGCATGGAATGATGGAAAGAAGAAAGAACATAGTTCCAAAGAATGAAAAAAAAAAATGGAGAAGAAAGTTAAAAGATTTCAGAGGGAAAAATATAGTTGAGGATTCTACCTTGCATGTTGTGCGACTGTGGAGAAACCATTCTCAAGATCGCTGAAGAAGGATTTCCTTTGAGCAAATGGCAAATAACCTCTGGTTTATAGGAAGAGCGGCGCTTGAGAGAATACAGCATATATATTGGATAAAAAAAATACGGCTAATATTGATTTGTCTCTTGTTTTTTAATTCTTTTCCAACAAAAAAACGTCCATTCCAATGGCGGAGCCAGCCGATGATCTACCCGGGCTGTTCACAAACTATGAGCTATAAGCGATGTCAACGTCAACCTGAGCTAGTCACCGACGTTAACATGGAATTTGCAGCTACCCTTGTCTTTTTCTCGTCTTCCTTTTTTGTTTTTCTCCCATCGAATGCTTTTTTCACTGTGATTGACCATGGGCTACAGCCCGGGTGGCGTGCCACTTGGCTCCGCCATTGCAGTTCATCCACGATCATTCATGAGATACGGCTCCTTCTTTCTCAGCTAAATATAATATTGAAAAATGTGGACCAACTTTCCTTAATAATCCATGAAATGGAATAAATGCATGTCAATTGTCAGGCTGGTCAGCAAGAAAGGTCGAGTGCTAAAGTCGATCTAAGAATTTTCTTTAAAAAATAATTACTGAATCAAATATTTTATTTTTAGTACGTTAACATAGAATATGTGATGTTAGAGAAGTATTTAGTATTTAATTAAGTTTTAATCAAAATGTAGCAGATAAATTCTAAAAATATCACTTAAAAATAGACATCTTTTAAAAGGCTACTGCTCTATAAACTTGACACTCCCGACAAACAATAAAACCTTTTCACATTCATCACATGTAAACTCTTTTATATGCTATACTTTGGGCCTCGCGAAAGAGGATAAATCATTTGTCGTTTGACACGCCTGAACTTTGTTAATTAAATATCTTTGTAGGTATCTTTCTAGCATTTGTGCATAATTTTAATAATTATTCTAATATAAATAATATAGTATTTTTAAGGGTAAAAATTAAAAAAAAACTCCAAATTTTATAAATCATAAAAGTACATCTTTTTTAAAATAAATGACCACGTCTCTCGTGATTTTATCCCGAAGATACTTCTTAATCGAACGATATTATAGAAATTATCAAATAGTTTTTATAATATAAAAGTTATCGGATAATTTTTTTTACGACACGTAAAAGTTACTGAGTAGCTTCTATAATATATAGAAGCTATCAAATAGTTGTTGGTACAAGAAGTGTAAAATACGATTTATATATATACCATAAATAAAAGTTTAAAAATATAAACAATCTTAGGAAAAAATTTAGAATAATTTTGTGAAATTTTTGGAAAGGTTTGCAGGGATAATTGGGCACAGGATAGGTTAGATAAAAATTAATTGAGAAAAAGCTTAATTTCGAAATTTACCAATCTTCCTTCTAGCCTCGCGCGAGCAACCGGTGGCGACACCCTCTCCATGCGACCATAGACGACATTGTCCGGCGCGTGAAGGAAGGACGACAACGCCGTTGACACCTTGTCTCACACGCGATCGCCACCTTCCTTCCTTGATCAACCCATCGCCGGTCGCCATTGCATCACATGATCACCGACCACTCGATTTCTCCTCATCCATTCTTCCCAACGACACTACCATCCCGAATCTGCGCGCCCTCTCACGAGACCTCTCCGACACAGGCGGTTGCGATCCTCCCCATCCTCTGAGATCTACCGTCAGCGTAGTTAGGTAATGATTGACCCCTAGTTCGGTTTCTTAGGATAAAGATGTTTTGGATGTGTGATTGGATTGTATCTTGGAGTGATTGTAGTTTTGTTTTGATCCTCTGCTGTCTGGTTTTGGTTTTCCCTTGCCGTGGGTTGCTGGATTGGGATGAGCAGTGATTGGATCAAGTTGGTTCATGTAGGAAACTTAGCACAATTTAGTTTTGGGATTGGTTGTGATTAGGGATTTTGGCGTGAGCCATGTGATATGGAGAGTTTGTCATTTGGTTGATCATGATTTAGGTTGGTTTGTATTGGTAATCTATTTTAGGTTTGTGTTATGTGGCGTTTGGATTACTACCACGAGAAGATTTGTAAGTTTGGGAATTCATTTTTTATTGAATTAGGTTATAGGTTGATTCCCTGTTGTGGGCTCTATTTTGGATTACTTCTGTAAAGAAAAGAAACAGGACCGACAAGATATCAAACTTGTCACTCCAAGAGAAAAATGGCTAACCGTGAAGAAAAAAACTCTTGATACGAAGAATAACGTGAAGAAATTATCAACAATAATTATTTGAAATATGGAATACAAGAAAACTCTCACACACTAACAAGAAGGAAGCAATATATAGGCTTTACATCAAGATTCTTGAACCTATCACAGATCCTATAAAATAGGATTAGGATCACACCAGATCCTATAAAATAGGATCACACAAGACACGTTCTAAACGCCTAAAGACTTGGACAAAACTATCAATGATTAAACTTCGAAATTATAAAATAAATCATTTAACATGCAATAAGCTAGATTGACTTAGTCTTCTAAGAACATCACTTTGTAATTCAACACTCCCCCTTAAAGTGATGTTCTCATAACTAATCCGAACTTTGATCGCAGATCTTCGAATGCACCCTTCGAAAGTGATTTTGTAAAAATGTCGGCAATATTATCTTCACTCTTAACTGCAATTATATCAATAATGCCATCGAGCACTTTCTCACAAATGAAATGATGCTCAAGTTCAATATGTTTTGTCCTTGCATGGAAGACAGGATTAGAAGTCAGCTTGATTGCACTTAGATTATCTCCATGAATAGGAATAGGTTGATCAATGGGTACGTGCAAATCTTCAAAGAGTCTACGAAGCCATATACACTCTTGAGCGGCATGAGCATATGTTTTCTATTCTGCTTCAGTCGTGGATAGAGATACCGAACCTTGCTTTTTGCTACACCATGATATACTTGTAGTTCCACACATAAATACATAACCAGAAGTTGATCTCCGATCATCCAAGTCTCCACCAAAATCAGCATCTGCAAATCCTTGCAAGGAAAACTCTACACCCTTCTTATAAAATAGACCCAGATTAAGAGTAGAGTTAACATACTTTAGGATCTTCTTTGCCTCTTCAAAGTGTGGCTTCCGTGGCTCTTGCATATATCGACTAACCATACCGACGGAGAAGGCAATATCTGGCCTTGTTATTGTCAAATAAATAAGACTTCCCACAAGTGCACGAAAGGGACGAGGGTCCGATAAACATGTTCCTTCATCACGATGAAGTCTTGCACTCACATCAAGTGGTGTAGACCGTTTCTTCCCATCAATCAATCCAAATTTCTCAATGAGCCGTTTAGCATAGTTGAACTGAGACACACAAATTCCTTGTTCCAAATTTTCAATTTGCAGCCCAAGAAAATTTTTAAGCTCCCCAAGTTTCTTCATATCAAATCACAACAAAAGTTCTTCTTGAAGATGAGTGACCTCTACATAATTGCTACCTGTTAGAATTATGTCATCCACATACAACAAAATAATCACTATGAGTCCTTGGCGTTTCTTGATAAAGAGACTCGAATCTGCTTCAGAAGCTGCGTATCTGCAGAATCTTAAATATTCTGCAATTTTTCCATACCATGCACGTGGAGCTTGCTTTAATCCGTAGAGGGTCTTCTTCAACTTACACACAAAATCCGGATGATACTCGGACACAAATCCAAGCGGTTGATCCATATAAATATTTCTATCAAGCTCCCCATATAAGAAAGCATTTTTAACATCCAACTGCCACAATTTCCAACCCAGGCTAGCTGCTAATGCTAGAACAATACGTACCAAAGTCATTTTTACCACGGGGCTAAATGTTTCTTCATAATCTTCCCCGTACTTTTGAGAGAAACCTTGTAGCGATCTCGGCCTCTATGGTCCCCGCAGGCAACCCTCTAGGTCCGAGACCCTACGGGTCTTCCCACTCCTGGCAGTGGGTTTTTGCCTTTCCCAGGATTCAAACTTTAGACCTCCAGGCCAAGTACTAAAGTTTCTGAATCCTGGTACCAATTGAGCTACAACTCAATTGGTACCAGGATTCAGAAACTTTAGTACTTGACCTGGAGGTCTAGAGTTCGAATCCTGGGAAAGGCAAAAACCCACTGTCAGGAGTGGGAAGACCCGTAGGGTCTCGGACCTAGAGGGTTGCCTACGGGGACCATAGAGGTCGAGATCGCTACAAAAAAGGCGTCTAGGCCCGAGACCCTACGGGTCTTCCCACCCCTGGCCAGTGGATTTTTGCCTTCCTCAGGATTCGAACTCTAGACCTCCAGGCTAAGTACTAAAGTTTATGAATCCTGGTACCAATTGAGCTGTAGCTCAATTGGTACCAGGATTCAGGAACTTTAGTACTTGGCCTGGAGGTATAGAGTTCGAATCCTGGGGAAGGCAAAAATCCACTGGCCAGGGGTGGGAAGACCCGTAGGGTCTCGGGCCTAGAGGGTTGCCTGCGGGGACCATAGAGGCCGAGATCGCTACAAAAAAATCCTGGTACCAATTGAGCTGTAGCTCAATTGGTACCAGGATTTTTTTGTAGCGATCTCGGCCTCTATGGTCCCCGCAGGCAACCCTCTAGGCCCGAGACCCTACGGGTCTTCCCACCCCTGGCCAGTGGATTTTTGCCTTCCCCAGGATTCGAACTCTATACCTCCAGGCCAAGTACTAAAGTACTTAGCCTGGAGGTCTAGAGTTCGAATCCTGAGGAAGGCAAAAATCCACTGGCCAGGGGTGGGAAGTACTTGTGAGTAACGACCGCCCAAGAGGTCGCCAAAGGGGCCGCCAAATGAGATTTGGCCGCCCAAGGGGCCGAGGGCCGCCAAGTGGGCCGCCAGTTGGGCCGTCCAAGGGGCCAAGGGGCCGGGTCGTTACAAACCTCGAGCTACTAACCTTGCTTTGAATCGATCTATGCTCCCATCATCCTTCCTCTTTATTCGAACGACCCATTTACATGAAACTGGTTGCACTTCAGGGGGTTTAGGAACCAAGTCCCATGTCTGATTTTTCCGCAAAGCATCCATTTCTTCTTTCATGGCAGCTTCCCATTCTTTTACTCCTTTAGCTTCATCATAAGAAGAAGGTTCATCATCATCAATAGGATTAGCAAAGAAGCAAGAAAAGTTTGTGACAAAATTATCATCTCTATAACGAGATGGTCGCACAATATTCCGTCTCGGGCGTTGGCTGATTGTCTCCTCCTGAGAACCATCGTTTTCAATAGAGCGCAAGTTCTCCCTTTCTCCTTGATTTTCTTCAGATACAGTTTCCAAGCTATGGGATAATGGCAAAGTTACTGTATCGTTTTCTTCCTTATAGACATCTGTAGAGTCATGGACAGAAATCTCATCAAAGATAACATCACGAGAAATAACACATTTGTTAGTCGTAGGATCCATACACCGCCAGCCTTTTCTTTGTTCGTCATAACCGACGAAAATACATTTAATTGCTTTGGCATCCAACTTACTCCTTTGAGACTCAGAAACATGAACGTAGCAGATTGAACCAAAGACTCGAAAATACTTCACGTTTGGTTTAACACCGAAGAGCAATTCATAAGGCGCATTTTTATTGGTTGGGCTGAGTGGCACCTAGTTAATAACATAAGTTGCACACTTCATACCTTCTGCCCATAACTCTTTGGATAAATTCTTCGCATGCAGCCAACATTTGCAGGTCTCCACAAGATGTCTAATTTTTCTTTCAGCCACGCCATTTTGTTGTGGCATCTCCGGACAAGACATTTCTCTTTGCCATTATTTCGGCAAAATGAGAAGAATTCATTTGAACAAAATTCTCCTCCATTATCTGTCCGCAAAATTTTTATTTTTCTACACAATTCTCCTTCCACAGTTTCTTTGAATTCCAGAAATCTTGAAAATACCTCTGATTTGTGTTTCACAAAATAAACCCATGTGAACCGCGTATAGTCATCCACAAACAACAACATATAATGAGATCCAGAATAAGAAGCAGTTCGAGTAGGACCCATCAAATCACTATGGATTCGTTCCAGGGGAATTGTGCATCGTGAATTTGAGCTTTCAAAAGGAAGTCTATGTGCCTTTCCAAACTGATAGCCTTCACAAATTTTGCCATCCTCAACCTTTGATAGATCAGGTAAACCATCAACTAATTTCCTCTGAATCATAACCTTTAACTTAGTCATGTTTAGATGACCAAGTCTTGCATGCCACAAGAAGGAATTATCATTGCTACTCATTTTTTCAATATATGAATTTGATGCAGATAGAACAAATAAATCATTTACATGCGTACCAGTGTGAACAATGTCTGCTTTAATTTCTTTGACGTTCCGAAGAAATTTCACATCTCGCGGTCCGAAGAGCACGAAGTTTCCAGCATCCACCGCATTTGCAATAGAAAAAAGATTCTTTTGTATCCCTGGCACATGATATACACTTTTTAGTGTGATTGATTCTCCACAATTGTTGTCAATAACAACAGTGCCTTCTTTCTGAATTTTATGAATTGTATTATCAGCGGTGATAATACCCCTGCCACTGTCATGTAACTGAGAACATGAAAAAGTTGATTCGTCTCCGGTAAGATGATGACCACAACCAGAGTCTACAATCCATTCATTTTTGGGTGGATGCTTTGTGTGAGAAGTTCCTTCTGCTATTAAGCATGTTTTCCGTTGAGTATCAACAATAGCAGTAAGGAAAGAATTCTTCCAATCTTCTTCTTTTTCAGATTCTTTGGCCACATCGGCCAAATTTGCATAGTTTTCTGATTTCAATTTAACTCGACAATTCTTTCTAATATGACCAAGCTTGCCGCATCTGTAACATTTGAACGTCTTCTTAGGTGCATTTGAATGATCTGGAGTACCTTCTTCTATCTTACTTTTTCCTTTATAAAAATCCCCTTTTTTAACAAACAAGGCACTCTTTGACTCCTCCTTAATATTCATTGTAGCCATTTGTTTTGCCAATGATTCCTGTGATGAGAGAAGATTTTCAAGTTCTTCTAGTGATGGTTGTTGAGCCCATCCTTGAATTGAAGTGATAAATGGAGTATACTTAGGCTGAAGACCGCGAATAATATATCACTTTTTCCTTGCTTCCGAGATTCGTTCTTCAGGATTTAGAATAGAAATTTCTGAACATAAATTTTTTACTTTGAGAAAATATTCAGAAATAGAGATACCATCTTGCTTTGTAGCCGCCAACTCGTTTTCGAGCATTTGCAATCGAGCCTCATTCCTTTTATTGAACAACCGATCAAGAGTTTGCCAAATTTCACGGGCAGACTTACATTCGATTACATGCTCAAATATTCCATGAGAAATGGTTCTCTTCAAGACAAATTCTGCCTTAGCATTTTGTTGCTTCCATTTCTTAAACGCTTCTGCATTCTCGGTGATATTTGCCGGAGCGATAACTCCATTAGTGGAAACGACATCCCATAAATCTTCACCGACCATATATGACTCCATACATGTCTTCCAGATTCGATAGTTGGACTGATTCAATAATTCCAAACCAAGTCCCGCTACACGACCAGTGCCTTCCATATCGAGAGAGCAATAACCTTCTTCACGAAAATAACCAGGCTCTGATACCATGTAAAGAAAAGAAACAGAACCGACAAGATATCAATCTTGTCACTCCAAGAGAGAAATGGCTAACCGTGAAGAAAAAAAAACTCTTGATACGAAGAATAACGTGAAGAAATTATCAACAATAATTATTTGAAATATGGAATACAAGAAAACTCTCACACACTAACAAGAAGGAAGCAACCTATATATAGGCTTTACATCTGATTCTTGAACCTATCACAGATCCTATAAAATAGGATTAGGATCACACCAGATCCCATAAATAGGGTCACACAAGACACGTTCTAAACGCCTAAAGACTTGGACAAAACTATCAATGATTAAACTTCGAAATTATAAAATAAACCATTTAACATACAATAAACTAGATTGGCTTAGTCTTCTAAGAACATCACTTTATAATTCAAACTTCCTACTCTTTCTGTGTGCTTTCAAAGTGTAAGAGGTTTCTCCGCCATCAACGAAGGACATTTTTTATAAAGCTTGTCAACGCCTTGGATTAGCAATCTCTCTGATTATAACCAAGTAAATTTTGGGTGTCTTTTTTCTTTTACGGCTTTTTACCAAAAGGCGTATCCAAGAATTGGTATCTACCAAAAGGCGTACCATGGTTTTATTTTTGCCAAAGGGCACACCCATTTTTATGAACTTCCTCTTATACCCCTTTGCCAAATATTGTCTTTCTCTTTCTCAGTAACGAATCTCGAGATATCTGAACCTACTTTTCAGACTTTTCATTTTAAAATAATATATTTGGGAATCGGCTAAAAAACGTAAGGTAAAGAAAGGAAAATTATTTCAGTTCAAAGAAACCTCTCTTCCAATGATTTTTTATATTTGATTAATATAAATTAATATATTAAATAATATTTAATAAATATATTAATATATAAAAAAAACTTATCAAAACACGTGATTTCAGATTCAAACGCAGGGTCTGAAGTCATCCTATGAGGCCCTGAAGTCATCTGACTTCAGGCCCTGAGAGGGCCTAAAATCAGATGACTTCAGGCCCTCCTTGGGCCTGAAGTCAAATGACTTCAGGCCTCTTCAGGCCCTGCGTGCATTCAAAAAAATTTTTATTTTAATTTTTTTAAAAATAATATTTAATTATGATTTATTAAATTGATTATTTATTATAAGGTAATCTTTTATGTTGTAATCATTCAAAACCATGCAAAGTGTAAATCATGAAGAGATGTTCAATAGTGACAAACTCAATTTACTAATAGGGTCTAGTGTTGAAGACTTACAAACTATTAATGTTAATGATTCAAAGTGTAATGATGATTAACTTTTGGGATTAATGTTAGTAATTTAGTTATGGATATGCTTTTTTTACTTATAAATCTCACCAGTTCTACCATATAATTCATTATTATTCTGATTTTATTATTATTTGGTATGTGTATGTTTTATAATTTTATTCACGGTGGCCAGATTATGTTAAGAATTATTGGGGATTGATAAGTATTGATATTATTAGTAATTTTAATTTATCTAATCTTTTATTTATTATTTCAAAAATGATAGTTTTTTCAAGCAATTTTAATTCCGATGCTCAACATGTATCTGCTTACAAAACCAAAACATTTAAAGAGTGTCAGTGTGCATCTAGTTTTACATGGAGGCATATAGACCAAAATTTTAAAGCTTTTTATTATCAGAAATATTTTATGAGTAATTTGAATAGCATTGATATTGTATAATATCGTACCTTTGTATACTAATTTTCTTGATATTATTGCATAAAAAAAATATTTGGGAGGTAAGACATGAGGTAGAATTTAAGGAAATATGGAATAATTATTATCAAAAACTATACAAAGACTTGTTATACAAGTGGAGAGGAAGGGAATAAGGTCATCTCATGTACCAGATGAGTTTGGAAAGTATAGAAGAACAATTGGACTACAGAAAAATAATCGCAAAATTCATTGCACTATAAAAAAACACCCATATAGGATCGGTTTTTTTTACTTTCAAGAGCGACTTTCAACGACTCCTATACTTTTATCAATGGTTTAAAAACTGCTCTTCTTGTTGCCGTCCCTATATCCTATAGAACTGATTTTTGTAACCATTGGTAAATGTTGAAAATTTGCTCCTATTATTCTTTATAGGTACGGATTGAAATTGATTTTACACGTTATACATATGGCAATGGTTTCAAACCACTTCTTTAGCTATAAATTCAAGAGCAATTCAAATCACTCTAAAACCATTTAGATGTAAGAACAGTTTTAAATCGTTCCTAATTTTGAAACGCCTAAGGCTATGTTTGGTGAGGGTTAATCAGCCTTGTAATGTAATCAAGGTGAATCAATCTTGAGTACATTACAATATTGATTATTTTATTTGATACGGTTTTAAAATTATAATGTAATACAATTTGCATTACAAAAGTTATAATGTCACGCCCCCAGAGGCACATGCTTCCTCGAAAATCGGGCAGCATCTCCTCTGTATGGCGGATAATATGGGGCAAATGTATATAATATCCCACCATAAAACTTAGCCACAAGCGGCTAGTATCACAAAATATAGAAGATAAACACAACCACGCAGTTATAAGATAACTGGTGGCTCAGCCACCTTAAACATACAAGAAACTAAAATCAACGAGAACTCAAAATATCTCTTTTAACGACAAACAAACTGATAACAAATACGAGACGAATTTATCAAGTACTGAAAACAAAACAACTATACCAAATACGAAAACGTAACTCAACTCTGCACTGGGGACTGGCAACTGGATTCTCTCCTGGCTCCAAGAAATACGTCTACCTGCTATCTGAAATAACAAAAAGGAAAACAGGGGTGGTGGGTCCGGGCTGACTCTGCGGGTATATGAGTAGACAATAAGCATGGCATAATACAAGATAACCAAGTAGAGAATCCAACAAGGTACAGTCCATAAGGAAATATAGAAATCTAATCATGCATAACATATGTAAATCGACATGGTATAAAGTCCGAATAACGACTAAGCAGGTATAGAACAACTCAACAACAATAATATCAAGATATACATGCATGTCAAACATGTGCAACAATCATAGCTCATATAAGTGCATCAAACACAAGCAAATGTATAAAAGAAATATGTATGCACATGATGCAATGACATGTGTCACCCCTGACGCCAGTCAAGCCGTCAACACATCACATCTGTGTGACCGAGTGGGTAGGGCTGTGACAACTGTACCACTCCAACAACAAATACCACATAAGGCGTGGTTGAGTGGACAGGATGCTGGGGAGTCCACACTCCAGACCCCGGTACATCGGGGGAGCTATCAACAGCTACAATATCTCTCAAAAACAAACAACGGTGAGGGTAAGCCACCAACGGCTCATCCCTCTAAAAACAACAGTGAGGGTGTTACTGTTTGGCACAACAGGACAGATGCTCGCACTCTAATAACTACCACGACAACAAGTGGTTGAGTGACTCGAGCAACAATATGACTAACGACGACTTAACTAAATGTAAGCCAACAGTCGTTAGTATGCAACGTGCAAGTATGGTGCATGCTATACGATGCACGAACAACCGGAGAAACAACGATGCAATGAAATCCAACGAGTATACGATGCATCAATACAACCAACCGGAAATCGAAAACCAATGATTATGCACCTACATTATTAGGTAGGGTATTTCTAATGCCAAATAAACCTATCTGTGTTTAATGGACTTCTAAGTACTCGCGTACAAGCGGTACTTTACAGAACAGAAAACCAACCGAGGACTGTACAGATACGAATTTGGGAATACTCAAAGATCAATGAAGAATAAGTCTCAACGGTGATGTTTTAAATAACGACAAAGAACAAGATCAAGCAATCTATCAGACATAATATAGACATGCTTTTAAGGTAAAGAAAACTACTCGAGTACAAAGGAGAAGTACCCGCCTTATAATTGTAGAATGTATACGAACAGAACCTCCCACAATCCACGTGAGTCCAAAGTCAAGTCCTGTATATATGATAAAGTTTAGCTATTTATACCCATTACTAAAAGTAGCTAAACAAGATACTCGCCATGATTAGGTTAAATCCCAACTATAACATATACTTAATTTAAATGTTACCCCTTGAGTCGATTAAGTATCAATCATTAATTAACTCTGATAATTAACACATCTTATTAAATCAACTTAGTTAGTCATCACAATTAATCATTTTAAACTCATTGCTAATTGAGTAAGCCAATCTAGTTGTTGATACACCCATCATCCATATCCATTTCAATCTAACATTATATCCTTTAGAGCTTAAACCCAACTAATCAAAACTTACCTTAATTGATGCCAACGTTTTCCACCTGCTCAGAGTCCGATGAAGAAAATCAAAGAACACCCGGACACAAAAATCAGAAGCTCGAGATCAACACCACCAATTAGAGCAAGAACAATTGCTTAACCCAAATCTGATCAGTTTCCTGAATTACCACCACTGATCAACCTTAATCCTCAATCCATGCTTAATTCAACCAAGGAATACTCTATACAAACAAATCCTTACCTTGTGGTGCGTCGGCAGTGGATCTGTGCTAGGGCACAGTGCGGTTTCGAGCAGAGAAAACCCAGAACGAAGACAAACCAAAGCGATGCTTCCTCGACTCACGGCAGCGGCGTCAGCTAGGGCTTCTCGCGATGGAAGGCGACTGCCGGTTTGTTCACACGAAGAGAAAAGGATGAAGAATCACGAACTCCTCCTTCGTGTGCGCTGAACCAGACGAAGAAGAAGAAGAAGAAGAGAAGGGAAGTGGAGAACGCCGGGCGGCGGGCGACGGTGGTTGTCGCAAGGGAAAGGAACCGCTCGTGCGGTTTTTCGGCGCCGCTCGCAGCGAAGGGGAGAAAAGGAAGGGTTCGGGTGGTTTTGATTTCGCGCAGGGGAGAGGGGGTTTGGCGGAAACTGCCACGGGGAAGAGAGATTTATTAGGGCTTTATATTAGTTTTTTTTAGCCATTTTACATAAAGGCCCTCCAAGTTTGGGAAATTACAAATAAGCCTTTTAAAATTTCGGTTTTCAACATATAATCTGGATTATAAGGCCAACAATATATAATCTAGATTACATTCTAAGCTTGATTATATTACCTTTAATCAAACATAGCCTAAATGTAAAACTATTCCAACAGATAGACCCGATGTCGGGCTCGTAACCAGTTTGAGTACCTATTGACCTGATTTTGACGCAAACTAACCATCTATCGGTAGACCCAACCTCGAGCTCGTAACTAGTTTGGGTACTCATTGACTCGATTTTGACCCAAATTAACCGACTACCGGTTCAATTAGGAGAAGAGTAACAGAGATATTTACTCATTTATTAATTAGTTTATAATCATTTTGAAGATAAATAATATCGTATGTTAGTTAATTATATAATAACTAATTAATAATTTTCTTTTACTATATAATTATTCTTAATAAGTCCAAAAATATCGCAATCTGATAAATGATTTTAATAACCTATGGGAATATGAGAGTAGAATTATCTATAATTAAAAATGGCTCTAATGTACGTTCTTGTTGAAAAGAGAAAAAACAAAAATTTAGGTTAGCTTTACTTGCTATTAGAGACTAATAAAACTAAAATGTTAAATGAAAAAAAATAAAAAGATTAATCTATTTTTAAAAAATTATTCTCTATAAATAATAATGATATTTATTAATATACTAAAAATAAATGATTTTTAATAAATATCATTATTAAATATTTATAATAATATTTTTTAAAAATATCAACGGTATATTCTTGCTATGTAGAGTTGGAGGATGTCGGCCGCCCAAGGTTAGAAAAATCTCGTTAATCATTTTTTTTTTATGTAGAGTTGGAGGATGAATAGAATCGAATAAAAGAGGTGAAAGATTTTCCTGAATGAGATTTAGGGTTTTGGAGTTGAATAGAGGAATATGTTTCAGTGTAAGATTTAGAGTTGAATAGGGCTTTTGGTGATGGAGAGAGGAAGATGAAGGCATAGAAGTTGGCAAGTTGCGTGCGAAGCTTCGAACAAAAATTATGGGTTTAGGGGAAATATTAAGTGAAAAGGTAAATAAAAATAAGAAAAGAAAGAAAATTGATATAAATAAATTTAAGAATATTTTTTAAAAAAATAAAAATGAGAAAAGTGATTTGTAAGAATAAGAGTGATTTACAACAACGGTTTATGCAAATCAACACTAAAACTATGCAATAGATGAAGTTTAAAAATCAATTATATACCATTAGAGCAATAGAAGCGGTTTGTAGCAGTACGTTACACAAACTTTTATTCAAAAAATCCAATATGAGCGGTTTTGAAAATTGCTCCTAGAAGTTAGAGCAATAAAAATGATCAGTAGCAACGTTTGTCCCAGAATTGCATAAAAGTATCCAATATTAGAAGTTTTAATATTGCTTCTAATAGTTATATCATTAAGAATAATTTATAACGGTGATTTTTTCAAACCGATGTTGAATCTATACAACAAGAGTGCTTTCAAAATTGTTCCTACAGGTCAAATAATAGAAATAGTTAAGTTCAAATTGATTCAATTGGTCAATTTTCGAAAGCGATATTAAGACCATTCCTAAACAACTGATGCTAATGAGTGTCCGTGTGCTTCTAGTTTTACATGGAGGCATATAAACCAAAATCTTAAAGCTTTTTATTATCAGAAATTTTTTATAAGTAAATTTGAATAGTATTGATATTGTACAATATAATATCCTTTTATACTAATTTTCTCGATATTATTGTATTAAAAATATATTTAGGAGGCAAGACAAAAGATAGAATTTAAGGAAATATGGAATAAGTATTGTCAAAAACTATACAAAGACATGTTATATAAGTAGAGAAGGAAGGGATTAAGGTTTCTCATGTACCAGATGAGATTTGGGATGTATGGAAGAACAATTGGATTGCAGAAAAATAATCTCAAAATTCATCGACTTCTCAAAACAATAAAAATACTAAGGCTGTATTTGGTAGGGTGTAATCCACCCTGTAATGTAATCTCGATTATATTACGACTGCGTTTGGTAGGGTGTAATCCGTCCTGTAATGTAATCGAGATTACATTACAAGTTGAAATCTTTTGTTTGGAATCACTTTAAGATTGTAATGTAATGTAATCTCGATTACAAAAGAGGTTAATGATTTGTAATCTGGATTACAAATCAAACCTTCGTAATCTGGATTACATTACAGCTTGTAAAGTCGTCGGTCGGGCGGCGACAGTCGTCGGGCGGGCGGTGACAGTCGTTGGTCGCCGCCGGCCGCCGACCTTCGGCGACCGCCGGCGACCACCGCCGCCGGCTGCCACCGTCGTCGGCCGGTCGGCGGCGGTGGGGCTGCTGACGACCGTCGCCGCCGGCCGGCCGCCGACGACCGCCGCCGCCGGCCGGCCGCCGACGACCACCGCCGTCGGCCGCCGGCGATCACCGCCGCCGGCCGCCGACCGCCGGCCGCCACCGTCGCCGGCCGGCCACCGACGACCACCGCCGCCGGCCGGCCGCCGGCGACCACCGTCTGCCGCCGCCCAGCCGCCGGCGACCACCGCCTGCCGCTGCCACCGCCGGCCGGCGGCGTTCGCCGGCCGGTCAATGGTCACCGACCGCCCGACGATGGTCGTCGGTCGTCAATCTTGATTACATTACAGGATGGATTGCCCCTCACCAAACAAAAGAATCCAACTTGTAATGGTTATCAAGGATTACATACAACTCATTACCAAACATAACAATATAATCAAGATTACATTACATTACATTACATTACAAACTTGATTAAATTACAGATCGGATTACATTACCCCTACCAAACGTAGCCTACAAGTTTAATTCCTTTGTTTGGAATCATTTTAAGATTGTAATGTAATGTAATCTCGATTACAAAAGAGGTTGATGATTTGTAATCTGGATTACAAATCAAAACCTCCGTAATCTGGATTACATTACAGCTTGTAAAGTCGTCGGCCGGGCGGCGACAGTCGTCGGTCGCCACCGGCCGCCCGCTCGCCCGCCACCGGCCGCCCGCTCGCCCGCCTGCTGCCGCTGCCGGTGGCGACCGCCGACGGCCGGCCGCCACCGCCGCTGGGGGCGACCGCCGACGGCCAGCCGCCACCGCCGCCGGGGGCGACCGCCGACGGTCGGCCGCCACCGCCGCCGGGGGCGACCGCCGACGGCCGGTCGCCACCGCCGCCGAGGGCGACCGCCGCCGTCGGCGGTCGGCGGCGTTCGCCGGCGGTCGGCGGCGTTCGCCGGCGGTCGGCGGCGTTCGCCGGCGGTCGGCGGCGTTCGCCGGCGGTCGGCGGCGTTCGCCGGCGGTCGGCGGCGTTCGCCGGCGGTCGGCGGCGTTCGCCGGCGGTCGGCGGCGTTCGCCGGCGGTCGGCGGCGTTCGCCGGCCTGTCAATGACACCGGTCGGCCGGTCAATGACACCGGCCGGCCGGCGACGGTCGTCGGTCGTCAATCTTGATTACATTACAAGATGGATTGCCCCTCACTAAACAAAAGAATCCAACTTGTAATGGTTATCAAAGATTACATACAACTCATTACCAAACATAACAATGTAATCAAGATTACATTACATTACAAACTTGATTATATTACAGACCAGATTACATTACCCCCTATCAAACATAGCCTAAGCGTGTTGGGTCGTTCACGGGATCCACAAAGCATATGACTTGATCACGATCTATTGTAGAGCATGGAATATGCTTGTTGAGTTTAGAGTAAAATTATTATATAAGAGTTTTTTTAATTATTAATGAATATATTTTAATTTATAAAAAAATTATGTATGCAGATACTTTAAAGAGGCCTCTCATTGTTGGGAGGTATTTCGCAATACGCACAAAAAAAAAAAAATGATGACATTTTTGACGATACTCAATCAAAGGTCATAGATATAAGAATATAAACTTTATTATCACTCACATTTAACAATGACTAACTTTATTAATTGTATATTAGATAATAATAATATTTGTTTATATGTGATGATAAAATTGATCGAGTTGCACAGGCGTCTCAGCTTGTCATAGAAGAAGAGTTACAAAAAAAAAAGTATATCCGCTACCTTATCGACCCCCTAGAGCCGGTCCTATAGATATGGAGGGAGGTTCATACAGATACATAGCCATCTTGAGAAAGAGGAGTTACAGAATCTATTGGATGATGTTATAAATGATATATGTTATAAGGTTGTCAGTGAAATGAAAAAGAACTTCCTTTACGATCTTTGCTGTCAGGCAAAAATTATATATGATCGTATGATGGCTTCAAGACTCAACGGTTATCTCAGTTCTTCAACTACTGAAGTGTAGATCTTAAGACAAGAAAATCAATAATTAAGGAAACGGGTCACAACATTTGGGCAGTCTCGGGTTAGTGAGCAGTCGATGGAACATATGATCAAGACAATATTAGAGCGGCAAATGTAAGAATTCATATACCACTTTCCATTAATGAGTCATTTTGCTTTTTCCAACGTCAGATGATTTTAACTCACAAGAAACTCAAAACTCAAACACTACTGATAAATAGCTCATAATAATAATAATAATTCTTATGAGGTGTGTTAACCTTCAACTTAGTTTTTTTTATTTATCACTCATAAAACTTACAAAATTATTCTATTAATTTTGATATTATATACAACTCTAATTGTATTATATCTTTTCAACAATGTAGATAAAAGGTCAACATTTAAAAAGCAATTGATTTAATATTATATTCTATCATTAATGTATATCTTTTAAAGCATATTAAACTTGTATTTATCAGTTTGTATATTCTTTTGTCTTTTGATAAGTAGTTTTAACTTTAAATTCATATATTAGTAGGATTATTTCAAAATAGAAAATGTATTATAGTTTAAATCATCTGTTTATTTTTTTAATAACCTACCGTATTATACTTGATGTAAAATGGGATGACTAGATGTGATGATAATGGATGTATTACTTTTGAGATTTGGGATGGGATGTGATAGATTTAAATTATATGTGCTTGTTTTTTTATGAATGTGATAATTATATTTTGAATCATGTATAATGTTTTGAATATTGTTGTTAAACATTAATGTTGCTTTGTTAATAAATATAATGAATGTATTTGTGAATGTTAAATATAGTGTGGTTTGTGAATGTTGAACGTATCATGGATGTTTATAATGTAAACATGATGGTAAAAGATAATTCGTTCGTCCTTAGCATCTCTGTCAATCCGTTTTAGGATTAACATGGAAGAGATAAATTATGAGGATGATTTGAATGTATCATGAATATTATATTGCAATGTAAACATGTAAAAAGAATTTAAATCGCTAAATAAAGGGGTGCTATCAAAACTGTAGCTAATTTAGCGATGAAAATTTTGAGTCTCTAATCATCGCTAATTTAGCAACTGAATTTTGAGTTTCGTTGATAATTTAGCGACGGAAATAAAATTCCGTCGCTAAATTAATGATAGAATTTTATTTTAGTTGTTAAATTTGATGACGAATTTTAATTTCCGGTGTTATAAAATTCATTGCTAATTTGAGCTAATTTGGCGACGGAACTCAAAATTCTATCAGTAAATGTATTCATGATGAAAATTTTTGTGACTAAATATTGTCATCGCTTATCGGTCACTAAGTGAGAATAACGATGAAAATATCGGCCACTAATAGTTACATTTATGGCAGTATGACCAAATGTATATGTATGTTAATAAATTAATCAATTCAAATATGTTCCCTTGACTGATTTGTTTTGAAGACGATTGATTATACTCTGTAATATAAACAGTAGGATTGATTTTTTTATCATAACATTATTACGTAGATATCAATATCTACTATTCTTCCAGATTTAATCAACTAAATCATTTGTTTCTAGCGCTCTGTTAGGAAATCTTACGATGTTGACTCAAAAAAGAAATTTAATTTATTAATTTCTAATGGCAACGTGTTGGAGGAGATTTTTTTAAAAAAAATATTGGACTTAAGATATTTTAATAATTTAAAAATACGACACTTTTATTTATGTTTTATTTTTTTTCTCTCGAGATCGAAGAAGAGGAAAGATGAGAGCGTGAAGAAGTTATAGTCCACGGCATCAAACGTGGCTTACACGGATTTCAATTTCTTTCTATTTTTATTTAGAGTAATGATAGAGACAATAAATTTGAGACAGTGAATGGGACAGTAAATAACGTGGCAATTATTGTGTACATATCCGATCGTCGATCGGACACTACCGGCGGCCGAACCCTGAACCAAACTATACTCTGGGGGGCACGGTGAATCCGTCGGGGATCGCCGCAATTGCAATCTCTCATCATTGACCGTCGATTTCGATAGGTTCACCGTTGCTGGCGATCCTGACGAGTTCACCGTCCTCCGAAGGTATAGTTTGATTCAGGACGATAATCAGAGGCCATCGGTGGTGTCCGATCGGCGATCGGACGTGTACACATTAATTGCACGTCATTCACTGTCTCATTTACTGTCCCAAATTTACTGTCTCAATCATTACTATTTTATTTATAGAATTAATTAACACACGTTGTACTGTCAGTGAAAAAGGTGCGAAGGAGATGCAATAACCATTATGCCCCCCCCCCTCATTCAAAATATAAAAACAAAACCATAGAAACGTGTATATGTTCACCTTTGTTTTAACACTAAATCAACATTTTCTTATAGGAGTTAATAAACACATTGTTACCATTACAAGATAATTAGTACAAATTAATCCAATGATATGGTGCAATAAAAACATTGTTTTTTCCCTGATGTTAAAGCCCTCCCAGTGATTAATCAAATAGAATGGAATTTTAGCTGTGACGCATTTTTTTTTAAAAAAAATCTCTAATAGAATAATAATTTTAAAAATATTAACTGTTTGGATGATGGATCTCTGTGGACGCTTTCTAATTTATTCTAATAATCGATAAAAATTTTATATAAGATCGAATTAATAACCTTCTGAATTAATCAGTTCGGAACTGAATTATCAATAATAATAATACTAATAATATTTTGAAGAGCAATTAAGGACTAATTGAAAAGTTTTAAAAAATGCCCTTTTCCACGTGCTAAATCGTTGAGATATCCAAGTTGATTTGTAGAACTCGCTAACGGTGATTGCATGGGTGAGACAGTGGCATCAGTCATCCAATCTAGCGGTCTTAGTTGGCGTGCTGTTATTGTCTTTTTAATTACTTCGTCGACCTGACGTAGCGAAGCTAGAGGAGCTTGATCCGCACGGCATGGCCAATGGCTTCTGGCTTCCTCCCTCTCTGTAGTTTCTTGGCGATCAGGGCTGCTCCAATCGTTGTCCTTGACGAAGACGAAGGCACGGATAGTGGATGGCAATTTCCATGATCTTAGCTAAACAAATAAAATGCTGTTCAAAAAAACAATTTAAAAAAGGAAGAAGAAGAAAAGTCACGATGACGAACGAGTCCCTATGCGAGCGAGAAGAGCCATCAGTGTTTATGACGCTTTAAACATGGCTTGGCCTTGTTGATTTCGACCCACAAGACGGCCTATTTGATGTTGAACGCTAGCAGATGATAGTCGAATTTTCGCAAGAAACAATGAAATGCAAGACAGCTCGAGCTCCAGGCGCAAGAGAGTTGGCTTTCAGCATTGCCAGTAAAATTACAAATTATAGCGAGAATAGTGAACTTTCAAAAGTTTCAGCAGGAAAAAAAAGGGTTTGAATCAGTAAAATGGCATTTACATGAAATCATTTATGTGGATCATAGATTGACAAGTTGCATTTGCAGATGAAAGTTATAACTGTGAAATAACTTCTAAGCGACAACATGAATGAATTAGAGAGGATACAGTATTCAGCAAGCAATATGGCCGTATCACCTCTGAACTCAGGCCCAGCACAAGCTCGGAAAACCACAGCCACACTAAATTAAATTCCGCCATTTAGTCATTCTCCGAGATTTGTTGTGAGGAACTTGAAATACTTCAAGAAACTCTGTTACAAATATGGATACAGTGTACAACTAATCAAGACTTCAAATAAAAAATTGAGGATAAGGTTTAAGTACAAAACGGATGCTGATGAATCAGCAATTCTATGACTTGTATGAAGATGAAGGAAAACTCAAATCTCACAGGTGCAGCATATCAATAAACTAATTATACATTTCGTGTACTTTACACACAAAAAATGCACTAGGATGGAACAGGTTAAATCCCATTTTGTGCTAAAATTCAATCAATAGAACTTTCTCGTAGTCTCTCTCCTGTGCATAGAAAGTAACCTCTTCAGATGACAATGCAGTGGAACTTATCCATGCTTTTGAAATTTAATATGAACCTTGAAATAACATGGTTCCGGTACAGCCTATGTTGCCGTGACACATGCTCTCGCAAATCATTATCCACAACATGAACTCATGTAAAATTCTTATCATGAATCATGAGGACCCTGAATCATTGAAGTCACGCGCTTATTCGCACTATCGGACCGAAGGTTATCCCCTTTATGCCCTAACTGCAGAAGAAACCAGGTTTATACATGGAACGGAACTGGAACGTAAAAGCGGATAAAAGAGAATAGTCAAGGACGAGTCATTACCTCAGTGCTATCAGGAGCAAACCATCGCAGCAAAACTCCAAGATGAATGACTGCAGGGATAAACTTGAATAACAGTGGAGTAGTCACCTGAACCATGTATCGTGTCAATAACATGGGTAACATGCTAATTTGTAGGGAGAACCATGGTAAAGACATGACTAATCTTATGACGAATCTTGAAGAGAAAGCTGTAAATTAAACTATAAACTTGATAGCAGTACCATCCAATCTCCTAAATTTCAAATAGATGATTGATTCTTGAGAAGTACTTACCAAGCTAAGTGCAGTGGTACCCAGAAGTAAAAGATACAGTTTACCCTGTAAAATGGAGAGGCTGAAGTTACACATTCTCAAGGACAACTACCAGCAAAAATTATTTACATATAAAATTTGACATCCAAAATAAGTGGCAATATAGGATACTAAAATGACAATTGTATATATGCACGAAATTAGTCAACTCTTGTTGCAGCATCCTGATTCATGAACTGCATAGGGCCCTTTCATCAGGGAAGTTTTTGCCTAGTAAGACTTTATTCTAGCTCTAGATTTGTGCTCCAAATAGAAAGCTATCAAATGACCACTATTGCAATTAGCAAGAAAGCAGTTTCTCTTCAACTCCCCTTGCATACGTTGTTGTTGCTAGGCGAAGCCCCCCGTGATTTATCTCCCTTCCTGACAGTGGGGGCCACCCTGAAGTGGCCACCGAGGTGACGGTTTCACCTTTTGTTGCCAAAGAAAGCAGTTTCTTAAAACATATCTAACTGAAGCACAAGCCAACTCTTTAGAGACCCATGAAACCATAATTAGAGGTACAAAAAAAAAAATAGTTCAGTGAGCAAGGCGAAGCTTTGGACCAGATGACAATTGCAAACTTGACTGATAATGAATTAGCACAAAATAAATTAAGAATTGCATAAGGAATTATCCATATAACCTCAACAAGATGAAGGTTTGAAGCACGACTTAAGAGGACGAATGCAAATTCTCCTATCTGTGCTAGAGACAAGCCAACCTGAAAAGAAAGAAATAAGATAAGCATAATATGACAAAAACAAAAACAAAAACATAAGAGAATGAGATTCAGACTCTTACAAGAAGGGAAGTCTTATTATTGTATCCAAATCCTTTCACCACTAGTGTCACCACTAGTGTTTTTACAATAATTACTAGTATTACAGCTGCCAGCAAAATATCTACATGGTTCCACAGGAATTGAACATGTATTAGCATCCCAATGCTAGCAAGAAAAAGAGCTGCAAAGAAGTTACGGATGGGATCAATCTGCAGAAAGAAAGAACCAAAAGTGAGACAATATTGAAGAAAATATTGCAACTATGAAGCAACAATAGGAGAAACAATAAAACAAACAAGGACAACATTATAGTTTACCCTAAGAAAAATCTCAGTTCCACCTTAAGAAAAAGTGATTATTGAAATTATATCAATGTCAATTTCATCAGTTTGTCTGAAAGTTCCAACTAATTACGAAACCAAATTGCATCATAACAAATGTATAGCTTAGCTGGAGTCAAGTGATAGGGAGGATGAACAATCTACCAGAGATTAGCATATTCCATGTTTTCTTTCCAAACACCATTAGGCATTAACCTTGAGATTAACCTCATCTAACCTGGATACAAATGGACAAGGTAAAGCCCAAGACTTGGAATATGGTTGGGTCAGACCAATTCTAATTTGTGCGAAATCAAGGTTGGAGGCATCATACCTTAGGCCCTGAAGCCTTTTTTGTTCTTGCACAATGAATAACTAAGGGTGTAAAGCACAACACTAAAACACTTGAAAATTAAGTTTAATGAAAAATATGTATGGAAATTGCCACATTCCTAAAGGCTAAACATGAGTTAAAAGTGAAACTCATAGGTTAGCCCAATTGTACAAATAAAAAAAGTAGCAAAATAAAAATAAAAAGGAAAGATTTCCTTCTGAGAAGTTTACGCACAAATAAAAAAGTCTGCATACTTAATAAAATTAATTAAACAGGAAATGATCAATATCATGAATCATAACTCTATTATGAGTCAAAAATACAGTGATGAAAAAGTACTTGCTCAAGGGTATGTTGTGCAAGATCTGTTGTTGATATCATTACTCCAGCAGCAAAAGAACCCAGTTCAAGGCTCAAGCCCAGCTTGTCACTACACTGAGATAATGAAAAAGGTAAATCTTGAGATAGAAACAACTTTAGACGATGAATAGTTTATAGCAAGATTATTGGCATTAAACTAACAAGTAGCTGCGGAACTTTATTGATCCCTTAATGAGCATAGAGGTTCTAATTCTAGAACTGGAGGAATAGCAGAAAACAACATAAGTAGAAGATCCCAAGGTTTAAATTATGTTTAATGTAAAAAAGCAAAATGCATCAGAGGCAGTAAACAAAGATTTGAGAGAAAATTATTATGTTTATGACTTCATGTGTAGAAGATTTTGAGTAAATAACATGAAAACAAGCTTATAATTGAGATGGCGAGGGAAAATAAAGAAACACAAAATTACAAACAAACAAAAAAAGAAAGAGGAAAAAATAGAGTTCCTCATAGACACCAATAATTAAAGCCAAATCACAAACATTGCAAAATAAATTCCCACAACTCTAGACACTAAATGCAATTGTTGTGAAAATAGGAGAAGGATTAATATCGAATATAGATAGCTATACTTGAGGGACAGTACTAAAGCCTTTTTTCAAAAAAAGAAAAAAAAATCTGACTAGTTATAAATGGTAGTCAAGATTGAAATCCAGAACTCAGCATCTTCTGATCCAAATTGACCTAAACAATCCAAATCTCAAATAGGATCTAAATTGGGTGAAGATTTATGAACCTACAAATTGATCCTATGCCGGCTTAACACATAGGATCTCTGCCCCAAACATCCTTGACTAGATAGAATATAGGTTCCTTTCAGCTCCTTATTAGAAGAATATTCTTTTTTTATTATCACTATCATGCATATTACTTCATTTATCTTTTGGAAGTTTCATTTGCTATATAAAGATAAAGTTTTTTTTTTTTATGCTTCGGCCTATTGGAATAATACTATTAAAAATGTAATACTATAATATTGAAAGTGAATATATATGATAAATCATAAATCCGAAATATAGTTCTAGAATTAAGTAGAATCTTATGATCCAACAATTCAGTGCTACAATCTAAATTCATGAACCTCTTTTTGTTCCCATGTAGGATCTCAATCTAACTACCTTGGTTAATAGTAAATTAAATTTAGAATAAAAATTAATATATATAGTCATACCCGATGGTCAATACTAAAAGATTTTTTTTCAAAAAAAAAAGAAAAGAAAAATACTGACTATAGTGGTAAATTAATCTTTGGTTGTCAATTCCAACCTTCGCTTCAAAATGGTGACGAAAAAGAGCAATTTGAAACCAACAGAAAAGGATGCATATTTCATTAATATGACAAAATATGGAGCTAATTGAATTAGAGAGTGGATTATTATTCAGATGGTATAAATATGTTATCAGAACCCACTAAAAACATCAGTCTCTGGTGCTAATTGCATCATCGGTGAGTTGCAGCAAAAATACTAGTTTGGATGACATTAGTTGATAAAACATTCATGAGTAGAAGTGGTGTCTACTAAAATATGGAACAATTTGATTGTAAAAGGCAATTGATTTAATTAAATAACTTAGTACAATAATTGAAAACATAAAAAAAAACATGGAGAAATAATCCAAAGGATAAAACTAAACAACCAAAGGATATGGAACAAACCCAAGCAACCAGCAGACAAAATGCGACAGAGGCCAATTGATAAAGTTCATTGGTCTGCACAGAAGAAATGCACATTGTAAACATATAATTGAAAATGTCATAAAAATTTGAGCATGATAACTGTGAAAAATGTGGAGAAAATTGATATCTCTCGAAAAAATTATTCATTCAGAATGAGAATACCCATTATATACAAAATTACAATAAAATAAAGAATAGGAAACTAATTATTTTGTACATAAGAAATTAATCTCTTTCTAACTAAGTCTTTTGATTTCCTACTTTGTGCTCACAGCTATTGTATTTTTGTACAAGCTGTGAATAGACTTATAGCTGTTCGACATAGCTATATAAGCTGTGAAATCTGAGATTTCACATCTGTCGAATCTGTACAGGTTTTGAATAGATTTCACAGTTGTTTGACACTCCCCTCAAGCTGAGGAATAGATGTTTTCCATTCCCAGCATGACTATAAGATCATGAAATTTAGAGTTGTTCAATCCCTTTATTAACACATCTATCAATTATAATTCTGACAGGACATATGGCATACATACTAATCCTTCTGCAATTTTTCCTTGATGAAATGTCTATCAATTTCAATATGCTTAGTTCTATCATGTTGAATAGGATTGTGAGCAATATTTATAGCTGACTTATTGTCACCATAGAATTTCATGGGGTATTACCATTTGATTTTCAAACCATCCAGAATAATCTTCAACCAAAGTAGTTCACATAATCCTTGAGCAATGGTTCTAAATTCTGATTCTGCAGATGATTTTGCCATTATATTTTGCTTCTTACTCCTCCATGTCATAGATTACCACTAAGTACAATATCCTGTAGTTGATCTTCTATCCACTAGAGAATCTACATAGTTTGCATCTGTGTGAACTTCTAAAGTTAGTGTCTCATTTCTCTTTAATAGAATTCCCTTTCTCGAAGTGTCTTTCAAGTAATGTAATACTCTGTGAGCAAATTGAAGGTGAGATTCTCTTGGATCATGCATGAATTGGAGCATATGCTATGTCTGGACGAGTGTAAGCAAGGTATATGAGCCTACCAACCAACCTTTGATACATTCTTTGTCAATAGTTGGTTCTTCCTTAGCTTCTCCTATATTGCGATTTGGTTCCATTGGACTAAAAACTAGCTTACACCCAAGCTTCTCTGTTTCAGCTAACAAATCAGTCACATACTTCTGCTGAGAAATAAAAATTCCTTTGGTAGAGTATGCTACCTCAATACCAACTACTTCAGTTTGGCCGGGGATTTATTTCAAACTCCTCTATAATTGCTACTTTAGATCATGTTTTTCCTTTTAATCATTTCCGATTACAATGATATCATCTACATAGACTAGAAGAGCGGTCACCTTCCCTGTTGTTGAGTGCTTAACAAAGAGAGTATGGTCCCCTTGTCTTTGGCCATACCCAGATTTCTTCATAACTTTTGTAAATCTTCCAAATCATGCCCTAGGAGATTGTTTTAAACCATAAAGAGTCTTCCTCAGTTGACATACTCTGTTACTAGTATCCCCTTCGAATCCAAGTGGAGAAATACATTCTTCACATCATACTGTAGGAGCTACCCGTTGAAGTGTGCAGCCAACGATAATAGAACTCTGACAATATTCATTTTTGCAACTGGAGCAAAGGTCTCCTGATAATCCATCCCATAAGTCAACCTAGCTTTGTATCTCTTAAGCGAGCCATCTGCTGTGTATTTTAGTGTAAAAATCCACTTACAATTAACAATGTTCTTCCCCTTTGGCTTCTCAACAACCTCCCATATCTTATTCTTTTCTAATGCATCCATTTCCTCCCTCATGGCCTCCCTCCATTCCGATGTTGACAATGTCTTAGAAACAGTATTGGGAATAGTCATAGTATTTAGACTCACAATGAACCTTTTGTGGGTTGGTGATAGATGTTTAAGAGAGACATAGTGAGATAGAGGATAGAGAGGGTGTTTGGTGCATTCTCTAGTACCTTTTTTAACAATAATGGGAAGGTCAAGGCTATCTGTTAGGTCAGTGGGTGATTCAGTAGATTATAAAGGTGGGTTAGAAGTTACCATGATCCCAACATCAGGGTCAGAGGTTTGTGGTTGAGATTCTTGGACTTGAATCGGTTTTGGAGCGGCCTTTCTCCTTGAATACACTAGAGGGATACTTAGAGTATCACAAGAGACACTTTGAGGAGACTCACTAGATGGAATTGGAATAGAAGGTGATTCGATACGGACTTGAGTAGGAGGAAGACCAAGAATGTTAATGTGTTCAAATAACTCACAAGTGTTATCTTTTGTTATTGAAATCTCCCCCTGAGGATCTGACTTAGAGAAGAACATGGCTGAGATGTAAAACTTGTGAGATGAAAGGTGATAACACTTATACCCTTTTGAGTGGATGAATATCCAAGGAAGACACATTTGATGACACGAGGGTCACCTCGAAGTGGACCGTGGATATGGACAAAAGCAGTACGCCCAAAAATCGTAGGAGTAAGTCCATTTGTGGTTCACAAATGAGAAAAAAAATTGTTGAGGAGTTGCATGGGACTCTTGTTATCTAGGGCACGCGAGGGAAGTCTATTTATTATGTATCTGGCATTAAGGATAGTCTCTCCCCGATAGGATTTAGGAACATTGTTGTGAAAAAGAATAGCACGAGTAGTGTTGAGTAAATATCCATTTTTCCTTTCTGCTATTCCATTTTGTTAGGTGTATAGACACAAGACGAATCATGAATAATCCCCTGGGATTGGAAATAGGAGGACAAAGTTTGGTTGAAGATCTCTAGCGTTATTGGTTATAATGCTTTTGATTTTCACTCCAAATTGATTTTGAATCATTGAGTGGAAATTAGGAATAATAATGTTGACATCAAATTTTTGTTTAAGGAGAAACACCCGTGTAACCCGAGTGCAATCATCACTTAAGGAGACAAACCATCGAGCCCCAGAAATATTGGGAATATTAGGACCCCATTTGTCACTCTGAATTAAATGAAAGGGAGTAAAACTTCTTTTGTTGCTAATAGGAAAAGATACACGAGAATGTTTTGCCAATTCGCAAACATCACATTGAAATTCATAAATATCCAATCCTTAAAAAAGATGAGAAAACATGACCTTTAAAACTCTAAAAGAAGAATGACCAAAACGTTTATGATGCAACCAAATATTATCTTGATTGGAAGAGGTGTGAAAGGACAAAGACACATTATTCTTCTTAGTGGATTCAAGGTAGTAAAGACCACTATGTTCCTTAGCAAGTCCAATCCTCCTCCCCGAGTCCTGATCCTGGAAAACACAATAAGAAGGGGAAAAAATTACATGACAATGAAGTTCAATAGATAATTTTTAAACAAAAATAAGGTTGGCAGACAGTTTTGGTACATGGAGCACTTTTTTGAGGCTAAGGCTAGGGGTAAAATGAACATTTGCAAACCCAGCGACAGTAGCTAAAGATCCATTAGCTACTATAATTTTCCTGTTACTTAGGGCGGGGTTATAAGTGTGGAAAATTTGAGAATTTGGAGTCATGTGGTCTGTAGCACCGGAGTCTATAATCCATGAGTTATCAAACTGTTTAAGATATTCATACAAGAAGAGAGTGAGGGGGTAATTGGGAGAGTCAAAGAGCACGCACCAGATGGTTTATCAAGAGAAGCCAACAATCCTCAAAGTTTTTCAATTTCTACACTGTTGAATCCGCCGTGGATTGAGCTGTCGTCAATATGGGATTGTTCGATCAGGTGTGCCTGAGATTTGAGTTGCCCCCACGACTTCCCCATTCTCGACTTGGTGGTTTACCATGTAGTTTCCTGCATGTCTCTTTGGTATGACGTGGTTTCTTACCATAGTTACACCAAAGATGAGTTTTATTATCTTTAATCGTAGTCATGTCATACTTATCTTTCTCCTGCGAATCAATTTTGGCAACAAGGGCTAATCCAGCCATGGGTTACGGATCAAGCATCACACTTCATCGATTTTCCTCAGCTCGAAGTAGAGAAATCACCTCTGCTAGGGACAGTATGCCATCTTTGCCAATGATTTGGATCCAAACCTGATCAAATTCAGGATTTAAGCCGGCCAAAAAATCATATACACGCTCCTTTTCAATAAAATTCTTCAAAACAGCAGGCATCTAAAGCACATTGCATCTCAATTACTTAGTAGTAATCGAGTTCTTGCCATAGATTCAGCAAAATCGTGGCATATTCAGTGACTGATTTATCTCCCTGCTTAGTAGCACCCGCTTTGACTTCCAGTTCATAAACTTGGGCAGCATTACGGGCTTTTGAGTAAGTGTGGGTAAGCAATCCCAAATTTTATAAATAGTAGAAAGAAACATGCATGTATCACTGATGAATGGTTTCATAGAATCCCATAAACAAGACATAATCATAGAATCTTCTTCATCCCATGCCTCAAAAATTGGATTAGTCATGGCAAGTCCTGTCCCAATTATATGGCTAAGTTTCCCTTTGCCTTTGAGGTACGTATGAATAACTCGAGACCATTTCAAGTAGTTCTTCCCGTTGAGTAGATTGGAAGTCTGAATATTCTACAAATCACCAATTTTCTGGACTAAACTACCGTCATCGGACACAATAGATTGGCTAGGGTCACTGGAAATGGTTGTTTGAGAATCGGTCATGATGATAAAGCAATACAGAAAAACAATTAGCAATGAAGGCTAAGGAATGCAGAAAAACAAATTAGCAATGAAGGTTAATGCTCTGATACCATGTGAAAAATGTGGCGAAAATTGATATCACTCGAAAAAATTATCTTTCATTCAGAATGGGAATACCCATTATATACAAAATTACAATAGAATAGAGCATGGGAAACTAATTATTCTGTACATTAAAAATTAATCTCTTTCTAATCAAGTCCCTTGATTTCCTACTTTGTGCTTACAGCTATTCACAGCTATTGTATTTTTGTACAAGTTGTGAACAGAGTTCATAGTTGTTCGACACAGCTATACAAGTTGTGAAATCTGAAATTTCACAGCTGTCAAATTTGTACAGGTTTTGAACAGATTTCACAGCTGTTGACAATAACAAAAGTAACTTTTTTGCACAAACAGCTTGTTACTTGGGTAAAAGTACCTGAGATGAAAGACTGATCATCAGCCTGAGAAACCATGGAACGGCAGTACGAGATAGTATAGAAAGAATTGCTAAAAAAGTGAACAGCATAATCAACCTGGTGACATTTTCGTAAACAGGAATACAACAATTAATAAAATGTGAATATGAAGCAGAAGAACATGGAAGAATGATGTAGTATTCTCAATCTGGGCATAAATTTACTATCAAATACTAAAAGAAGAGGCTAATTAGTCAAAACATAACGTCCTACAATTACAATCTGTGCACAGTGCATATTGAAACCCTTTAATTCCGATTGACTGCACAGATATAAGTTACTGAATGATTAATTCACTAGCCTAAACCAAGATGAAACTGTTGAAGTGCTTCAAATATTCAATTCATTTTAAGGGAAGTACAATTTTTCCCACATGAGATATATCCCATTTTCATTTTTCTATCTGAGAAATTTTTACCTTGTACCTTGTCCATGTCAACAGTCTATCTGCCTCTTTTTATGATATTATTTAAATAAGCCTAACTAAATTATTACATTCCGGGATAGGTAAAAATGTACTTTAAATCATCAGTTCTTTCATGCCTTCTTGCTTTGATGGACGACCTAGAGTTATGGAGTTGCACAACCACACTGCTACCAGGCAAATTCAAATTCAGAGATGAGTTCTTGTGAGTATTAACTTTCATAACTCACTGATTCAACTGTGCACCGTGGTGTATCAACATGGCAGGTGTCACAGGGTTAGTTTCTTCCTTAGAAATTTTCCTGCGCGGCACCAAGTCCAACACTTGATTCAGCCCACGAATGCACACCGAATTGCAAGAGAATGCTCAACACAAAGGCACCACGAAATCCACAAGCAAGGAACACACTAGCATACAGGAAATACTCCCAACCTTTATATTAACAAAGGATTACAAAGTGGACTCATCACAGAATGCTCACAGATTCTCCAACTCTCCTTTGCCAATGCCCAACCTTGCCTATTTATAGTGCAAAGGCAAGAGTTGGTTATGGCGGTTATAGCGGTTGCAAGCGGTTGTATGGTAGTTTGTTCAACTACCATGCCACATGTACACAACTGTTCGTCCACCTCATCGCTGACTTGGCACCATGCCAATGCTCAGCATGCACCCATGTGCTTGGCCAAGGCCCGGCTCCGCGAAATGGTGCTTTGGCTCCATGCCAACTGCTAGCCGCGCGCCTCGTTGCCTGGCCCAAGTCCTTCACCACGGACTTGGGCATGAACAGCATCCTTGCTGCTCCGTGCTGTCTTGCATGCGTCCACCGCATGCCATGGTTCGCTTTTCCTCCGAGCCATGCTTGGCAAATGCTTAGACTCCACACGCCCCATCTTCGCATATGTTCGCCACGGTCCAAGTCGACCCCTGCTCGACTTGTGCTTGGACAATGCCCGCGCACTGTCACATCCTGCCGCTGCTTAGCATGCCTTGCGCACATGCCCAATAAGCTAGATCAAAGGAGCAACGGACGAATCCTTGTGCCCAGCTGTGCCATCGAACTAAGGGGCTAACAGCAGGTGTGTTTGGGAGAAAGGGTTCACCACAAGAAAGAGCTTGAGTGAGACCAAAAAGAAGATACCTGCACCAAGGTTCATACATCTCCAACTTCCAGGTGTATGATCTTGACCATGTGGATCCACTTCTCAAATACCAACTAGTTTTGCAATCTCACAACATATAAAAATCTTATTTAATTCACAAATTTGTTAACTAATCAAGGTAATCAGTCACACAATTGGAAGTCAGATGCTAGCTTCAGAGGGAGGCTCTAAGACCAAGATCAAATAAAAACCTTGAAGAATTTAATCACTGCAATAAATACTCTGATTTCTTGAGTTTAAGGAATTTGAGCCTGCCGTCAAGGGAGGGACAACAGCTCATCCCTTTAGACTTGAAGATCTTGAAGAAATATGACAATAAGTACTACAACAATCTCATTCAAGGATGCACACTACTGCAGTGAGATGTTTTTGGAGTATGCATTTGAGGATGCACCTTGCAGTGAGAAAGTTCATACAACTCATCTTGGATCATCTTTCTAAAGAAGAAAAAGCACGGAAAGAAATCATAAAATATAGATTGCAGTTTCAACTATCACCACAGCTTGTAATATAGTTGTTTGTGAAATTTAATAGGGGTAAGGACAGAAATCAAGGGGATACGGAAAAAGTGATTTGCCAATAAGGGTAAATCTTAAGCAGACAAAGGGCATCCCCAATTATGAAAGGAGAGCCAATCCATTGTCACGATGCAGCAAACAGTCCTGGTCAAAAGTAGTAATGGCTTCTCTAATGTTCATCCCCTTTTAGTTCTTTAATATTTTCATAATTATGTTAGAAATCTACGATGTGGAACATTGAAATGGTCTACGCCAAGCCACCACACTGATGTGTTAGTAGTGGAAGTCATCAATTACATCCTTGGTGGTAGAATCGTATAAGATTGAAATCAATCTGATGAAAAAGTTGAAACTTTGCCTTAAAAGAGTTGAGATTTGGCTTATTTCTACATTCATTTGACTTATTCAATTATTTCTATGAATTAAGTTTATTAATGCTCATATCTCTTCATTGGAATAGGCAAGGTCCAAATTGTTTTCAATTTGTGTGTTAAACGCTCACTAGAATTATCATGACAAACACAATTCTTTGGTTTAATTAGTGATCAAAGTAGATACCCATTATGCATGCCAGTATTTGCATATATAGTGAACAACTGTAGCACCTACCCATAGATCTAATGTCATTAGAATAAATGTGCGTTCAATTAATTCAATGCAGATGCAAGCAATTGACTTAACGCATATGATGCAATATCTGGAGCAAAAGTATGCATTTAAATTATACTATATCCCATAGTGGCATCATGGATTTACATGGTAACATGTATGATATTCATTGCATAATGTGCTTGTAAAGCGGCATATTTAATTATGTTTGTTGGTATGTGCTTACATTTGATTGATATGTAATATGATGCGCTTAAATAAATCATTTCAGGCATGAACGTATATAAATAAAATAATACTCTGATTTGGATAGTAAGGAAAGCATGATAAATAATTGTTTTGAATTACACACGTGTTAGATATGTCCAAAGCATACATTTTCTTTGAATTTACCTCTTATATACTACTAATCATCCTTTATTTTTATTAGTGAATATTTGATACATGAGTATCATAAGGTTGAAAGCAATTTGCTAGAGTAATGGTAACGCCAGATGCAACTAAGAAAAAGGAGATTCAAATGAAATATTTGTCTAACTCTTTAATGCCTCTCTTGCAGGTGCACACAGGTATGTGATTGATTGCATTCATATGCTTCACTTTTGTAAAAGACTGCATCAATGATTATGAAAATATATCTCTATTTCCATAATTATCTTTGAAATATGTGGATTATTGCATATAATAATTTGATAGTATGTGAAAATGGGAAGGCATTGCATACAAGCATGCATGTTCAATTTCTCATCCTTCATAAATTTGGAAAATAGGATAAAAAAATCAAAACGAGCTTCCACCTTTTCTTTTCTTTTATTTTTTTATTGCCCAAAGGTGTAAACGGTTTTACATCTAATTAGATTACACGCTAGCCTATTCCTATATGTAACCATCTTTTAACACCCAATCGGCAAGGATTATTTATGAAGGTAAATTCAGGAATAATTTCCCATCACAACTTCTGAACAACTAGCTAAAGTAATTTAAATACTAAGATAGAAGCTAATTAATATTTATTTTAACAAAAACAAAATGTTGTGTTAATGGGATTTAAATACAATCATCATAAATGATAATTGGACATAGCTAACGTATGGATCCTCCATATGTTAGAAGAAAGCATAATGTCCATATACTATGGATCACAGATTGATATAATAGCTCTAAGCAATTACTTAGCACAAACACACAAAATTACTGGAAATTCAAACAGTGTGCAAGGAAAAAAAAACACTAGACTAAACTTCAATGTCAAGATTAAAAAAAAACTAGCTATATCTTTTGGCTAAAGTTAACATCGAAAAATAACTTCACAAAATTAAAATAATTACATTTGAGATGAAAAATACTGGATTAAATAACCTATGGAACAATATACTGCTTACGATTTGGTAACTGACATAAGCCCCTGGAAAATACCAGACGTGCCACCCAAAATGGGAAGTAGTGCAAACAGCAAGCCAACAGCACAATCCTAGCACAAGTTTCCACCAGAACAAACATAAATTCAACGATCTCACGAAAATTAGCATAGCACTTCCTATAAGTTTTTTAAAATTTTATTAATATCCCAGTTCATGCATACAGCAACTATGCTGCGGAACACTTGTCAAAAAGGACTAGAAGAAACTCTTTAAAACTAATCCTAGTACCTGGAGTATGAGTGTCCCAACTGTAACTTGACCATGAAGAGCACTGATACTGTTCCTTTCCATCAAAAACTTCAACACCTGCATCGCCAGGTTTGTTATTGTTAAAATTCTACTCAATGGGACTTAGACTTGAATGCTTCCAATGAATGATGATTTTCTAGTAAACAAGGATGTACAGTAATAATGTTTAGAAGAACATTGAACATCTAAACTGCAAAACAAGAAGAATTATTTCATCATGCTACAAAGGAACATTTTATTAAAAGACTACCTATTCAATACATAGTGAAGGTGAACCTGCTGTTAAAACTATAAATTGAAACGAATAATTTGGGCCACTGTAGCTAGTTGATGATCAGAAGCCTCTGGTTGCTTATTGCAAATTGTAAACTCTCTACAAGGACCAACTTTGAAATAAAAGGGCACAATAAAAGAAAGAATACCTTAACATTACATAGTTCAACAAGAATATTTTCTTCTGTTGAACTATTTTCATCAATATTACTTTACACATGTAAAGGGTGTGTTAAAAATTTAAAGGCAATGATTATTCAAGTTCAATCACAGGGGGAAAATGTCATATTTGTAAGCCTTTAAACTCACAAGAAGACGTTCATGCAAACACTATTTGGGATCCATTACTTGCTTTCTCAAATAATTTTAAGAAATGGGATGTATCCATTTCTTGCTTTCTCAAATAATGTTAAGAAATGCGATGTAGATAGATAAGAAATTAAGAACAGAGGATTACTAAGCAAGAGATGCTGTTAGTATTAACTTCTGAAGTATATATCATCATATTCTCAGAACAAAAAAACCATCTAACTCACATCATGATCTAAATGAAAACTCACCACAGCGGTTGAAGACATAGATAAAAAGGCACCAACAAATATCCCTTCTGAAGTTTTGCCTCCACATAACTGAAAAACAAACTCATATAAAGTATATACCCCTAACCATTCTTGAGTGTAGCAAAGCATTATATATTGTAATTAGATATTCATACAATCTCAACACAGTAGTTTAACGACATCCACAAAGCAAACAGCAGATACAGGAGAAATAATGGGACTGACAAAGCCACATAAACATTAAAGTAAAATTTCAACAACTACAAGAACAATATAGGTAACTAGATAAAATATTGATGACAATTTTCCAAGCTCTATGCCAAAGATTCCCTGCATAGAAAATAAATTTTAAAAAACATTTTAATTCCCACTGTAAATTCTTTTTAACTGCTGTTTGTAAATGTCCAAAATTTTGAACTAGAACAAAGTAAAGCAAAATTCTTCTACTCAAGTATACATAACATTGTATAAATCAATGAACTTATCATGTAATGCTGGCAACCTCTTAACATTGAATTATTATTATTATTGTTATTATTATATCCATTTGCACAAACAAACCTAAGCCATACTTGAATCAAGATGCCATAAGAGTATGGCAAATAGGCAGCAAGCTTGTGATAAATGAAGTACACATAAATAACACAGATCCAAAATAAATGATTCACTTTAGAATTAAAATTTATTTGCCATTCTATTATTGTTACAAATGATTTTGTGATAATTTAAGTCACACAACAACCAAGCCTTATCCCACTAGGTGGGATCGGCTTGATAATTTAAGTCATATGGTACAAAAATTGTGAATGTATCCAACTTTAGCATGGTGTTTAGAATATGAAGTTACAGATTGAGCCTTTTCTAATACAGCCTGTATACTTTCTGAAACCAAAAGGCAAGAAATGACTTTCATTTTGCAGTCACAATGCATAAAATAAAGCTAAAGTAGGTAAAATTAGTATGAATCTAAGAATTGAAATATCGTGCTGAACAATATTTCATTCCGCCCACCGACCTACACCGGCACGACACTAGGACAATCATAGAGATGTCGCAACTCCCACGGTCGTAGCAGAAGGCTCGCGCAACCCCCGCGGTAGTGCTGGAGGGATCGCGTGACCCCGCGGCCACGCTGAAGGTCGCAATGCGTATGTTTTTTTAAGTAAAATTAAAATTAAAACCGAACTTAGGTTTATTATCTCAATCAACTCTTAGCTATGATAGGAATAAACCAAAAAGAGTTAATTAAACCCTAATAAAATCATCTAATTACTTATATATTTTATTTATTTTAAATTTAAAAATATATAATAAATTTTATTTATTTATCTTTTAGCTATGTTATTATTATGTTTAATGGATTCAATCAACCCCTAACTTAAATAGATAACCAAACATATTTCTTAAAATCATATTCGAATTATCCTATTAAAATATATAAAAATTTATTTAAAAGTTCTAATAAAATTTTATATATTCCTAAAACCTTCTGCTGATCACTGCAATCGCAATTTTTTCTAGTTTTTAGGATTAATTAAATTTTTTAAATATGTATTTTTTAAAAAATTAAACTATTATTAATAATAGTTATAAAATATTAAAAATTATTTCAAAATTTTTAAATAATTTTAAAAATTAACAAATACTTCATAAAATAATTTAAAATTTTTAAATAATTTTAAAATTAAATATAAATTTAAAATAATCTAAAATTTAATAATATAATTCTCAAACATTTCATTACAAATACATTAAAAAATTTTATATATTCAATTAATTTTATAATTATTTTTAGTTTTTCAAATGATTTTATAATTTTAAATTTAGTTTTGAATTTTAAGAATTATTTTATGTTTTAAAATAATTTTTATAAAAATTTAATAGGCATTATCTTATGAGATATTATTGAAATATAAATTCAACATCTCAAAATATAAAGCATATTTAATAATCAAATATTAATAAAATTAATATGCATTTATATTTAAAATTTAAATAAATATGAAAACTATATCAGCATGGTACACTACAATACCGAAACCCGGTCCAAGACCAAAACTTCGGCACGGGTCAAGATTTTAAACCTCGTATGAATCATAGATGATAGTAGAATGGATATTCCAACAAAAATAGTGTGCGTAACTTGTAAACATACCAATGCAATTATACCACATAAACACATAAATAGTAGAATTTGGAGAAATCCTCCACCAATAGCCACGGCGCGGACAACTCTAATCTGTAAATGCAGTGTCAGTGACAGAGTTATGGACAACTATAATAACATCAAGATTTATAACTTCCAAGTAACTTCAAGGTCAAGTATAAAATTTTTGACAAAATACCTTACTTATGGAGAAGTCCAAGCCCAAAGCGAAAAGAAGAAAGATTACACCAAACTGAGCAACTGTTTCAACCTACATGCAGTAATGCCAAAGACGATTGCTAAGTACAAACAACATAGATGGTAGCCAATGTATTAATAAAAACATGATAAGGCAAATAAAAAATATTGATATTAATTACTTCCACAACATGTTTGCAACATTGCCAATCTTTGCAAAGTCCTTTATACTGATTCTAAGCAATGTTCGTTGGGTTTCATCATAATCTAGTTTCATAAGTAGAGCATAGTTCATAGAAAAAATATTCAAGAGTATTCTTTGTTTCTTTCGATTTATGAAAGTGAATTATCATAGCCAGATATAGACAACACTGATGAACAAATGAGATAAGTTTTGGATACAATATAAAGTCATCAAACTCAATCATCAGAGCTTAACTTCAAAGTAGCCTTTCAACAAAAGTAAAAAACAACTCACTTGCACCATTTCACTAATAAAGCGAAAGCCTCCAGGTCCAATGATAGATCCAGCAAGCAAATAGCCAGTAATTACCTGAAGTGCTTCATAAATCAGTAGATTTTAAAACTTATAGTAAAGGGAACTGCAACTTGAGTGCAGAGTTGATAAAGAAAATAATATAGATGGCTAAATTTATTAATCAGTCAATGGAGATGATACTGATAAAGGAACGCCATTTTCTAATACTTTAATACTCACTGGTTGCCCAGCACAGGCAAATGTAATTCCACCACATGTTGCAGACACAATAACCACCACCAGATCAGAAATCAACCTGCACAGCTCATCTATAGCATGTAAGTCAAAGAAGTCATTCTAATAAAACCTTCGGAATCATAATATAGAAAATTACCTCAGGTCTAATTGTAATACTGGATACTTTGACTTTGGATTTGATATGATAAAGACATTATCCTGTTATAACAAGGTACAATGAAAATTGAGTACTCTAGATGATGAAAGGTCAAAATATACATAGGTAAAACTGAAAACATAAAAGATTCACTAATTTTATCAGTGTATACAACAAATTATCTAGTATTCACACTTTCACAATTTGGGCAAGAATTCGGCATACCTTCCGATCTATTAGGGTAGGAATGTCTTCAACTCGGTTCTCATTATCCAGATTAAAAACATCATGAAACTGAAAGGACCTAGAGAGAAAATAAGATAGTTTAAGGAAGTCATTAGGTGAAAAATAATTTTGCATCCATTTACAAATAAAACAAGCAGTGTGGTACATATTCCCAAGTACTCAGAGTTGGATATATTGATCTTATCCCTCTATTGAACTTTATGCAAGCCATTTAAAAGAATAGAAATGAAAATAAAATATATATTAAAAGAAAGGAACACATACTTTTCCTCTTTGGTTTCATTCTTCTTTGTAGTGACTCTAGCTACAGTCTCCAGAACTGCCTAGTATACAAAAGAAGACTTATCCTTGTTAAGTTCTCAAAATGCATATTGTTGCTAGTGCCTCACAGCCTCAGTAAATAAAGTTATGTAAAAACGAATAAATAATAATAATGAAAAGTAAATCTGTTGGAACTTCATGTATTCATGTAATAAGACTACAGTGAATTCAGCATCATGAAGCAATGCAGTTGTTGAGAACAAGTGATATAGTGGATAATTATCCAAGGTTCTGAGAACCGGACCGGACATCGAACCGGTCGGAGCAAGGGTTCAGAGGTTCAACCGGTTTAACCGGGGGTCCAACCGGGATATAACCGGTATATAATAAAGTATATATTTATATAAATATATGAAACTAACAACTTATCCAACTATTTTCTTCAAGATTAGATCAACTAGGTCGAGCATGTGAAATGTTTTTGTCAGCAACTTAGTACGGTATTATTGAAAAAAGATTAGTTTCAAAGAAAAATTCAAGTTTAAACTTATTGGATTCAAGAAATCTGGATATGAATTGAAGAATATTATTAGAAGTTAAAAGTATATCACGCTAGCATTTGTTCACCAATAAACACTTAAACAGGGGACACTAGTAAAGCACATGTAAAATTACACTTCCAAATATGTCATATATTGCTGCCTTCATATGCCAACACGACGACACAACGAGCTGGAGACGGGACGAGGCTAGCGGCGGCGAGGCGAGGCTAGCGGAGGCAAGGCGGTGTGGCGAGGCTGGTAGAGGCAGCGCGACACGGCGAGAGGCTAGCGGCGGTGACTCTCTTGCAAGCAAATAGCAGGTTTGTTTGTTTGAGACTTTGGGTGAAAGCAAACTAAGTTTTTGACATTTTGTTTTTCAATTTTCATTTTTCAGTAAAAAAGCAAAACTACAAAAGTGGGAAAAAAAATCAAAAAATGAAAAAAATAAACCAATCCGGTTTTACCGGTTTTTCCGATTTGTCTGGTTTGTCCGGTTCCTGTCCGGTTCAGAACGGTTCGCATCCGGTTCTTGAGTAGCCGGTTTTCAAAGTCAACTCGGACCGGAAATCTGGCCGGTTCCCGGTTCAACCGGTCCGACCGCCTGGTCCAGTCCGGTTTTCAGAACGTTGTAATTATCAGCTCCATTGATTCACGCACGAATATCAGAAACGATCTTCTAAACCTTGTTGATTCTAAGCAACAAAACACAACGTTTGGAAAGAAACAGTGTGGTCGTAAATTATTATTAATCAAAAGCTTCCTTACATCAACCCAAATAATTGTTTATATAGACTCCAAATCATAAGACACAATGAAAAGAAAGAAATCCTAACAGCAATTCCTAACTGGTAAAAAAAAGGAAAGCAATTCTAACAAAAAGAACAAATTCTTAACATACTCAAAAATCCTAAAATACAAAAGATAAAAATTATCAAAAATACTCTAAATACCAAACTCAACAAAAATAATAAAAAATATTAAAATTGTTCTTTTGTTCCTGCATCATTTCCCCGTGGTAGAGAAAATTCGCTTTCGAATTGCTAGTCATATCACCATCAAAAGCATTGTCGTCGTGTTGCGGTCTTCTTGGTGTAATGCACCGGAAATCTATTGAATCCATTAATTTGCGCACAAATATCGGAAACAATCTTCTAAACCTATTGGTTTGCGCACGAATATCAAGAAATAGAAAGGCAAAACTCCTCATTTTGAATAAGATGACAATTGACTCCACAAGATCTATCTCGCTTTGATACTAACTGACGCAACGAATAACTATTGGTTTCATTGATTCGCACACAAATACTGGAAGCGATCTTCTAAACCATACCAACAAATAGGCAACCAAACTCGACGTTTGAGAAGAAACAGCGCAACCGAAAATTCTTATTAATCAAAGTTTTTTTACATAAACTCTAACAACTGTTTATGTAGACTCCAAACCTTAAGACACAAAGAAAGCAAAGAAATCCTAACACCAATTCCTAACTTGTAAAGAAAGGAATGTAATCCTAATAAAAAGGAAAAAATCTTAATGCACTCTAAAATCCTAAAATACAAAAGACAGAAATTATCAAAAATACCCTAAATACCAAACTCGACAAAAATAATAAAATATATTGAAAGTCTTCTTCTGTTCCCGCATCGTTCTCCTCATGGTGGAGAAAATTCACCCTCGAATTGATGGTCATATCATTATCAAAAGCGTTGGTAACGCATTGCGGTCTTCTTGGTGTGATACAGCAGAAAGCTATTAAATCCGTTGATTTGTGAACAAATATCGAAAATAATCTTCTAAACCCTATTAATTCACACACGAATATTATGAAATAGAAAGGCAAAACTCGTTGTTCATAAAGGAGACGATGACTAAGTCTAGAAGATCAACCTCCCTCTGATATCAACTGATGCAGTGGATAACTATCGGTTTCGTTGATTCGCTCATGAATACCGGAAGCGATCTTCTAAACCCTATTGATTCAACATAATGCTAGGCAACCAAACTCGACGTTTGGGAAAAAACAGCGTGGCCGCAAATTCTTATTAATCAAAAACTTCTTACATCAACCCAAACAATTATTTATATAGACTTCAAACCCTAAGGCACAAAAAAAGGCAAGAAAACCTAACACCAATTCCTACTTGTAAAGAAAAGAAAGTAATCATAACAAAAAAAAAAATATTCTTACCGATCTCAAAAATCTTAAAATACAAAAGAAAAAATTATCAAAAATACCTTAAATACCAAACTTGACAAAAGTAATAAAAAATGTTATAATTGTTCTTCGGTTACCACATCATTCTCACCAGGATGGAGAAAATTCGTCCTCGAATTGATGGTCATCATCAGAAGCGTTGACGACGCATTGCAATTTTCTTGGTATGATGCAGCGGAAAGCTATTAAATATGTTGATTCGCACACGAATACCGAAAATAATCTTCTAAACCTGTTGATTTGTGCACGAATATTAGAAAAATAAAAAGGCAAGACTCGTTGTTCCTAAAGAAGGAGACGACGACTGACTCCACAAGATCAACCTCACTTTGATATCAACTGATGCAGTGGATAACTATCGGTTCCATTGGTTCGCTCACGAATATAGGAAGCGATCTTCTAAACCCTATTGATTTAACAGAATGCGAGCAGATAGGCAACCAAACTCGACGTTTGGGAAAAAACGGCATGGCCGCAAATTCTTATTAATCAAAAACTTCTTACATAAACCAACAATTGTTTATATAAACTCCAAACCCTAAGACGCAAAGAAAGAAAAGAAATCCTAACATATAGACTCCAATTCCTAACTTGTGAAAAAAGAAAAGTAATCCTAATAAAAAGGAAAAATTCTTAACAGGCTCAAAAATCCTAAAATGTAAAAGACAAAAATTATCAAAAATACCTTACATACCAAACTCGACAAAAGTAATAAAAGTATTAAAATTGTTCTTCTGTTTCCATGGTTCAATTTGGTTGTCCGGAACCAAAACAAACTTCGATTTGATTGGTAAACCGTCCTGTGGTTCATCCCAAGTCATAAATTATGGGCTTCAACAAGGTTCAAAATCTCGAGTCACGCTAGAGTTTTAGTATTTGACCGGAAAGATAATACGTTATGATATATGATGTCGATGATGAATCACAGATGGAAGGAGGAAGGAAATAAAAAAGAAAAGGATATATACTTAAATGTTCGTGTTCCATCAAAAATAGTACTATCTTACATTGTACGGACATAAGCTAAAAAAAAGTTAACAATATTTTCTCAATTCATCTCGAGCGCGTATTGTAGCATATCAAAGGGTGTGAAGTGTCAGCATGACACAATCAAACTATGGATAAGAATATCGAGTTTTTGTAATTTTTTGAAATGATGCTTGACACTATACAAGATTTCAAACTATGGATAAGAATCATTGTGAGGATGAGAATATACCTCAAGAAAAGCTTAAGAAACTACAAATATTTTGAAAGAACGGGATTAGGAACATCAAAAGAACATATTCAAGAAGTACAATAATCAACATCTAGGAACTTCGTGACGGATACATGTCAACATCAAGATTGGTGCTATATCAAAGACCAGATGATAAGTAACATCAGTTAATAATACAAATAATAGGTCAAAATAGATTTAAACGATGAACTAGTTAATTCTCGCCAATAACTGTTACAGATAGTTTTTATTGTCTAAAATAGTGGTATACACAAATCAATTGTTTAGAAAGGTTTCTGTCATCATTCTTCATTGCTTCTATTCTTAATAACACATACCAATTAGACAAAAGCATCTGTAAATTACTATCAATATTTCCAAGCTTCTTATGTTGTAAATTACTATCAATATTTCCAAGCTTGTTATGTTCAAATGAGGCAGCCCAAACTGCTGCAATTATACACCACAATCAGTAGGCACAGATCTTTCAAAATTAACACCAAGATATCTGTTAAACATGTTTCTACATATTTAACTCCATCTGCAAGATACCACGGATAAGATAAGATAGTCGACTTATAGGGTACAAACTGTATCCTCACAACTTAGATTTCCAGCTTGGTAATATGCCTCCTACAGTCCTACCAAGATCTAGCTTGAATAAGAAACAAAGTTAACTCCAGTTGAAAATGCTGAGCATGGTAAATACAACCAATAAAATCATCATCAAACACCTACAACTACATTGACTTTTAATTCTCACAAAGGCATGTTGACAATGTAAGACTGTGCTTCATACTTGTTGGGAAGAACGACAAGAAACAAAGATGCAGGAAAAAGCTAACTCATCTGTAACTGAAAGATTAAGGCTAAAAGACAGATACTTATGCATAAAGCTCATCTTTGATGAAAACACTCATTTTACACATTTTTACAAACTATACCTGGTTTTCAGCAACACTATTGTTGAAGCCACCAGGGTCAGTTTCTGCAGAATAAATGAAATGGTTAGATTGATCAACTTTTCCTTTAAAATATAAAACTTCAGTTGAAGTCAGTGAAATACAATATATCTCACAGAAATAACAAAGGCAAATAAATGTTATGGCTACAAGATGAAGGATAAGAAACATCATTTATGAACCACTAAAGCCTGATTACAAGTATAAGGAATATAAATTGACTGAATTAACATGTATCAGATGAGGCAAGCTTAAATTTGAACAAAATTCCCAGAACCCGCGCTAAATTTTGAGGCCAATTAATCAGATCTCGTTAATTAACAACTAAATAAGCCTGAAAAGCAATCCCTAACGCAGCCGACCAACCAGACTCTCCAACAAGAGACACAACTAGTCCAATGGTACAATTTCAACGTCGAACATAGTGGAACTTCTTACCAGAAAATACGAGAAAATGAAGAAAGAAGACGCAAGGGACACAAAAACCTAAAATGGGCGTTTCTGAATTCATCCCCATATCAAGGACCAAGTGACCAAGAATAAGGAAGCAGAGGTCCAGCCACCAGTAACCCCTAACGATCTACCTCCGGAACACATTGTCACTCGTCAACAAACTCAATCCGGCTAATAAAGAAACGAAAGAGTAAGAATTCAGATCTGCACGAACCTCCACCATTCTGCTCGTTCTCCGGAAACTCCTTCTCGAGCGCGCGGTCGATCATGTCGGCGAAGCTGTCCTCCTTTGCGGACTCCCCCTTGATCACCTCCGTCGCATTGACTACGTCCGAGTCGGCGGCTCCGGCCAAGTAGACCGCCCTGGAGTAGAAGATGGTGACGAGGAGTAACGACGTAATGAGCGACCCGGCGACGCGGAGGGCCCCCATCGGCAGCGGCGGATCAGGTACAGGTCAGAAGGTCCGAAAGCGAGAGAGAAGAGTTGGGGCGACGGCGAGGTCCGGTCACCACCCCGGCTTCTTCTTCTTCTCTCGTTCTCCTCCGCTGGATCTCCTTAATTTTTTACTGTGATTTGGGCGGAGCACCAGAAAAGCCAAACTTGGGGGGTGAGCATCCAACGGAAGCCGAAACTTCTGATCGGACGGACATAACAACCTCATGAATATCTTAGACTGTTTGGGACCGTCCGATGGAAGCAAATGAGAAGGTTATCTTCACACCGACACTAGATAATGCAATTGATTTGCTAGGCAAATTAATTTTCATAAAACCAAATTAAATATTCATGCGCGCTTACGTGGAAGTTACTTGTAATATATTATTTTACTTATTTATCATTTTAAATTTAAATATTACAAATATAACATTAAAAATAATAATATTTCACATCTGTGCAATATGAGAGCTTTATTGAAATGGAAATAAAATTATCCATAATATTATCTTGTTATTTTGTAAGCAATAAATTCCCCATGAATGAAGAGTTAATTTTTTTATAAAAAAAATGTCTCCAAGGGTATTATGTTAGAATATTTTGCTAAACAGATAAGTAGTTACATTTATATGTGAAAATTTAAGATCTAGTGACGTGATATAAGCGTGGAATAAATCTTAGAATTATGAGATCCAATATGAATGAACCTCCAAACCAGAATTGAGTTGAAGTTTGGAACAAAGATGTATCAAAAAATTTTGAAATCCCCTGTGGATTCTTGATTCAAGGGGTCAGCATACTATTCTTAAAATTGGGCCTAAATTTTAAGGCCTAATTTCAAACTTATGTCTATTGGATTCGATCTGAATCCATCTCAAATCTACATTAAATAAAATTTAAATAAATAACTCATTTGTTCATAATTAAGCAACTCTTTGACATTTTTGTTTTCCACTCTATCGGGCTTGACTGCCTTATATTATTCATTTGCATCCATCGTATGCACCAAGAAGGATTAATATTCGGGGTGCTAAAGATGAACGAATCATCTTTTACTATTAAGCAAAACTAATGTTCAATCTCCCTACATAATTCAATCAGTCAACAATAAAGAACAACCCAAGAATAAAATTTCTATTAATAAAGAATTTTGGAGGGTCAAAACATGATGAATCTATTATATACCATCTTATTTTATATTAGAAGAGTTTATTTTTTTCTATTTGATCTATAATTTTTAGATCACACAATAATATTTTTAATATTGCACAAGACTCTGTTCTTAATATACAAAATAATAATAATAATAATAATAATCCAAAAGATGTTACACAGTTTGATTTAAAATATTTTTTTATTATTATAGCGATCATAGTTGGATGGTGAATTTCGTCAATCGGGAAGGGAGTCATGAGGAGCTTCAAACTCACGGCGATCAAATGCTCCATGTTTTGTGATTGATTGAATTGTAATTTTATGTTTGTTTTTAATGTGCAATTTGATTGTATTATTGTTGTACATTATCGTCCAAATAGAGTTTAGGTTTTTTTAGAGTTTGTGTATTTTGAAGTGTTGTGACATCGAGTTGTGTTTATCGGCAATCCAAGTCATGCACACTGTAAGTAGGGCAACTTATAAAATTTGTACATTGAGCAAAAGGGTGTAATAATTCGAAGATCACGTAGCCATCGATTTGCAGTATTGGTGCAATTGTACTTAATTAGAATCATCAAACTTATTAAAATTATTTAATTAATAAGGTATATATATATATATATATATATATATATATATATATATATATATATATATATATATATATATAGGTTTGATCACCCACGCGACAAAAGACGTGTGCCCGTGCGCAATCACATTTCCTGATCGGTCCCGTGACCGATCAGGCTCTTGCCTGATCGATCCCGTGACCGATCAGGAAAGTGCCTGATCGGTCACGGGACCGATCAGACGGGTTGCGCCTGATCGGTCACTTGACTGATCAGGCACTCTCCGAGGGTGCGAGCTGGTCACTAGCAATGACGGGCGAAGGGTGCGACGAGCCCGACGGGTTCACCAATCCCTCTTGATTATAGTATGGTGTTCGGGACGGCGGCCTCCGGTCGCCGTTGGTTAGCAATCCCCGACGGGTTCACCAATCCCTCTTGGTTATAGTATGGTGTTCGGGGCGTCGGCCGGAGGTCGCCGTTGGTCAGCAACCCCCGACGGGTTCACCAATCTCTCTTGGTTATAGTATGTTATTCGGGGCGTCGGCCGGAGGCCGCCGTTGGTCAACAATCCCCGACGGGTTCACCAATCCCTCTTGGTTATAGTATGGTGTTCGGGACGCCGGGCGGAGGCCGCTGTTGGTCAGCAAACCTCGACGAGTTCACCAATCCCTCTTGGTTATAGTATGGTGTTCGAGGTGTCGACCGGAGGCCGCCGTTGGTCAGCAAGCCCCGACGGGTTCACCAATCCCTCTTGGTTATAGTATGGTGTTCGGGGCGCCGGCCGAAGACCGTCGTTGGTCAGCAAGCCCCGTCGGGTTCACCAATCCCTCTTAGTTATAGTATGGTATGTTAGGATCGATGGCTCGGCAAAGGGGGGTGAATAGCTCTTTTACGGATTCTTCTCTACAATAGGGTTAGCACAATACAAAATACAATAGAAAACAAGATTCAATGCTAACACAAAGTACTTTATTTGGTATCCACCCCAAGGGGTGACTAATCCAAGGATCCGCACGCGTACACCACCTCCACTATGAATGATCTCCTTCAAGGTGGAGAAAACCTTTACAACTTTGTCTTCTTCCTCTTTACAAGATCACAATGAATGCTAAAGGAAGAGTAGATCAAATGGGGCACTAACAGCACTTCAATACCGTAAAGAACAGTACCCAATTCGTGCCCACAAGTCCCCTTTAAATAAGAGTAGATAACAGCTTCGCAAGCTGTCCAACCCGCACTAGAGGGCAGTCGACTGGTCTAGCTTTAAATGCTAGCCAACGGCTAGTTTTTCAGGGTTACCAGTCGACTGCCCCTGGGGCAGTCGACTGGTAGAAGGCTGAAAACCTTCTGTGAGTTTTGGCAGTCGACTGCCATCTAGCCAGTCGACTGCGCTCTGGCCAGTCGACTGCCATCTAGCCAGTCGACTGCGCTCTGGCCAGTCGACTGCCCAGTCTCTTAACTCACTTACAATCACTCAAAACACTCTCCTTCACGTATGCCTTTAGGTATGCTCCCTTGGCTCGCCCCTTGAAGTCATCTTCCTCTGGCTATCGTCCCTCGGATGCGCACACAAGCCTTCCTCGGCTTGCCTCCATGTCACCCTTCACGTGTGCCCTTGAAGTCCACTTCCCGGCTTGCCCTTGGAGCTCTCCTCCCTCGGCTCTCGTCCCTCAGATGTGTTCTCCATGTGTGATTCTCCAAGTCCTGCAAACTCAATCACACATATCAAATACAACACAAAACTCTAACCTTTAACATATTGGCACACACACATCAAAACCATGATCTTTCCGATCATTCTAGGGCCGATTGCCTCAACAATCTCCCCCTTTTTTATGTGTGACAATATGTTTAAGTTAGGGATACAATATATCAGTCAACAACAGTAAATATCCATGGCAATTGAAAATATAAGACATAGCAAAATGGTAGTCTCCCCCTTAATCTATGTCATTTTCAATTTTTCATCATAATCCAATGTTAAGTCAAGATTTTAGCTAAAAATCAAACTTAAACTACCCATTCTCCCCCTTTGACACCATCAAAAATGATTGTCTACAACAATATTAATCTATGCCATCAAATAAGGGGAAAAAATCATTTCTGAAAAAGTTTCAGAATCTGAAATTTGTCAAAGGGCAGTCGACTGATACTCTTTCAGTCAGACTTTTCAGCCTCTGATCCGAATTTCAGAAATCTCCAAAAAATTTTAGAAAATTTCAAAAATTTTAAAAATTTGCAGGCATGTTTGATATAACACACTCTATCAAGGAAAAATATCAAATCATGAAAAATTTTAACCATGCTTGACTTTTGACCAAAGTCCAAAATCTATGAAAAACACTAATCTTGTATCAAATTCCCAATCCAATTGTGAACTCATACATGTTTCAAAGTCATGCCAATATAAATAAAACATGGAATGGTTCCCAAATATTTAAAATGTCCAACCATGATCTTTGGGCAATGTATCCATTACTTAAACGCATGTCTTCCCCATGATTGGTCTATTTTCAATGATTCTAATACATTTAATGATTTAATACTATGCCATAAGCACAGGTGAACCACATGTATCATCCTAACATCCCATATGCAAGAACACAATCATAAACTAAGCAATATGAGATGTTTTCAATGTAAGCCCCATTATTTCCCAATTCATCATGAATTTCTACTATGGGCTACAAACTCCCCCTTAATGTTTTAAGTCAACCAAGTTTCAAATATTTGAAATTTGAATACCATGGTTGACTTATCCCAAATTCTCTAACCCTTGAGGATTGACTTTGGTACCCAATAGTAATGTTTCCTAATTGGGTTAACCAAGTACTCCTTAAGGATCCATTTCTTGCTAAGGGTTTTAGTCTTTGATTGTCCTCTAGCAATTAAGCAATGATAGGTTCTTTCATTGCTAGACTTTCCAAAACCTAATCCTTCTTTCCTAAAGCTTGCTCTTTGGCTCCCAATGATCATATCTAATGTTTTTGAGCCAACTTCAAACTTCCTAAGTGCTTGGGGTAAGACTATCTACTTTTTCCCTTAAATCCTTATTTTCTTCTTCTAACATTGAGTCATTTGAGGTAGAAGAAGATACATGTTCATTGTCCTTAATTTCCATTAAAGCCAATTTTTTCTTTAGCATGCAATTCTCCCTTTTTAGGCACTTAATCTTCTTTTTAGCATCAACTAAGTCATCACTAGTGCTAGAGATAATTTTAGCAAGAATAGAAGTAGGTAAGTTATGTACCTCACTTACCGAGAAGTCCGATTCCGAGGTAGAGCCTCCCCCTTCAGTAGAGCTCCCTTCATCTTCACTTGAACTTCTCTCCTCTTCAAACTCGGATGCCGTTGAGGCAAGGTCATCAATTCCCATTAGTGCAAAATGGGAAACAACATGCTCCTCCTCTGATGAAGATGGATCGTCCCATGTGACTTTCAAGTTTTGTACCTTCTTCTCCTTCTCCTTTGATTTCTTCTTTTCTTCTTTTTCAAAAGAGGACACTCATCTCTCATGTGACCTTCTCCTTGGCAGTTGTAGCAAATTATTTTTCTTGACTTATGTTTGCTCCTTGATTCTTTCCTACCATGAGATTTGTTAGTGGAAAATTGTTTAAAGACTTTTCTTACCTTTCTTGCCATGTAGACTTCCGCATCACTACCCATGGAAGCACTTGATTCCTCCGAATCGGATGATGAGATCTCCTTATTCTTACTTTTTCCCTTGTTTGCCACAAGGGCTATACTCTTTGGCTTGTACTATGATTCTTCGATTGCTCCTCCAACTCTCGTCTCATGTAGCTCCATGGTTGAGAAAAACTCCTCTAGAGACATTTTCTCTAGGTCCTTTGAGATGTAGTGCAAATCCACCATTGAGCTCCATGTTGATGTTCTTGGGAAGGCATTGATTACTTTTATCAAGATGTCTCAGTTGGATAATTATTCTCCTACACTTGTTAGCCCAATAAGAATTTCTTTAAATCTAGCATGTAAACTCGTTACCTTCTCCCCTTTATCAAGCTTGATATTATTGAGTTGGAACCGAAGGAGATCTCTTTTTGCCATTTTCGCCTCTGAGGTGCCTTCATGAAGTTCCACCAACTTATCCCATAAGTCCTTGGCACTAGAGTAGTTTCCAATCCTTGTCACTTCTTATTGGAGAAGGACACTAAGTAGATGATGCAAGGCCGTTGAGTTTGCCAAGTGATCATCCTTTTGCTTTTTGCTCCACCTTACTTTCTCAAGAACCTTGTTCTCTTGATCCTTAGGTATCTCAAAACCATTCTCCATAATTAGCATAATATCAAAGTCGTTATTGAAAAATACCTCCATTCTCTTCTTCCACCATGAAAATTCTCTCTCGAATTTCGGCGGTTGAATATGCGAGCCGGCCATTTCAATGATTGCTCTTCTTGGCGGTTAGTCCGTTGAAGGCGTCCTTGCGCTCTGATACCACTTTGTTAGGATCGATGACTCGGCAAAGGGGGGTGAATAGCTCTTTTACGGATTCTTCTCTACAATAGGGTTAGCACAATACAAAATACAATAGAAAACAAGATTCAATGCTAACACAACGTACTTTTACTTGGTATCCACCCCAAGGGGTGACTAATCCAAGGATCCGCACGCGTACACCACCTCCACTATGAATGGTCTCCTTCAAGGTGGAGAAAACCTTTACAACTTTGCCTTCTTCATCATTACAAGATCACAATGAATGCTAGAGGAAGAGTAGATCAAATGTGGCACTAACAGCACTTCAATACCGTAAAGAACAGTACCCAATTCGTGCCCACAAGTCCCCTTTAAATAAGAGTAGACAATAGCTTCGCAAGCTGTCCAACCCGCACCAGTCGACTGCCCAGAGGGCAGTCGACTGGTCTAGCTTTAAATGCTAGCCAACGGCTATTTTTTCGGGGTTACCAGTTAACTGCCCCAAGAGCAGTCGACTGGTAGAAGGCTGAAAACCTTCTGTGAGTTTTGGCAGTCGACTGCCATCTGGCCAGTCAACTGCCTAGTCTCTCAACTCACTTACAATAACTCAAAACACTCTCCTTCACGTATGTCTTCAGGTATGCTCCCTTGGCTCGCCCCTTGAAGTCATCTTCCTCTGGCTATCGTCCCTCGGATGCGCACACAAGCCTCCTCGGCTTGCCTCCATGTCACCCTTCACGTGTGCCCTTGAAGTCCACTTCCCGGCTTGCCCTTGGAGCTCTCCTCCCTCGGCTCTCGTCCCTCGGATGTGTTCTCCATGTGTGATTCTCTAAGTCCTGCAAACTCAATCACACATATCAAATACAACACAAAACTCTAACCTTTAACATATTGTCACACACACATCAAAACCATGATCTTCCCGATCATTCTAGGGCTGATTGCCTCAACATGGTATTCAGGGCGCCGGCCGGAGGGCGCCGTTGGTCAGCAAGACCCGACGAATTCACCAATCCCTCTTGGTTATAGTATGGTGCTCGGGGCGCCGGCCGAATGCCGCCGTTGGTCAGCAAGTCCCGACGTGTTCACTAATCCCTCTTGATTATAGTACGGTGTTCAGGGCGCCGGTCGGAGACCGTCGTTGGTCAGCAAGCCTCTCGTGGGGCCGATCAAGAATGTGCCTGATCGGTCCCGCGATAGATTAGGCGCTATTGTCGCGCATAGGCACGTAATTTTTTTCACGCGAGAGATCACACCTCTATATATATATATATATTGATCCGGGCAAGCATTTTTTTAGAAAAATTAAGGGCCCGGTCGGAGTCAACCCAGTAGGACCCGGGTCGGGATAGATCAGACCGGATCTTGCCAGACTTCACGGGTCGGGTCGAAGGCGTAGGCAGCACACCTAAAGGTAGGGATTAGGGCTCGCTGACCTCGGGTCGGGTGCAAGAGCTCCGACACCGGGAGGTCGGGTGCAAGAGCTCCGACACCGGGAGGTCGGGTGCAAGAGCTCCGACACCGGGAGGTCGGGTGCAAGAGGTCCGACACCGGGAGGTCGGGTGCAAGAGGTCCGACACCGGGAGGTCGGGTGTAAGAGCTCCGACACCGGGAGGTCGGGTGCAAGAGGTCCGACACCGGGAGGTCGGGTGTAAGAGGTCCGATACCGGGAGGTCGGGTGCAAGAGCTCCGACACCGGGAGGTCGGGTGCAAGAGCTCCGACACCGGGAGGTCGGGTGCAAGAGGTCGTCGGGTGCAAGAGGTCCGACACCGGGAGGTCGGGTGCAAGAGGTCCGACACCGGGAGGTCGGGTGCAAGAGGTCCGACACCGGGAGGTCGGGTGCAAGAGCTCCGACACCGGGAGGTCGGGTGCAAGAGCTCCGACACCGGGAGGTCGGGTGCAAGAGGTCCGACACCGGGAGGTCGGGTGCAAGAGCTCCGACACCGGGAGGTCGGGTGCAAGAGGTCCGACACCGGGAGGTCGGGTGCAAGAGGTCCGACACCGGGAGGTCGGGTGCAAGAGCTCTGACACCGGGAGGTCGGGTGCAAGAGGTCCGACACCGGGAGGTCGGGTGCAAGAGGCCCGACACCGGGAGGTCGGGTGCAAGAGGCCCGACACCGGGAGGTCGGGTGCAAGAGGTCCGACACCGGGAGGTCGGGGCAAGAGCTCCGACACCGGGAGGTCGGGCGCAAGAGCTCCGACACGAGGAGGTCGGGTGCAAGAGCTCCGACACCGGGAGGTGGAGCGCAAGAGCTCCGACACCGGGAGGTCGAGCGCAAGAGCTCCGACACCGGGAGGTCGGGTTCCCGAGGTCATCCGAGGTCCGAAGCCCAGGGTTGAACTCTCAGGCCGAGCTCTTGAGGCCGAGCTCTTGAAGCCGAGCTCTCAAGGCTACGCTCTTGAGGCCGAGCTCTCGAGACCGGACCATTGAGGCCGAGCTCTCAAGGCCGAGCTCTTGAAGCCGAGCTCTCAAGGCCGCGCTCTTGAGGCCGAGCTCTCAAGGCCACGCTCTTGAGGCCGAGCTCTCGAGACCGGACCATTGAGGCCGAGCTCTCAAGGCCGAGCTCTTGAAGCCGAGCTCTCAAGGTCGCGCTCTTGAGGCCGAGCTCTCGAGACCGGACCATTGAAGGCTGAACTCTTGAAGCTGAACTCTCGTGGCCGAGCACTCGAGTCACATTCGTCGCGAGGATCCGTCAAAAGGACCGCGGACATCATTATCTGACATGGTCGCCGAACATTGGTTAGGGTCGAAAAGGACAGATTTGCAGGGTTGTCTAGCGGCTGTGTCAGCCTCACCCCATCGTTAAGATAGCCAATTGCTTAGCCTAATCTCTGACATATCCTTAATGAGATGTGACAGTTCGCACGTGGGGAGACCCTTTCTCCCCCCTATATAAACCCTCCCTGGAGCTCTAAGAAAAGGATCGCTGTTCATTCACAATCACTCCACTGCATTAAGAGCTCTGTTTCGGTCTGACCTCCCAAGCTACAGCAGACCGGGTCGGCTTGGTTAGACCGAGTCATTCGAGGGAGAACCGATCTTCGCTTGTCGACAGGATCAAATTTGGCGCCGTCTGTGGGAATCTGCCTGATCGAAAGCTGAAGATGAGTGACTCCAATTGGGTGATCGTGATGCTCTCACAGGAAGACCTTGATCTGCTGGTAGTCGCTAAAGCTCAGAAATTGGCAGCAGAGCAGAAGACTGCCGCTCGCCCGACTCACGAGTGTCCTTCCGAGCCAGCAGCTCGCATTGGCATAGAAGGTGAAGTTCACCCGGGCAGTAGTCCCTACTTCCCTCAAGTGCTCTTTGGCCCGACTGAGGGTGCGGGACAGTCTGATCCTCAAGAAGTCCCTTCCAACCAAGCAAGACTTAACAAAGGGAAGGCCCAGATTATCCAGGCTCTGGCTGAGCGCACTGGATTCCCTTTCCCAAGTCAAGTTCTACAAGAGCCAGTCCCCAAGAACTTCTAGCTCTTGTCCATTCCGGAATATAAAAGAGCTACAGATCCAAAGGGATACCTGATGAAGTTTAAGAATGCAACTTTGTTGAATCAATACACGGATAATATCAAGTGCCGAGTGTTCCTGACCACCCTGACAGGGCCCGCTCAGCATTGGTTTGACAGACTCCTGGAGGGGTCTGCTCCTCTGACTCAAAAGGAGAAGCACCAACCGTGTATAGACTCTTCCTTCCATTATAAGCTGGCAGTCGCATTCCCAAAGCGTTATCCTTGCCCAACTTGACAAAATCGGAGATAATGTTCCTATTGGCGACTCTAGATACTGACTCCGGCGATATGCTCACATCATAGTGGAAAAGAGTCAAAGCAGTCGAGGAGGTGAGCAAGCTAAAGCCTCGAGGGGGAGAACCCTTCCTGATGATCAAGGGGTTGGGGTCAGGAGCCTGTTATTTGTAAGATGCTCAAGGAAAGAAGCTGAGAAGGTCGTGGAGTGCAACACACTTAAAATTGTATCGTGAGGAAAGTTGAGTTGAGTGACCTTTGTAATTGTAACACGTGAACATGATAGTGAAACTCAAGGCACTTGAAAGGCAGCTCTTGCAGGTTATAAGTGGGCATGCTCCCACGCACCCACCGGACTCGGCGCCGGCCGGGCGTGGCGCTCCACGTTCGGTCGGGCTTGGTCGGGCGTGGCGCTCCACGTTCGGCAGGGTAAGTCAGACGGTGTCCAGACTCTTGCTCTTGCAAGTTATAAGTGAGCATGCTCCCACGCACCCACCGGACTCGGCGCCTATCAGGCGTGGCGTTCCACGTTCGGTCGGGCCCGGTCGGGCGTGGCGTTCCATGCTCGGTCAGGGTAAGTCAGACGGTGTCCAGACTCTTGCTCTTGCAAGTTATAAGTGGGCATGCTCCCACGCACCCACCGAACTCGGCGCCGATCGGGCGTGGCGTTCCACGCTCGGTCAGGGTAAGTCAGACGGTGTCCAGACTCTTGCTAAGGCAAGTTATAAGTGGGCATGCTCCCACGCACCCACCGGACTCGGCGCCGATCGGGCGTGGCGTTCCACGTTCGGTCGGGTCCGGTCGGGCGTGGCGTCCCACTCTCGGTCAGGGTAAGCCAGACGGTGTCCAGACTCTTGCTAAGGCAAGTTATAAGTGGGCATGCTCCCACGCACCCACCGGACTCGGCGCCGATCAGGCGTGGCATTCCACGTTCGGTCGGGCCCGGTCGGGCGTGGCGTTCCACGCTCGGTCAGGGTAAGTCAGACGGTGTCCAGACTCCTGCTCTTGCAAGTTACAATTGGGCATGCTCCCACACAACCACCGACCTCGCGACAGACCAGACGTGGCTGCCCACGCTCCAGTAAGGTCTCCCGAGCGGCATTGAGACACTTGCTCTTCAGCAAGTTATAAAAGTGATTACTCACACGCCTTAGCCACTCAGCAGCTCCTCCGCCTCCGCCACCTAGCCGCTCTGCTCGCACTCAGCCTTATGCTCTGCTCGACCACCTAGCCCGCCTCTGCTCGGCACTCAGCCGTTATGTCGACACCTCAGCCGCTCTACTCGGCACTCAGCTACTCAGCGCTCTCTCGCACTCAGCTACTCAGCCGCTCTGCTCGGCACTCAGCTACTCAGCCACTCAGCTTGGCACTCAGGCACTCTCTATGTCATCGGCTCAGCACTCCGTCATTCGGCTCTGCCACCTACCAGGCAATTAGTCACTCTACTCAGTTGCTTGCCTGCTTAACCATTGCTTAGTCGTTTACTCGGCTCTATGCCACATGCGTGGCACCGCAACCATTTGCTTGGTTCGGCAAAAATGCTTAGTGGTCTCCCATACACAGATTCGTCACTCGTGCAACACGATCAAATTGCTCGCTTGACATAACTAACTACTCTAGCGGCGACATTCCGAGGGATGAAATACTGATTAACTGGGTAAAATCCAACCCGTGACTTCTGATTGATTGTTCTTCTATCAAAGGAGATCCATTCCAACCTAATTCCAGGATGGAAAGTACGGGTGGAATAAGTCAAACCACTTCAGTCTAGTTAGTCAGGCTCGCACCTCCTTCGACTAGACTTGAAGGAGAGATATGTGATCCAGGGAGATAAACGCACGGCAGATGCATTGATGGCTGACTCGACAGGGGACTCGACATTTAAGGATAAAGATCTTAGGGCCATAATGAGGGTCAAGGGTGCGAAAGTAGGGTTTATCCGACCGGGCAAGCAGCCTAGTCAGTCGGACTTCACGCCTCCTTCGACTAGACTTGAAGGGGAGGCTAGTGATCCGGGCAAGCATTTTTTTAGAAAAATTGAGGGCCCGGTCGGAGTCAACCCAGTAGGACCCGGGTTGGGATAGATCAGACCGGATCTTGCCAGACTTCACGGGTCGGGTCGAAGGCGTAGGCAGCACACCCAAAGGTAGGGATTAGGGCTCGCTGACCTCGGGTCGGGTGCAAGAGGTCCGACACCGGGAGGTCGGGCACAAGAGCTCCGACACCGGGAGGTCGGGCGCAAGAGCTCCGACACCGGGAGGTCCGGCGCAAGAGCTCCGACACCGGGAGGTCGGGTGCAAGAGGTCCGACACCGGGAGGTCGGGTACAAGAGGTCCGACACCGGGAGGTCGGGTGCAAGAGCTCCGACACCGGGAGGTCGGCGCAAGAGCTCCGACACCGGAGTCGGGCGCAAGAGCTCCGACACCGGGAGGTCGGGTGCAAGAGCTCCGACACCGGGAGGCGGGCGAAAGAGCCGACACGGGAGGTCGGGTGCAAGAGGTCCGACACCGGGAGGTCGGGTGCAAGAGCTTCGACACCGGAGGTCGGGTGCAAGAGGTCCGACACCGGGAGGTCGGGCGCAAGAGCTCCGACACCGGGGAGGTCGGGCGCAAGAGCTCCGACACCGGGAGGTCGGGCGCAAGAGCTCCGACACCGGGAGGTCGGGTGAAAGAGCTCCGACACCGGGAGGTCGGGTGCAAGAGGTCCGACACCGGGAGGTCACACCGGGAGGTCGGGTGCAAGAGATCCGACACCGGGAGGTCGGGTGCAAGAGCTCCGACACCGGGAGGTCGAGTGCAAGAGCTCCGACACCGGGAGGTCGGGTGCAAGAGGTCCGACACCGGGAGGTCGGGTGCAAGAGCTCCGACACTGGGAGGTCGGGCGCAAGAGCTCCGACACCGGGAGGTCGGGGCGAAAGAGCTCCGACACCGGGAGGTCGGGTGCAAGAGCTCCGACACCGGGAGGTCGGGGTGCAAGAGGTCCGACACCGGGAGGTCGGGTGCAAGAGGTCCGACACCGGGAGGTCGGGTGCAAGAGGTCCGACACCGGGAGGTCGGGTGCAAGAGGTCCGACACCGGGAGGTCGGGCGCAAGAGCTCCGACACCGGGAGGTCGGGCGCAAGAGCTCCGACACCGGGAGGTCGGGCGCAAGAGCTCCGACACCGGGAGGTCGGGTGCAAGAGGTCCGACACCGAGAGGTCGGGTGCAAGAGGTCCGACACCGGGAGGTCAGGTTCCCGAGGTCATCCGAGGTCCGAAGCCCAGGGCTGAACTCTCAAGGCGAGCTCTTGAAGCCGAGCTCTCAAGGTCGCGCTCTTGAGGCCGAGCTCTCGAGACCGAACCATTGAGGTCGAGCTCTCAAGGCCGAGCTCTTGAAGCCGAGCTCTTGAGGCCGAGCTCTCAAGGCCGCGCTCTTGAGGCCGAGCTCTCGAGACCGGACCATTGAGGCTGAACTCTTGAAGCTGAACTCTTGTGGCCGAGCACTCGAGTCACATTCGTCGCGAGGATCCGTCAAAAGGACCGCGGACATCATTATCTGACATGGTCGCCGAACATTGGTTAGGGTCGAAAAGGACAGATTTGTAGGGTTGTCTGGCGGCTGTGTCAGCCTCATCCCATCGTTAAGATAGCCAATTGCTTAGCCTAATCTCTGACACATCCTTAATGAGATGTGACAGTTCGCACGTGGGGAGACCCTTTCTCCCCCCTATATAAACCCTCCCTGGAGCTCTAAGGAAAGGATCGCTGTCATTCGCAACCACACCATTACATAGAGAGCTCTGTTTCGGTCCGACCTCCCAAGCTACAGCAGACCGGGTCGGCTTGGTTAGACCGAGTCATTCGAGGGAGAACCGATCTTCGCTTGTCGACAGGATCACCACTCATTCATAAGCTCAAATTCATCCTCCCGTTAGATTTCGACTCATTTATAAGTTTATTTTCGTCGCTCTTATTTGCCACTTATCCAAAAATAATCCCTCCTCTTTTCAAGCTGCCAAAATGATCCCTTATATTTGTCAAAATATTTTTCGAATTGATCTTCCTTAGGCATCTTTTCTGGAACACCGAAATCTCGAAGTCAAGAAAGGGAACTTTGCAGAAGGAAGGAACTGATACCATCTGACCTCCGAGCGCAGAGCTTCAGCCGCCAGCTGCCTCGCTCGTGCCGATCTAGAGGAGGTGATGCTTGAGGAAGGGTGAGAAGGAAGATCTGAAACACAGTGATCTGGCGACTCTTGGATTAAGGATTTTGGAAAGAGAGGGGGGAAGGAGTGAAGACAGTGGTCGTCATGGATATTGCCGACGCCATAGCTCGAGAAGTGAAGGAGACGAGAGGAATATGAGCACTAACCTACCGATCAGCTAAATATCTACTGAAAGGACGAACATTTTACCAAATCCTCGAGTAGGCCCTCTAATACGATTTGATCTTGAACGACGGTCATAAATTTTAAAACAGTACATCCTTAATATAGTTGTAAGGGGTAAAATCTATTTTATTCCCTTGTATTTTTCACTTATATCAGAATAGTCCCTCCTTTTTTGTATTATTAAAATAGTCTCTCATGTTTCAAAATGTTTCTCAAATTTATCCTCCCATTAGATTTCCACTCATTTATAAGTTCATTTTCATCGCTCTTATTTGCTACTTATTCAAAAATAATCCCTCCTCTTTTCAAGCTGCCAAAATGATCCCTTATATTTGTCAAAATATTTTTCGAATTCATCTTCCTCAGGCATCTTTTTTTGGAACACCAAAATCTAGAAGTCAAGAAAGGGAACAGCTTTGCAGATGGAAGGAACTGTCACCATCTGACCTCCGAGCGAAGAGCTTCAGCCGCCTCGCTCGTGCCGATCTGGAGGAGGTGATGCCTGAGGAAGGGTGAGAAGGAAGATCTGAAACCCAGTGATCTGGCGGCTCTTGGATTGAGGATTTTGGAAAGGGAGGGGGGAAAGAGTGAAGACAGTGGTCGACATGGATATTGCCGCCGCCATAGCTCGAGAAGTAAATGACAGGAGAGGAACATGAGCACTAACCAACCGATCAGCTAATTATCTACTAAAAGGACAAACATTTTACCAAATCCTCGAGTAGGTCTCTAATACGATTTGATTTTGAACGACGGTGATAAAATTTTAAAACAGTACATCCTTAATATAGTTGTAAGGGTAAAATCTATTTTATTCCCTTTTATTTTTCACTTATATCAGAATAGCCCCTCCTTTTTGGATTATCAAAATAGTCTCTCATGTTTCAAAATGCTTCTCAAATTCATCCTCCCGTTAGATTTCCACTCATTCATAAGCTCAAATTCATCCTCCCGTTAGATTTCCACTCATTTATAAGTTCATTTTCGTCGCTCTTATTAGCCACTTATCCAAAAATAATCCCTCCTCTTTTCAAGCTGCCAAAATGATCCCTTATATTTGTCAAACTATTTTTCGAATTCATCTTCCTCAGGCATCTTTTCTGGAACACCGAAATCTCGAAGTCAAGAAAGGGAACAACTTTGCAGATGGAAGGAACTGACACCATCTGACCTCCGAGCGTAGAGCTTCAGTCGCCAGCCGCCTCGCTCGTGCCGATCTGGAGGAGGTGATGCCTGAGGAAGGGTGAGAAGGAAGATCCGAAATACAGTGATCTGGCGACTCTTGGATTGAGGATTTTGGAAAGGGAGGGGGCAAGGAGTGAAGACAGTGGTCGTCATGAATATTACCGCCGCCATAGCTCAAGAAGTGAACGAGACGTGAGGAACATGAGCATGAACCTACCGATCAGCTAAATATCTACTGAAAGGACGAACATTTTACCAAATCCTCGAGTAGGTCCTCTGATACGATTTGATCTTGAACGACAGTGATAAAATTTTAAAACAATACATCCTTAATATAGTTGTAAGGGGTAAAATCTATTTTATTCCCTTTTCTTTTTCAATTATATCAGAATAGTCCCTCCTTTTTTGGATTATCAAAATAATCTCTCATGTTTCAAAATGCTTCTCAAATTCATCCTCCCGTTAGATTTCCACTCATTCATAAGCTCAAATTCATCCTCCCGTTAGATTTCCACTCATTTATAAGTTCATTATCGTCGCTCTTATTTGCCACTTATCCAAAAATAATCCCTCCTCTTTTCAAGCTGCCAAAATGATCCCTTATATTTGTCAAAATATTTTTCGAATTCATCTTCCTCAAGCATCTTTTCTGGAACACCAAAATCTCGAAGTCAAGAAAGGGAACAGCTTTGCAGATGGAAGGAACTGACACCATCTGAACTCCGAGCGCAGAGCTTCAGCCGCCAGCTGCCTGGCTAGTGCCGATCTGGAGGAGGTGATGCCTGAGAAAGGGTGACAAGGAAGATCTGAAACACAGTGATCTGGCGACTCTTGGATTGAGGATTTTGGAAAGGGAGGGGGGAAAGAGTGAAGACAGTGGTCGTCATGGATACTGCCGCCGCCATAGCTCGAGAAGTGAACGAGACGAGAGGAACATGAGCACTAACCTACTGATCAACTAAATATCTACTGAAAGGACGAACATTTTACCAAATCCTCGAGTAGGTCTCTAATACGATTTGATCTTGAATGACGGTGATAAAATTTTAAAACAGTACATCCTTAATATAGTTTTAAGGGGTAAAATCTATTTTATTCCCTTTTATTTTTCACTTATATCAGAATAGTCTCTCCTTTTTTGGATTATCAAAATAGACTCGCATGTTTCAAAATGTTTCTCAAATTCATCCTCCCGTTAGATTTCCACTCATTCATAAGCTCAAATTCATCTTCCCGTTAGATTTCCACTCATTTATAAGTTTATTTTAGTCGTTCTTATTTGCCACTTATCCAAAAATAATCCCTCCTCGTTACAAGCTGCCAAAATGATCCCTTATATTTGTTAAAATATTTTTCGAATTCATCTTCCTCAGGCATCTTTTCTAGAACAACGAAATCTCGAAGTCAAGAAAGGGAACAACTTTGCAGATGGAAGGAACTGACATAATCTGACCTCCGAGCGCAGAGCTTCAGCCGCCAGCCGCCAGCCGCCAGCCGCCTCGCTCGTGTCGATCTAGAGGCGGTGATGCCTGAGGAAGGGTGAGAAGGGAAGATCCGAAACACAGTGATTTGGCGACACTTATATTGAGGATTTTGGAAAGGGAGGGGGGAAGGAGTGAAGACAGTGGTCGTCATGGATATTGTCGCCGCCAAAGCTCTAAAAGTGAACGAGACGAGAGGAACATGAGCACTAACCTACCGATCAGCTAAATATCTACTGAAAGGACGAACATTTTACCAAATCCTCGAGTAGGTCCTCTGATACGATTTGATCTTGAGCGACGGTGATAAAATTTTAAAACAGTACATCCTTAATATAGTTGTATGGGGTAAAATCTATTTTATTCCCTTTTATTTTTCACTTATATCAGAATAGTCCCTCCTTTTTTGGATTATCAAAATAGTCTCTCATGTTTCAAAATGTTTCTCAAATTCATTCTCCCGTTAGATTTCCACTCTTTCATAAGCTCAAATTCATCCTCCCGTTAGATTTTCACTCATTTATATGTTCATTTTCGTCGCTCTTATTTGCCACTTATTCAAAAATAACCCCTCCTCTTTTCAAGCTGCCAAAATGATCCCTTATATTTGTCAAAATATTTTTCGAATTCATCTTCCTCAGGCATCTTTTCTGGAACATCGAAATCTCGAAGTCAAGAAAGGGAACAACTTTGCAGATGGAAGGAACTGACACCATCTGACCTCCGAGCGCAGAGCTTCAGCCGCCAGCCGCCTCGCTCGTGCCGATCTAGAGGAGGTGATGCCTGAGGAAGGGTGAGAAGGAAGATCTGAAACACAGTGATCTAGCGACTCTTGGATTGAGGATTTTGGAAAGGGAGGGGGGAAGGAGTGAAGACAGTGGTCGTCATGGATATTGCTGCCGCCATAGCTTGAGAAGTGAACGAGACGAGAGGAACATGAGCACTAACCTACCGATCAGCTAAATATCTACTGAAAGGACGAACATTTTGTTAGTGCTTGGATGGCTAGAGAGGGGGGTGAATATAGCCAGACACAAAAATCGCTCTCACTTCTTAACTTCTGCACTTAGGGTTAGTAGCACAGCGGAAGCAATACAAAGTATAACAACAAACAACAAAGTGCAGAAACTAAAGACAAATCAAAACGCTAACAATGAGGATTTACAAGGTTTGGGGATAACTTGCCCCTACTCCTTGGCGTACCCTTAAGGTGGGCGATCCCTTGATCATCGACAGATCAAGCCCCGGAAAATTAGGATAGAATACAACCTCCTTCTCGGTGGAGTAACCTCTCCACAACGTTTCAAGATGAATGAAGTATTAAGTATAGGAAACACAAGAAAAAATCTTACTCAGCACTTAGGACAGCAAGAACACAAGCAAGCTCCTCACCGAGCTCCACTCAGCGCAGATCTCACGCAAGAACTCCCTTCTTCGTGTCTTCTCGCTGATGAACTCGCCAAGCTCCTTGTCTCTCTTCCAAGTGCTTAAGTAATGGAAGGTTGCTCAAGATTCACAGTTGCTTACTCAAAGAGATTATCACAGTTGTCGCAAGAGCACAAGGGTTGTAGCTGAAGGAAGAAAAACAACAATGCCAAGAACTCTCTCCAGCTCTTCTCCGCTACCCAACTTAACAGCTTTCATCGCCAGGTCACTGATAAGTACCATTTTGTTGATTATTTTAATTGCTAAAATCCATGTTTGACCCATATTTTTCTTGCTTAATTGTGAATTTACCCTAGGTTTTATAACTTCCTCTTATTTTGGACTTAATTGCAAATTTGCACAAAATTGGATTAATTTGGCCACTAAATTTTTGATCTATTTTTAGTAGGCATGAAAGGTTCATGGCCTAGGGCATACTAGGTCAAACTTGAGTCGGAAGAGGACCCAGATCGAGTTATAGTTCTTCGGATCATCCGGGCCATCCTGATTCAAAAGCGGCTAAGATCTGAGCCATCCGGGACCATCTGAAGCAATACGAGCTAGGGTTAGGTTGATCAAGCATTTGATCAAGATCTGAAGGTTTCATCCCAATCAGAGCTCAATCAACCGTTGGATCAAGCTCGGAGGGCTCTAGATCGTCCATTCAAAGATTAGGTTGATCTGGACCATCCGTTGCAAATCTGGAGGATCCGAGCTACCACGAGGAGATCCTGACCCCAGATCACATCCTCAAAGTTTGGTCTAATTCAGAGCAAGATCAGCCGTTGGATCTCCTCGATCAATCAATGGGAGTTCATTCATATTACTTAAGGAAATTTTCCCGCAGCTCAGCTTGTCGCGTCTTCGCCAGCAACTGTTCATCGTCTTCGTTCTTCTTCATTTTCTTCAGTTTTTCTTCAATTCGAGACGCGACCACCTCAATTCGATGCTCATCCTTGAGTGACAGCAAGGATAAGGATTGAGGTTTAGTTTAATTAGCGAACTTTCAGTTATTAGCAGTAGATTTCATTTCTGCCATTTCGTTTCTGAATTTTGTATCAGCTGACTAGTTTTCTTGTATGAATCGATTCTTTCTCAATTCGAGGCTCCTCCTTGAGTGACAGCAAGAATTTCTTGAGCTGAGATGAGAGATTGAGGCTTAGTTTTAGTTAAATTCCGTTTGTAGCTGTAATTTCCATTACTGCTTTAGTTTCGTTTCTGTTTTTGTTTCAGATTCGTTAACTTCGTTTAATGCATTGTTCCAGCTTAAATTAGGGTTCAATCTTCAAGTTAAGTAGTTTAGGAACTTGTTTAGTGGATAATTGCTTTTAGTTTCAGTTCCTGTTTTTTTTTTTTGTTTCAGCTGCGTATCAGTTTTCTCTGCTGCAAATTCACTTAGTTCTGAACTCTTTAGTTTATTTCTCATTTAGTGTGTCAATTTAGTTGAGTTGAGTTGTTTCGCTTTTAGTTTCATCTCTGAATTTTGTTCAGTTTGGTGTTCCTGAAATTCCTGCACATGCTGCATTTCAATCTTGTTTTCTGCATTTCTGCTTCAAATTTTGGCCATTCAGATTTAATTTTTGCAATCCCCAGCTTCTTGTTTCTGAAAATGTATCAAGTGAGCTTAGTTGTTCTTCTTGAATTCACTTTGAAGATTGTTTCATTTGCATAGAAATAAATTTAGAATTCTGAAACTCTGTTCAGCCATTGCATAGAATCCATCCCTGTAGGTCAACTTCAGTACCAGTTTTGCAAGATTTTAGTTGAAGCTTTCTTATGTTTGCATCAGTAAATTTAGATCTTATACATCTTGTTTGACACTAGGTTATACACTCAAACTTAGATTGCCTTGCGTGCTTGATCTACAAATTAACTTTAATGCATTTCTGAAATCTGTTCTGCCCTGGACATTTCTGCATTGATTTGAATTTTGCTACTGCATTTCTTCTTTCAGACCTGCATATCAGTCCATTGTTAGCTTACATTTCTAAGTTGAATTTGATCAGTTTCTGCATTTGCTTTGTATCAGTTTAAAATCCCTGCAGTTTATTTAAGCTTTTGGCACATGAGTTCTTTCCTTTGTATCAAGTCTGTCTCGATTTTTTCCATTTTGTATCAAGAAGAGTTTTGGGCAGTGATAGGTGCCAATTTAAGTGTAATTCTGAGTGAGTAGTGAGCTAGGAGATAGTTCATTTCATGCATGGCTTGAGTTTGAATTCCAACTTCCATTTCGGCATTAATAGCAAGTTTCAACTCTACAATTGGGCTTTAAGTGTTTGGCATTAGCTTTAATCGAAAATTTCAGCCTTGTTCTAATTCACTTGCTTAATATTTGGGCTGCCATCTAACTCAGATTTGTTTCCCAAAGTTAGTTAAGTTGCCTTGGTTAAGTTAGCTTTTCATGGGTTGAGTTATTAATTGCAACACACTTGTTTAGTTCATTTAGTGAAGTGATTTCCTTTTCATTTCCAATAGCATTCCAAACCCAAATCACATTCGAAACCCAAATTCACAAACGACACATAAATACAAGCTCGAATCACACAACATCAACTAGTCCCGAGGAAAAATACGACCTGTGATCCCTTTACTACGTTTTCATATTTTGATTGCAAAAAAAGGGTTTCCAGCATTATTCATATTCTAAATTTGGAGGACCCACATTCGTGACAGTCTATTTTGGGTCCGTCAAATCAGTCACACACTCCACTGCTGCAGCTCCCAGCTGCTCACCTGCAACAGCTAGCTACCACTGAGCTCTCCTGGTCTCCCCTGAGCTTCCCTCGGACCAGCCCCAGTCAGCAGCTCCAGCATCCCCAGCATCCGTTGCAACCTGAGATGGAAACCTGCTCAATCTGATGTAGCAAAAGCTCCTCTTTGACTCTCCTTGGATGATCCCTGAGTCACTTGCACACTTAGCAGCATATTAGGGCAACAAATCAACAGAAGATCAAAGTATCAGCAGATATCAGCAACGTATCAGAGAAAGCAGGCGCGAACAAACGCGATCAGAGCATCTGACAACGCGTTTGAATTAAAGTGATCGGTCACCGGACCGATCCATGGGTCGTGGATCGGTCACCGGACCGATCCACCGCTTTGCTAGGACTCCCAGCTTTCGTAGCCACAAAGGCCTGATCGGTCACCAGACCGATCAAGTTGTAGCATGATCGGTCACCAGACCGATCAGGAAGCTTCCTGACCGATCAGGCTCCAGCCTGATCGGTTATAAGGAGTATCTCACGACATTTGATCGTTCACCCGAACGATCTGAACAGTATCCCAGATCGGTCACCAAACCGATCAGGAGCCGAACAGAAGCCAGCCAAACCTTTCTGTTCTCTCCCTGATCGGTCACCAGACCGATCAGGAGCCGAACAGAAAAGTTCCCAAACTCTCTGTATGCTCCCTGATCGGTCACCAAACCGATCAGGAGCCAAACAGAAGGTTTCCAAACTCTCTGTATGCTCCTGATCGGTCACCAAACCGATCAGGAGCCGAACAGAAGGTTTTCCAAGTTTCTGTATGCTCCCTGATCGGTCAACAGACCGATCCACTAATCGAGTGCGTGCCAACTTTGCCTGATCGGTCACCAGACCGATCCAACCAAAGCCAAACCCACTCTAAGTCACGAGACTGAGCTCCCAGCCCCCCTCTGACTTGTGTTTAGTCCCCCGGACCAAGACTCCGTGCCCAGCTTCACTCACCGGGACTTCAACCTAGCCCTCCAAGCTAGGACCTAGCCGTCCAAGCCAGGGTTTCATCCAACCTAGCCCTCCAAGCTAGGACCTGACCCTCCAAGCCAGGATTTTCATCAACCTGGCTTCACTCACCAGGACTCGGCTTCACTCACCGGGATTTCAACCTAGCTTCACTCACTAGGATTTCCATCAACCTGGCTTCACTCACCAGGACCCGGCTTCACTCACCAGGATTTCCATCAACCTGGCTTCACTCATCAGGACCCGGCTCCACTCACCGGGATTTCAACCTAGCTTCACTCACTAGGATTTCCATCAACCTGGCTTCACTCACCAGGACCTGGCTTCACTAACTGGGATTTCAACATTGCTTCACTCACTAGGATTTTTCCATGCCTAACCCTCCAAGTTAGGACTTTTCACACCTAGCCCTCTAAGCTAGGACTTTTTCATATCTAACCCTCCAAGTTAGGACTTTTCCCACCTAACCCTCCAAGCTAGGACTTTTTCATGCCTAACCCTCTAAGTTAGGACTTTTCCATGCCAGCGTGCGATCTCCCGATCCTCCCTGGACTTAATCCGAATTTATTCAAACTTAAATCGGTGTCAACACCAAAACAACAATCAGGGCCAGACTGCATCAACACATTTTACCAAATCCTCGAGTAGGTCCTCTAATACGATTTGATCTTGAACGACGGTGATAAAATTTTAAAACAGTACATCCTTAATATAGTTGTAAGGGGTAAACTCTATTTTATTCCCTTTTATTTTTCACTTATATCAGAATAGTCTCTCCTTTTTTGGATTATCAAAATATTCTCTCATGTTTCAAAATGTTTCTCAAATTCATCCTCCCGTTAGATTTCCACTCATTCATAAGCTCAAATTCATCCACCCGTTAGATTTCCACACATTTATAAGTTCATTTTCCTCGCTCTTATTTGCCACTTATCCAAAAATAATCCCTCCTCGTTACAAGCTGCCAAAATGATCCCTTATATTTGTCAAAATATTTTTCGAATTCATCTTCCTCAGGCATCTTTTCTAGAACACCGAAATCTCGAAGTCAAGAAAGGGAACGACTTTGCAGATGGAAGGAACTGACACCATCTGACCTCCGAGCGCAGAGCTTCAGCCGCCAGCCGCCTCACTCGTGCCGATCTGGAGGAGGTGATGCCTGAGGAAGGGTGAGAAGGAAGATCCGAAACACAGTGATCTGGCGACTCTTGGATTGAGGATTTTGTAAAGGGAGAGGGGAAGGAGTGAAGACAGTGATCGTCATGGATATTGTCGCCGCCTAGCTCAAGAAGTGAACGAGACGAGATGAACATGAGCACTAACCTACCGATCAGCTAAATATCTACTGAAAGGACGAACATTTTACCAAATCCTCGAGTAGGTCCTCTGATACGATTTGATCTTGAACGACGGAGATAAAATTTTAAAACAGTACATCCTTAATATAGTTGTAAGGGGTAAAATCTATTTTATTCCCTTTTATTTTTCACTTATTTCAGAATAGTCCCTCCTTTTTTGGATTATCAAAATAGTCTCTCATGTTTCAAAATGCTTCTCAAATTCATCCTTCCGTTAGATTTTCACTCATTCATAAGCTCAAATTCATCCTCCCGTTAGATTTCCACTCATTTATAAGTTCATTTTTGTCGCTCTTATTTGCCACTTATCCAAAAATAATCCCTCCTCTTTTCAAGCTGCCAAAATGATCCCTTATATTTGACAAAATATTTTTCGAAATCATCTTCCTCAGGCATCTTTTTTGGAACACCGAAATCTCGAAGTCAAGAAAGGGAACAACTTTGCAGATGGAAGGAACTGACACCATCTGACCTCCGAGCGCAGAGCTTTAGTCGCCAGCCGCCTCGCTCGTGTCGATCTGGAGGAGGTGATGCCTGAGGAAGGGTGAGAAGGAAGATCCGAAACACAGTGATCTAGCGGCTCTTGGATAGAGGATTTTGGAAAGGGAGGGGGGAAGGAGTGAAGACAGTGTCGTCATGATATTCGCCGCCTTCATAGCTCAGAAGTGAACGAGACGTGAGGAACATGAGCACTAACCTACCGATCAGCTAAATATCTACTGAAAGGATGAACATTTTACCAAATCCTCGAGTAGGTCCTCTGATACGATTTGATCTTGAACGACGGTGATAAAATTTTAAAACAGTACATCCTTAATATAGTTGTAAGGGGTAAAATCTATTTTATTCCCTTTTATTTTTCACTTATATCAGAATAGTCCCTCCTTTTTTGGATTATCAAAATAGTCTCTCATGTTTCAAAGTGCTTTTCAATTTCATCCTCCTGTTAGATTTCCACTCATTCATAAGCTCAAATTCATCCTCCCGTTAGATTTCCGCTCATTTATAAGTTCATTTTCGTCGCTCTTATTTGCCACTTATCCAAAAATAATCCCTCCTCTTTTCAAGCTGCCAAAATAGTCCCTTATATTTGTCAAAATATTTTTCGAAATCATCATTTCTATTAAATTTTCGTTAAAAACAAACGAAAATAAAACCCATCACTTATTTATATCTCCCGTTAGTTCATTTCCAGATAAAGAGATATTCTTGTAACGATGAATGATATGAATGGAAGTTATCTAATCCCTAACCTGACCTACTCGCATATCATGAAAGTATTTGTATTTTTTCTTATTATAACTTAAACTTTTACCGCTTATGTTTTTCATAATTTTTTTCTTGTTGCTTTAAAATTAATAAATATGTATTAATATAGAGAATTAATTTAGTCGAAAGAAAGAAGATTTTAATCTAAGGAAAATGTGTAAATGAAGTAGCAAGAGATATACATGGGTGATGAGCTTTATTTTCGTTTATTTTTAACGGAAATCTAATAGGAAAGATGAATTTGTGAAACATTCTCCGAATTCAGATTATACCAATCTTGTATTTTCTTTATCCAATTCAAAAATAACATCTTTTATCATTAAATCAACATTATCAACAATATTAGCAATTGTCATTTTCACATTCAACTTCTGCAACGCAACAAGCTCATTTTCATCACCAATTTCAATCTCAACAATCTTATTCTCTTCTAAAATTAAATTATCTTTCATTCCATCTAAATCGTCACTCACTTTTGCTGCCTCCTCCTCATTGCTCTTATCTGCAACAATTGGTTCAAGCACCCTCTGAGTATTAGCAAACCAGAATATCTCACACAAAGTAGCACCTGAAAAATATAAGTAATATAGCCAAAAACAATATCTTGTCATAATTATTTAATATAATAATTTTATTAATGAGAAGATTTTATCACAACTTATAGAATTATATAAAAGATTATCTTATAAATAATTAATTTAATAAATCATTAAATATTATTAAAATATTTTTAAAATGGAAAAAAATTTGAGTGTACGTTGGACCTAAAATCAAAAGATTTCAGGGTCAGCGTGAGCCTGAAATCATGTGTTATGATAGTTTTTTTATATAACAATATATTTATTAATATATAATTTAATATATTAATTTATATTAATCAAATATAAAGAAACATCTTTTTATATTTCTAAAATCATGCTGGAAGAGATGTTTCTTTTAACTGAAATATTTAATATATTTATTGGGTTCCTTGCAGAATGTAAGCATGTTGGAACCTTCTTATTTAAATATATTTAATATATATTTTTTAATCATGCTGGAACCTTCTTATTTTAAGTTTACACAAATGTAAGCATTTTTTGATCATACCTGAGTATTTCAATAAAATGAGAGAAATTTGTCACAACATGTAGAATTATATAAAAGATTACCTTATAAATAATTAATTTACTAAATCATGATTAAATATTATAAAAAATATTTTTAAAATGGAAAAATATTTGAGTCTACGTTGGGCCTGAAATTATCTGATTGCTAAAAAATGACTTCAGGCCCAGCTTGGGCCTAAAATCATGTGTTGTGATAGATTTTTTTATATATTATTATATTTATTAATATATTATTTAATATATTAATTATATTAATCAAATATAAAGAAATATCTCTTTATATTTCTAAAATTATGTTGGAAGAGATGTTTCTTTTAACTGAAATATTTAATATATTTATTTATATTCAATAAATATAAATTCTTTTTAGTTTCTTTATTTACCTTACATTTTTTAGCCGATTCCCACAATATATTATTTTAAATTGAAAAGTCTGAAAAAATGGATTCAGATGTCTTAGAATTCTAACTGAGAAAGAGAATTCTTGGCGGGAGGGGTATAAGAGGAAGATCACTAAATTTGATGTGCCCTTTGGTAAAAAGGGAACCTCAGTACATCTTTTGATAATTCCTAATTCTCACGTGCGTCGTTTGGTAAAAAAAACCTTTGATAATAACTACATAATCACCATATAACTCATTCAATCATTCAATTAGAGAAGATAAAACACTGTTGATGCAGTCTGACGCTATTGTTGTTTCGGTGTTGACACCGATTTAAGTTTGATTTAAGTTTGGTTGAGTGATTCGGATTAAGTCCTGGTCGGGGACTGGTCACGAAACCCTAGTGAGTGAAGCTAGGTTGAAATCCCGGTGAGTGAAGCCGGGTCCTGGTGAGTGAAGCCAGGTGTTTGGAAACCCTAGTGAGTGAAGCTAGGTTGAAATCCCGGTGAGTGAAGCCGGGTCCTGGTGAGTGAAGCCGGGTGTTTGGAAACCCTAGTGAGTGAAGCTAGGTTGAAATCTCGGTGAGTGAAGCTAGGTCCTGGTGAGTGAAGCCGGGTGATTGGAAATCCTAGCGAGTGAAGCTAGGTTGAAATCCCGGTGAGTAAAGCCGGGTCCTGGTGAGTGAAGCCGGGTTTTGGAATCTTAGTGACTGAAGCTAGGTTGAAATCCCGGTGAGTGAAACCGGGTCCTGGTGAGTGAAGCCAGGTGATTGGAAATCCTAGTGAGTGAAGCTAGGTTGAAATCCCGGTGAGTGAAGCCGAGTCCTGGTGAGTGAAGCTAGGTTGATTGAAATCCTGGTGAGTGAAGCTAGGTTGAAATCCTGGTGAGTGAAGTCAGGTGACCGAAACCCTAGTGAGTGAAGCCAGGTCCTAGCTTGGGAAGCTAGGTTGAACGAAACCCTGGTGACTGAAGCCAGGTCCTAGCTTGGGAAGCTAGGTTGAATGAAGTCCCAGTGAGTGAAGCTGGGCACGGAGTCTTGGTCCGGGGAACTGAGCACGAGTCAGAGAAGGCTAGGGAGGTCGTTCTTTGGACTTAGGGTCGAATTGGAGGGCTCTGGATTGGTCTGGTGACCAATCAGGGAGTTGGCACGAACTCCCTGTTGTGGATCGGTCTGGTGACCGATCTAGTGATGTCTGATCGGTCTGGTGACCAATCAGGGAGAGAACAGAAGCATTGGTTAGCTTCTGTTCGGCTCTTGATCGGTCTGGTGACCGATCAGGGAGAGAACAGAAGCTTTTGGTTCGGCTTCTGTGTAGCTTTAGATCGTTCTGGTGAACGATCAGAGAACCTTGATCGATCCTCATGACCGATCAAAGTGTCGCAAGGTTTCTCACCTGGACCGATCAGGAGGGCTCCTGATCGATCAGGAGGGCTCCTGATCGATCAGGAGGGCTCCTGATCGATCAGGAGGGCTCCTGATCGATCAGGAGGTGACCTGATCGGTCACCAAACCGATCAGGGCACACCCTGATCGGTCTGGTGACCGATCAGGGCACACCCTGATCGGTCTGGTGACCGATCAGGGTTTTGGCCTGCGAAGCTGAAGGTTCTATCCTTAGCTGTTGGATCGGTCTGGTGACCGATCCTAATCTGCCGCGATTCCCACTTTCTCACTGTGGACCGATCGGTCAGGGCTGACCCTGATCGGTCTGGTGACCGATCAGGGTCCACTCTGATCACTGTCAAACGTTTTGATAGCGTCTGTTTTCTCAGCGCTTTCCCTGATACACTGCTGATTTCTTTGTGATATGCTTTGCCAAGCTTCTGTTGGAGTGTGCAGGTAATAGCAGGTGATTCAAATACTCAAGGAGGATTAATGGGAGACTTTCCATTGAGCAGGTTTGTATGTATTCTCCTTCTCAGGTTTCAATAGGCAACTGGTGCAGCTGACGACTGATGGAGGCTAAGCTAGAGAGGAGGTCTTCAGTGGACTGAGTGCTCAGGGAGGTCAGTGGGTTTAGGCTGTGCTCAGTGGATGCTGGCGAAGCTTGGCGACAAGGAAAGGAAGCTTAAGACAAAGCTAGAAGCAGAGGAGCGGCAAGGAAGGATAGACAGAAAACTTGAGGAGTTTAGCTGGGCTGTGTTTTGTGCTCTCTGTTGCTTTGTGCTTGAGCGTTCTT
>JAGFNQ010000446.1:90134-261087 GCA_024364735.1 Boesenbergia rotunda
TACCTGTTCATGTAGACCTACCTCTTCACAGGTCTGATAGGGTACGTCGTCAGCCTGAGAGATACTCATTTCTCTTGTCTGACCATGATGACGTTATACTCGTTGAGAACGAGCCTACCTCCTATCAGGAAGCTGTGATGAGCCCAGATTCTGAGAAATGGCTAGAGGCCATGAGATCCGAGATGGATTCCATGTACACCAACCAAGTATGGACTTTGGTTGATCCACCTGAAGGGGTCAAACCCATTGGGTGTAAGTGGGTCTTTAAGAGAAAGACTGACATGGATGGACTTGTACATACCTATAAGGGTAGACTAGTAGCTAAAGGTTTCAAGCAAATTCATGGTATTGACTATGATGAAACTTTTTCTCCAGTCGCGATGTTCAAGTCCATTAGGATCTTGCTTGCTATTGCAGCATACCACGATTATGAGATCTGGCAGATGGACGTCAAAACTGCGTTTCTGAATGGAAACCTCCTCGAGGAAGTGTACATGACACAACCTGAGGGTTTTGTAGATCCAAAGCATACTGGTAGAGTATGCAAGCTACATAAGTCCCTTTATGGACTAAAGCAAGCTTCTCGAAGCTGGAATCTTTGATTCGATGATGCAATCAAACAGTTTGGTTTCATCAAGAATGAAGATGAACCTTGTGTCTACAAAAGGGTTAGTGGGAGCACAGTTGTCTTCCTTGTTTTGTATGTAGATGACATACTACTCATTGGGAATGACATTCCTTCACTACAGTCTGTGAAGACTTGGTTGGGGAATTCCTTCTCGATGAAAGACTTAGGTGAAGCAGCCTATATTCTAGGTATAAAGATCTATAGAGATAGATCTAAGAGATTGCTTGGCCTAAGTCAGAGTACATACATTGATACCGTTTTGCAACGGTTTACCATGCAGAATTCCAAGAAGGGAAATCTGCCAATGTCACATGGCGTGAGTCTTTCGAAGACTCAAGGTCCCTCTTCTAGAGAGGAGAGAGACCGCATGAGCAAGATCCCTTATGCCTCAGCCATAGGATCTATCATGTACGCCATGTTATGTACTCGTCCTGATGTCTCGTATGCTTTGAGCATGACGAGCAGATACCAGTCAGATCCAGGTGAACGTCACTGGATAGCAGTCAAGAATATTCTTAAGTACTTGAGAAGGACTAAAGAATATTTCTTGATATTTGGAGGCGAAGAGGAGCTAACTGTAAAAGGTTATAGTGATGCAAGCTTCCAAACTGACCAGGATGACTACAGATCGCAGTCAGGGTTCGTGTTTTGCTTAAATGGTGGCGCTGTCAGCTGGAAGAGTTCAAAGCAGGATACAGTTGCTGATTCTACAACAGAAGCTGAGTACATTGCTGCATCTGAGGCAGCAATGGAGGCAGTTTGGATCCGCAAGTTCATTACTGAGCTTGGAGTGGTTCCTAGCATAGCCGACCCAGTACAGCTCTATTGTGACAACAATGGAGCTATTGCGCAGGCTAAGGAACCTCGTTCACACCAGCGGACCAAACACATACTACGGCATTTCCATCTCATTCGAGAGATCATCGATCGAGGAGATGTGAAGATATGCAGAGTACCCACAGAGGCTAACATTGCAGATCCCTTGACCAAGGCTTTGGCACAGACCAAGCATGATGGTCACACTAGGTCATTGGGTATTAGATACTACAGTGATTGACACTAGTTCTAGTGGGAGATTGTTAGTGAGAGCCCTAGAGCCAATCATGTGATGGTTGTTGTATGGACTCATTGTATCATATTTCATATATATATATAAAGGCATTTGATTATGGTTATTATACTTACTTGTATTGGTGCCAAATAACTAAGTGTAATAACGTCCTTGGTAGTAGGTTCATATCTATATCAATCGATTGGTTGAATCGATAGTGAGATGATATAGAGAACACTACTCTTAATTATTCCTAGTCAAGTATTAACATTCAGGGACAATGTTAATGCATAGAGACTAGCATGTAGGCCAACACGATGACTTGATCTCATAAGTCATGGATATGAGATATCAAGTTGACACATGAGTATGCATTGGAGAATGTACACTGAATGACCCACCATGAGAAAGTATCATGGATCGTTATATGAGTGTCATATACTTTCTCATGTGACTATTAGTATGACTATTAGTCCTTAGACCTGAAGTCACCATAGTTCCCTACATAAGGAGTTATGTACTTTGGTTTCGTCAAACGTTACCCGTAACTGGGTGGACTATAAAGGCGATTACTGGGTATGTAACAAATTATGTGGAGGGATGTGAGTGATGTAGATGGGATCTATCCCTCCTATATGACGGGAGAGATATCATAGTCTTGATAGAGTGAGATCACTAAGTGCATGGCCATGCCCAAATAAGGCAATATGAGATATTGAGCTTATTTGATTATAGTGAGTCTACTTGAAGTTCAAGACACATAGATTAATTGGAGGATGACACGGTCTATGCTTCATAGAAGATCAATCTAGATATCGACGATAGAAGGACATTGTCACATATTATGAAAGTCATAATTAGTAGTCACATTGGTGATGTTGGATCTCAACATTCTTGTAACTTGGGTAGCAATGATGTGTTGCTAGATACCGCTCATTGCTTATGTTTCTAAGAGGTTAGAAGCATTGCCAACGTTACAAGAACCTATAGGGTCACACACAAAGAACAAATAGATGGAGAAAAAATGAAGTCAAGTTTGACTGGCTAAATATGGAAAGTCCATAAAAGGCAAGTTTGACTTGACCCAAATCCAAATCAAGTTTGACTTGACTTGGTTCCACTTCAAGTTAGACTTGACATGGGAGAAGAAATGGAGTCAAGTTTGACTTGACTAAATATGGAAAGTCCATAAAAGGCAAGTTTGACTTGACCCAAATCCACCTCAAGTTATACTTGACTTAATGCCACATCATGGTGATGAATTGGCATGGAGCCAACCATTGATGATGCTCCACATCATCAAGAGCATTAAGTGTGGATGCCACCTCATCAAGGAAGATTAATGGTCAAGTTTGACTTGACCAAAAGGCCACCTCACCTTGACTTGACCAAGTGATGACTTGGCTTGGTATTTGACCAATGATGATGCTCCACATCATCTCCAAAGGTTGTAAACCCCCATTTGAATTTGAATTCAAATTGAAAGGGGGTTATGGCCGGCCACTTAATGGCCATTAATGGCCATTAATGGCCATTATGTGGCCGGCCACAATGAGAAAATAAAATCAAGTTTTGGTTCCATTTTTCTAATGGTGTGTCTTCTCTTCTTCCTCCTCCAAGTGTTGGTGCTCTTCTTCTTCTTCTCCTCTTGGCCGAACCCTTGAAGGGTGCTAGCACACCTAAAGGGTTTCCTCCATCCACTTTGTTCGCGTGGATACTTCTAGAGGGACGTCACTTGACGTCCTAGAGATCCGACATCCAAAAGGAGCGAGCGGGATTAAGCGGGGCACGCACCAAAGGTAAAATGGTTTATCCCTCTTTAGATCTAGGAGTAGATCGAGTTTTTGAGCATGAAATGAATACGTGAACTTTGTTTCAGAATTTTTCTTCGCACGAGATCCATGGCTTTGGGTTCTCAGGGTTTCCGCGACGCGAAAAGGCGGTTTTCGCGGCCCGAAAAACCCAACATAAAGTACATAGTAAAGGTGGTGAGCTGGAGCAAAAGGAAGCCAGAATGTGCTGGCTTGTGGAAATAAGGATGGATAAAGCGAATAATAAGGTGAGCTAGAAAGCGAAGCAAATAGGAAGCAATCAAGAGTAGGTGTTCATATGGAGGGTCCCTCACAGAGAGGTGTAGGCCCAAGTGGATGAGATGGGCCCCTTAGGGTTCCATCATATTTTCCAAGTTTTGTTCTCCTGTAGAATCTAGGGATGGAGTGTTGATCCCTTGGGCGTCATGGATTGGAGCTTGCTGGGCCGACGTGCTAGTTTAGGCTGGCTGGTCTTGTTAATTGAATCGTTGGCTTCTAGCCAGGGCTTCTCAATATGAGTGGGCATAAAGAGCTGCGCTAGCGTGGAATTTCCGAGCCCATCATTTAGTTTTTCGTTGATACTACTGAAGTAAAGCAGTATGTTGTGCTGTGAAGGCAAAAGGAAAGAACCATTTGCCCATGTCTCTTAGCCAATAAATTTTCTTAGTATATGTTTTACTTGTTAGGAGATACTCATTGGGATCTTCTAATCGATCCCAAGTCCAATTAGATCCTTGGACAGAGGCTCTCAAGTGTTTGAGTTGGTCCAGTAAAGAGGGAAAAACATCCTAATCAGTGTCAATATCAGAAGGGTAGTCTTCAAAGGCAGGTAGACTTCGAGGAAGTTCATCAATGTATATTTTGATTAAATGCTTGGCATATTCAATCTTCATATTTATCCATTCTGGAGGAGAGCTTTCAATTGAACAGATAGTATATGTCTCTTCTTCTTCCATACCTAAAGAAATAAGTTGTTCAAGTTTCTTTGAGAAATCCCTGATGGAATCAAGATCTTGTATCTATAATTTAGATAATAACTCGTAATCCATTAGAAGAAATGAAGTAATTAACCTCTCTTTGATTGTTAGAGGTTCATAAATTTCTATATTTATATTGGCTATTCTGAAAGAATATATGAGTTGACATTGGCAACTATATTTTTCTGAGGTATCACAAACTTTGTTTCTATTTTGACATTTCAGCTTAAGACTAAATTCTACTTCATATTGAATTGCCATTCATTTAGGTACGTTCTAATGCAAGCATTTTAGAGTCTCACATAGTTCAACAAAAATTTGGAAAGTAGATATTTCTGCCAAATTACGTATGTAGAGGGAAATGTCTTCTGGGATAGTATTAGGAAGACCCATAAGGTTGCTTCTGAGTTTCTTTGTGTAGTCGTAGCCTCATTTCTAGCTCATAATTGTCCTAAAGTGAGATATTTTGGTCTGTGGATAATTGGTTCTATATTTTTGGAGGCTGGCATAGTTGTGAGAGCTTGAGCATAAGTTTTGTCTGATTCTTATGTTTACATAGGTGCTTTTTGTTGGATCGAGAAACACGATAAAGGGGGGGGGGTGAATATCATGAAAACTTTTTTGGATAAGAAAGAGAAAATGCAGCGGAATTAAAACACACAAAGAACACAAGTAATTTTACTTGGTTCGGAGTTGCGGTCGGCTCCTACTCCAAGGCCAACGGTCCTTGACCGTTTACTGCGGGCAATTCTATATTTGCGCAAAGGTTTACAGATTTAATACAAGAATAGTGCAGTAAGTAAATGAATTACACTTTTCGTTACCGACGCCCTGATGCGGATCGTACTTCGGAGCAGAGGGTCGTCGTCGGCGTTGGAATGTCGAGAACGGAGTTTTCCGGAGCAGAGCGCTTGAACGAAAAGCTTGGAGGTGTTGGAAAAAGTGTTCTTGAAGCCTTAGGGGTCGAGCCCCTTTTATAGTGCTCCTGGGGGCGCCTGGGATGTCGAGGGCGCCTGACACGTGCCTTCGGATCCGAGAACCTCTATCCGAAGCTTGGTCGGTGCTTATCCTCATCGAATCGGCTCTGGAGCTGACTGGGGCGCCCGGGACCTCCTGGGCGCCTAGGTTGACTGGGTCCGCTAGCTTCGTGGCTGATTTTGCTTCGACTCATCTTTGGCTTTGACCTTGGGCGCCCGGGACCTCCCGGGCGCCTAGCCTAGTGTTGATTCGAAGCGCTTCTTGCTTTACTGTTGTTTGGCTTTGACCTTGGGCGCCCGAGACCTCCCGGGCGCCTAGCCCAGGTTCCTGCCCCTTTCCTTTGGGGCGTTCTGAGCTGTAGAAACACATTCCTTTGGTCCCTGCATCCAAGGTTAGTTCAACAACAAACAAGGCAAGAATATTAGATTATTTTTTACAGCCGTAGCTGTCTTGGTTCTGACTTCGGGTCTCCCAAATAGAACCCTAGGTTGAACCGACGCCTACTGTTCCCTCGACAGGGAAAGCGTCCTCACCTACTCCTCTCAGGAGAGTTCACCTTTTGCCAACCGGCTCCTCCGGTTGGACTTTTGCCCAGCAGCCCTTCGCCAGGTGCCTAGCAGCCCTTCGCCAGGTCTTAGGGTTTCGACGCCTAGCAGTCCTTCGCTAGTTGCCCAACTGCCCTTCGCCAGGACTTCTTTCTGTACACTCAGTGAACACATTAGACCAAAATAACATCTTAACTCTTGAACCTTTTGTCATTATCAAAACCCAGGTTTGACTTAGGTGCTGCCTGCACCAACAATCTCCCTCTTTTTATTTATGACAACCCGGTTCAAAAAGTTAAGTTAAACAAAAAGCAGATAAGTAAGTAACTTACATTTTATTTCCTCCCCCTGGAAGAAATCTCCCCCTAAGTTTTTCAAAAGTCCGTGGGGTTTTTGAAAAAATTTATAAGTCTTAACGTGAAGTGTTTTTCAAGTTTTCAACACTTAGAAAAGTTTCAAGAACATGTTTTTTAAGTTAGAAAAGCATTTTCAAAATATTTTGAGTCGGAAAATTTTCAGGGGAATTTGACTTTTACATTTAGAAAATTTTTTGACCAACCAAAGATTTGGAATAAGTACTTGGAATAAATCTTTGAAAGCTAGAATGTGTAAGTACTTAGAAAATTTTTCAGACAGTTTACGAAAGCAGTTTAGGTACTTAGAAAATTTTTCAAACACTGAATTTATGACTTAGAAAAATTTCAGAAAATTTTCCAGAATAAGTGCTTAGAATAATTTTTGAAAGCAAGTAAAATGAACTTTAAGTAGTTAAAGAGCTTTGCTTTTTGAAAAACAGGAGAAGAATAATTTTTTGAAAAAAGATTTAATTTTGGAGAAAAAAAATTTAAAAGTTTTGAAAGTTTCTCTCCTTTCCAATCTCTCCCCCTTTGCCATATATCAAAAAAAAATATAACAAAAAAATAGCATTGAAATTGAGTAATTAAGGTGAAATGCTGTACTGAACCAATTCTAAATTTAAACTGGACCAAATCAATTTGAATTTCTGCTTTTGGGTCCTGTCTAACCCAATTAGCTACTTACTAACTGTTATAAACAGTAGCTTTCGCTAGGGTTAGTCAAGTTAAGTGTTCTGATCAAGTTAGATTTTCTAAGCTTGACACTTAACTTGATTATTGTTGATTGATATTTAGTGCCCCAATTACTGCAGATGCACAGACTTAAGCATCTTGAATCAAGACAAAGACCTAAGTATCTCAACCCATTCTAGGTGATCAATCAAAAGTACCCTAAGGTGCTTGTGAGATGTTGGCTTCTAGATCTATAGGTGCATACAGTTCTAGGGTTAGGGCCTAGGCTAAGTCCATTTTGCGAAAAGCCCTAATTTTGAAGGGGGTAATTTTATAAAAAAAACTAAGTCAGAAAAATCATTTTAAATAACAAAATAAGAAAAAAATTGATTTTGTAGAAAATAAGACAGTTTTTAAAAAAAAAAACTTAGAGCAGTCCTATTTTACCAAGCATAACCCTAACTGTCTTCTTAGTGAGCTGAACTCAGACTCAGGTAGAGGTTTGGTGAATATGTCAGCTAAGTTAGATTTTGAGTCTACATGCTTAAGGACTATTTCCCCCTGGCTACATGATCTCTTACGAAGTGGTGTTTGACTTCTACGTGTTTAGTTCTTGAGTGTTGGATTGGATTCTTAGTTAGATTAATTAAGCTTATATTATCAATGTAGACCTGAGTTTGGGTGTAGTTAAGCTGGAAGTCTTTAAGAGTGTGCATCATCCATAAGAGTTGTGCTATACACTCTCCTAAAGCAACATACTCAGCTTCAGTTGTGGATAGAGCTACACAGTGTTGCTTTCTGCTACACCAACTTACTAGACTATTTCCTAAAAGTTGGCAGCTTCCACTTGTACTCTTTCTATCTAGTTTACAACCAGCATAGTCAGAATCCGAGTATCCTTACAAGTCAAAAGTTGAGGTCCTAGGATACCAAATCCCTACATTTAGGGTGCCCTTAATGTATCTTAGTATTCTTTTTAGGGCTGCTAAGTGCGTTTCCTTAGCACAGGTTTGGTATCTAGCACACATTCCTACAGCAAAAAGTATATCAGGTCTGCTGGCTGTAAGGTACAGTAGACTTCCAATCATACTCCTATATAAGTTGAGGTCTACAGATTTACCATCAGGGTCACTATCTATTTTTACATTTGTGGCCATAGGGGTACTTATGCTTTTGGAGTTGTCCATTTTGAATTTCTTTATTAACTCCTTAGCATATTTGGATTGATGGACATAATTTCCATCCCTAGTTTGCTTAATTTGTAACCCTAGAAAGAAGTTGAGCTCACCAACTAAGCTCATTTCGAATTCATTTTCCATTATTTTAACAAATTCTTTTAAGAAATTTGAGTTGGTGGATCCAAAGATTATATCGTCAACATAGATTTGAGCAATAAAGATCTCTTTTTCTAAGGTCTTAATGAATAGGGTTGAGTCAATTTGTCCCTGGTTAAATTCCTTAGAAATGAGGTACGTTGATAGACGTTCATACCATGCCCTAGGTTCTTGTTTTAGTCCATATAGTGCCTTATTGAGTTTGTAAACATGGTCAGGTTTTTCTAAGTCCTCAAAACCGGGAGATTGTCCTACATAGACTTCTTCCTTAATAAATCCATTTAGAAAAGCTGACTTCACATCCATTTGGTAGAGTTTAAATCTTTTATGGGATGCAAAGGCTAACAACATCCTAATGGACTCAAGTCTAGCTACTGGGGCATAAGTTTCGTCATAGTCTAACCCTTCGACTTGACTGAACCCTTTGGCTACTAAGCGGGCTTTATTTCTCACTATTTCTCCTTGATCATTTAGCTTATTCCTAAAAACCCACTTAGTATCAATAATGGATTTGCCCTCAGGTTTAGGTACTAGTTCCCAGACTTGGTTCCTCTCAAACTCACTATTTCGTCATAGTCTAACTCTTCTTGCATCGCTATGATCCAATCAGGATCAGGTAAGGCTTCCTCTATAGTCTTAGGTTCAATTTTTGAAATCAGTGCAATCTGACTAAGGTTTCTATAGGAGGACCTAGTTCTGACTCCTAAGGTTGGATCACCCACAATTTGATCAGTTGGGTGACTGAGTCTGGGTTTCTTAGTTTTTCTAGAACTTGGTTCAGCCTCAGGTCCGGTTGGTCGATTTGGTTCAGTATTTGGTTCAACTACTTGGGTTGGTTCAATTATTGGTTCAATTGACTCAATAGTTGGTTCAATTGTTAGTTCATTTAGGGGTTCAATTGATGGTTCAACAATTTGTTCATTATCTTCGTGATCAATATTTGATGAATTTAGATCTGGATTATCAGATTTTGAATTAATTTCTTCATCAAATATTAGATTAGTTGTTTCCTCAATTTTGTTAGTTTGTTTGTTGTAAACCCTATATGCCCTACTTGTTGTTAAATATCCTAAGAAGACCCCTAGGGTTGACTTAGACTGGAATTTACCTAGATAGTCCTTGGTGTTTAGGATATGTACTTTGCACCCAAAGACCCTTAGGTAATGTAGGTTTGGAAGTCTATGGTAATATAATTCATAGGGTGTTTTATTATGTCATTTGTTAATTAGGACCCTATTTTGGATATAGCAAGCCGTACTAATTGCTTCTGCCCAAAATTGGTTAGCTAGGTTGAATTCATTGAGCATAGCCCTAGCGATTTCCTGTAGGGTTCTATTTTTCCGTTCTACTATCCCATTTTGCTGGGGGGTTCTAGGACACGAAAATTCGTGTATATACCCGTTTATCTTACAAAACTCCTCGAATCGTTGATTTTCAAACTCTCCCCCGTGATCACTCCTAAGTCTTTCGATTTTGGTATCGTTTTGATTTTCAATTAATTTACAAAAATTACTAAATAGGTTTAGGGTTTTATCTTTGGTCTTTAGAAACCTAACCCAGGTAAACCTAGAGTAATCATCTATAATTACTAAGCAGTATCGGTTTCCGCTTAGTGATTTTGCTCCATGTGAATCAAATAGGTCAAGGTGCAGGAGCTCAAGTATAGTTTGAGTTAGATCTGATTGAATTAGTTTGTGATTAGACCTGATTTGTTTACCTTGATAGCATGATTTACATATTAAGTTTTCATGGTTCTTAATTTTAGGTATACCTTTAATTAGGTCAAGTTGGGTGATTTTTGAAATTAATCTCAGATTAGTGTGACCTAATCTCCTATGCAAGATGTTTGATTCTTCTAACTGAGTTAACGTGTATTTAGGTACTAAGGGTAGGTTTATAGTGTAAACATTATTTTTCCTAGAGCCCTTAAGCATGATTTCTGAGTCTTGCAAGTTTCTAATCAGGCAGTTAGAGTTGGTAAAGGTAACTACATAGCCAGTATCACACAATTGATTTATGCTAAGCAAGTTAAATTTAAAATCTTCAACCAAAAACACCTTTTTAATAACAAAGGCAGATTTGAGTTCAATGTTACCTGACCCAATGACTTTGAGTGTAGCATTATTGCCAAATGCTACTGAGCCTAGGTTCTTGAACTTGAGTTTGGTGAATTTCAATTTATCCCCAGTCATGTGTCTGGAGCACCCGCTATCCAACATCCATTGGTCCAAATCTTTATGTTCCTACACATAAAGAGTTTTGTTGACTTGGATCCAATTAGAATTAAGGATAGCTTAAATTGATTTTCACAACCTAGTCTGTCTCACCCAATCTAGAGTTATCAATCACGTTAACCTTATGAATTTTTGTGAGACAGGTTTTAATAGAAGTATTTAGAAAGACCATGATTAAAGTTAAATTAATTTTGAAAATAATTAGTTTTGAATTTATTTTGAAAAAGAATATTTGAATCTAAGATTAACTGAAAATTTGTGTTAGATTCGAATTTGACAAAGAGTAAACTGAATTTGAATTTCAAAAATTGGCTTCCAGGTCTTGGCGAGGCACAAGGCCTTCTTTGGCCGTAGCCTTATTGGATCATCAACCCTTTCCTTGACAAAGCCTTTTAGTGAAATGTCATTTTCAAGGTTACTTTTTGAGAAATTTTGGTCTAACTAGCTTGGGTCTTGGATCGGTAGCTTTGGCTAGTTTCACCAGTCTAAAGAGACCAAGTAGTGTATACTTGACCTTATTAGAAAAGGCTTCCCTAACGTACTATCATCTCACCGCCACCCAATACTATGTTGTTCAAATTTCAGTTAATTGGTTTAATCCTTAGTCTAACCAGTCCTAGGTCTAAGCATGGTAAATTGCAAAAAATAAATAGACAAGCAATCATGCAATTTAAAACAAGAAAAGAAATTCATTTGACTATAAAAATGGTTTTTAAGTTGGCTCCCCCTGGACTAAAGCCACGGTAATGATTAGGCAAGATATGAATCTTGTCCTTGGGGATCCAATACTGATTTGGTCCAACTTGGTTGCTCAGGCAAAGTTTGGGTACCGATGCCTGAACATTGGGTCTAGACTGATTCAGTACAGCATAATATGACCTTTGTCTAGCCTTGGTCCGATACCCTAATCCGGATCGATTTAGAACGGACTTCTTTTTTCCAAGGATCATGTCAAGACCCTTGGAACCCGAAGTGAATCGTTCCAAAGCTGCTCTAAGGTCCTTGACTTGAGTTTTCAATGAGGAGTTCTCTTTCTCAAGTTTTTCAACTTGAGTAGAGGTTCCTTCTTGAACCTTCTCAGTTAAGGATCTAGAGTCAGCTCCCTCTTTCAGGAGTTTTACTTCCTGTCGGAGAGATTCGACTCGGATTTTGGCTTTCACCAAATCGCGAGGTAGATAAGCAATTAATTCTGATAATTGAACTCTAGAAAATCCACTTACAGTGATTTTGCCGTCCTCTGAAAATGTGAGCTTTCCGTCATCCGGCTCCGATTCTGATTCAGTCTCGATTTCTTTCGAAGCAGTCAGGGCGAGCAGGTTCGATTGTGGGGCCTCTTCTTCTTCTTTGGAGGAAGACTCGTCCCATGTTGCTTGAAGGGCCTTCTTGCTTCTTGTCTTCTTTGTCTCCTTCAGATTGGGGCATTCCGTCTTGTAGTGACCCTTCTTTTTGCATTCGTAGCAGGTCACATTTGGGTTGGTCTTTTCATTTAAAGGTTCAACTGGCTCTTCCTTTCTTCGGCTGGCTTTCCTTCTGTTGGTCTGATTTTTTAGCTCCTTGTAATAGTCCCGGGCTAGGCGAATCAGCTTGGGTCGATCTCCTTCGCTGTCTTTTGAGTCTAAGTCTGAGTCAGACTCGGGTGCAGGTTGAGGCTTCTTCTTGGTCATCTTTCCAGTTTTACATGCAACAAAAGCAATGCCTTTCTCGGCCAGGGTGCAGTTAGTCTGCTCATGTAATTCAAGTTCAGAAAATAACTCATCTAATTTGATTTTAGACAGATCCCTTGAAACTTTGTATGCATCTACCATAGATGTCCATAAAGTATTTCTCGGGAAAGCGTTAAGGGTATACCTGATCAGGTCACGGTTTTCTACCTTGTGACCGATTGTATGTAGACCGTTCATCAACTCTTGTATTTTGGCGTGGAACTGGGCTGCTGACTCGCCATCGTTCATTTTGATAGTGTAGAGAGTTTGTTTAGCAGTAAGTCTCTCTTGCTTATTCGGGTGTCGGAGGTTCCTTCGTGCAATTCAATTAACTTACCCCAAAGTTCCTTTGCACTGTTGAATGGTCCCACCCGGTTCAGCTCTTCTTTGGTTAGACCACATTGAAGTGTCTGGGTAACTTTAGCATCGGCCTCGATCTTCCTTTTCAGCGAGGCGTCCCATTCGGTGTAAGATTGTGGCACTCCTTCAGAGTTTTTCGGGATTTCCAGTCCAGATTGGATAATTATCCACATGTCCACCTGAGTTTTCAGGTGGACTTCCATCCGACTCTTCTAGTAGCAGAAGTCCTCCCCACTGAAGAGTGGTAGTCTGACTATACTGAAGCCCTCTTGCATGGCCATTAGAGATTACTGAAATGAAACAAAGACAAAAAAAATTATCCCAAGACTTGGTCTAGGATTAGCAGTGCGGGAAAAATATATTTTAAAAGAAATTATCGAGTGGTGTTGCACCAACCTCAATTAACGATAAAAGTTCGATCGAAAAAGAATAAAAAAAATTTCGTAAAAATCCAAAAAATTCCCAAATTGGTGGTTGCACCAATTTGAGCTACCCCGCTCTGATACCACTTGTTGGATTGAGAAACACGATAGAGGGGGGGTGAATATCGTGAAAACTTTTTCGGAAAAGAAAGAGAAAACGCAGCGGAATTAAAACACACAAAGAACACAAGTAATTTTACTTGGTTCGGAGTCGCGGTCGGCTCCTACTCCAAGGCCCACGATCTTTGACCGTTTACTGCGGGCAATTCTATATTCGCGCAAAGGTTTACAGATTTAATACAAGAATAGTGCAGTAAGTAAATGAATTACACTTTTCGTTACCGATGCCCTGATGCGGATCGTACTTCGGAGCAGAGGGTCGTCGTCGGCGCTGGAATGTCGAGAACGGAGTTTTCCGTAGCAGAGCGCTTGAACGAAAAGCTTAGAGGCGTTGGAAAAAGTGTTCCTGAAGCCTTAGGGGTCGAGCCCCTTTTATAGTGCTCTTGGGGGCGCCTGGGACGTCGAGGATGCCTAACACGTGCCTTCAGATCCGAGAACCTTTATCCGAAGCTCGGTCTTGGAGCTGACTGGGGGGCCCGGGACCTCCCGGGCGCCCAGGTTGACTGGGTCTGCTGGCTTCGTGGCTGATTTTACTTCGACTCATCTTTGGCTTTGACCTTGGGCGCCCGGGACCTCCCGGGCGCCTAGCCTAGTGTTGATTCAAAGCGCTTCTTGCTTTACTGTTGTTTGGCTTTGACCTTGGGCGCCCGGGACCTCCCGGGCGCCTAGCCCAAGTGCTTGCCCCTCTCCTTTGGGGCGTTCTGAGCTACAGAAACCGAAGGACCGTTAATGGTGTGCTAGAGGGGCGGGGGGTGAATATCACTTTTTCGTCGTTTTGATCTCTACAAAGTCGTTAGCGCAGTAGAAACAATAATATGCAAAGTAAATAAGAAATAAACAATGCTAACAACCTGATTTACTTGGTATCCACCCCGGCCGGGTGACTAATCCAAGAATCCTTCGGTGGATCAACCCCCGGATAACCTCCGGCTAGATCTGTCGCTCCTTGTGAGTGGAGAAACCTCGCCACAACACTTCGGACGCTATCTGATCACAATAGACTACTAACCCACTTTATCCAAGCGAGTTTTGTCAAGCAAGTTAGTAGGAAACTAGCCCCTTTAAATAGGGCTCGAATCTGAAACAGCCGCTACCAGTCGACTGCCCCTAGGGCAGTCGACTGGTCCCAATCAGATTCGACCGTTATAGTACAACGTTCAAATCTGCCAGGCTGTTCCAGTCAACACCAGTCGACTGCCCCTGGGCCAGTCGACTGGTACACACCTAAGCCTAAGGTTTTACTCCCGAATTCAAATCTCTCCGCACTCAAACCCTCCCGGCTTAGCCCCTGAGTACACACACTCATACTCAGACCCTTACAAGTCAGTTGACTCTTTACCAGCAGTCTTGACTGTTGCCTTCACGCCCTCTTCATCTTTGGCCCTCGTCCCTCGGATGCGCACGCAAGCCTCCAGCTTGCCTCCATGCCACCTTTCACGTACGCCTCGAAGTCCGCATCCCTCAGCTCATCATCTCTGCTATCCAACGGTCCCTCAGATGCGCACGCAAACCTCCAGCTTGCCTCCATGTCATCCTTCACCTGAAGAAATCAACCAAGTCCATGCGTACATGTACACCTGCACACTCATGTACACATATAAGAACAACACAAATCCTAACTTAACCATATTGCCCACACATCAAAATATCATGATCCTCCAGATCATCTCAGAGTCGATTGCCCCAACAATCTCTCCCTTTTTGATGTCTGGCAATATGTTAAGTTAGGTAAGCATATAGCAATAATAATAGCAAAAGCAATTAAACTTCAAGCATAACATACAAGAGGCAAACTCCCCCTTAACCTATGCTTTCTCCCAAATTTCAATTCTTATTGCTAATCCCAAGTTAAGTTCTCCCAACTTAACTCTAAGGTTTTCTAACCAACCCTAAGTTAAGTTTCAACCCAAACCTAACTTAATACGTAAGTTCTCCCCCTTTAACACCATCAAAAGATTGCCCCCAGCAACCCTACCCTTGGTGCCAAATAGAACTTAACCAGATTTCTGAAAAACCCTTCAGAAACCAGAAAAATACACACTGCCCTCACTCCCAGTCGACTGCGACCCTGGCAGTCGACTGATAGACAGCTTTTCAGAATTTCAACCGAAATTCAGAAACGAATAAAAAATTTCAGAAATTCTGGAAAAATGTGAAACTTTGCAAGCACGATTGTTATGGTATTCCCTACCCTAGAAAAATTTGATTCATGAAAAACATCATCCGTGCTTGACTTTTGGTACAAATTCTAAACTTCTCAATTTGTGGCAATTTTGTATCAAGTTTGACTCCTAATCATGGTATCCAATGTTTGCCACCTTTTATCACTTCCACTTGACATTTAAAATGATTCCCAAACTCCCCTTTTTCATATAGACATTTCCATTTTGACAAGAGCTCCCCCTCTTTTTCTTTTAAGTCTAGATGATCATCCCTTTTATACATAACACCATTATTTGATTTCCAATCAAACCATGTTAGATGATATACAATATAAAATTTTCAAATCATATCATGAACACATAAATAAAAGGCATAATAGAAGCATCCATTAGCACTTAGAGATTTTCAAGAAAATTTCAAAATAGCATCTAGTCATGATAACACTTCAATACCTCAATAGAAACATAGTAAAGCAACTTACATGTCATAAAAACTACAGAATAGAGTCATACATAGATGTTTCATGCAATAGACATAGCAAGTATCTAGGGCTAAAACCCGGAAGTCATCCATATAAATACAACCATCAGAATAGAAAATGATTGAGAGATATAATAAAACATCAAAATAGAATACTCTCAACACTAGAATCACTCTCAAAAGTGTTGGATCGTGAAAACCGATAGAGGGGGGGTGAATATCGAAAATCGTTCGAATTTTCGTAAAGAGCACGTACGCAGCGGAAATAAAATAAAACAATCACAGCACAAAGACACAGTCGATTTACTTGGTTCGGAGCCTGTGTCGACACCTACTCCAAGGCCCACGGTCGTTGACCGTTTACTTTGGGAAATTCTATATACGCGCAAATCAGTTTACAATAATTTATTACAAGTAAGTGCACTAACAATACTAATAAAAAATTCGATCTTCGTTACCGACGTCCGGAGTGGATTGACTCTTTCGGGGCAGCGGGACGTCGTCGGCTCGAGTTGGAGTGTTTCCGGAGCAAGGCACGAGCGTAGAAGATCTTTGGGGCGTTGAGAGAACAGTTGTATGAAGCCTGGGGTCGAGGGCCCTTTATATAGGGCCTAGGGGTGCCCGGGACGTCGGGGGCGCCCCCCACGTGGCCTCTGATCCGCAGAGCTCTCGGTCGCGTCTGATCCTCTGGATCCGCTTTGACCGGGGCGCCCGGAGCGCTCGGGGCGCCCACATTGACCGGTCAAGGTTTATCTTCACGGCTTCGCAAGGGCGCGCTTCGGCAGCTGGCAGTGGGGGCGCCCGCGACAGGCGGGGCGCCCGCGACAGGCGGGGCGCCCGCGACAGGCGGGGCGCCCGGAGCATCCGGGGTGCCCCGAATCTAGCTGTCGAGGCGCTTTGAGGTGTGTTTTCACTTCTTGCAGACTTGGGTTGACCTTGGGGGCGCCCGGATCATCCGGGGCGCCCTGCTCAGCTTCTGCCTCACTCCTTTGAGGCTCTCTGAGCTGCAGATACTCAGTCCTTCGATCCTGCATCCAGGGTTAGTCCAAATAGCAATTATATTATTCTTTTATACAGCCTTAGCTATCTTGGTTCTGACTTTGATCTCCAAAATGGAGCCCTAGGTCGAACCGACGCCTACTGTTCCCTCGACGGGGAACGCGTCCTCACCTACTCCTCTCGGGAGAGTTTACCTGATGACAACCGCTCCTTTGGTTGGACTTTTGCCTGGCGGTCCTTTGCCAGGTCTTGGATGTCGAGCTGTCCTTCGCCCGGTGCCTAGCATTCCTTCGCTAGGGCTTTATATCCTGGCAGCCCTTCGCCAGGTGCCTAGCAGCCCTTCGCTAGGACTTTGTTTCTAGCAGCCCTTCGCCAGGTGCCTAGCAGCCCTTCGCTAGGACTTTGTTTCCTGGCAGCCCTTCGCCAGGTGCCTAGCAGCCCTTCGCTAGGACTTTGTTTCCTAGCAGCCCTTCGCCAGGTGCCTAGCAGCCCTTCGCTAGGACTTTTCCTGCACACTTAGTGAACATTGTTAGATCACAAATAAACTTAACTTTGAATCCTTTGCCAATATCAAAACAAGGTTCGATATGATGCTTCCTGCACCAACAAAAAGCTGCTCCCACTGGTCAGAAGAACATGTGATCATCACCGCCTGGAGGAGGAGGAGGAGGAGCAAGAGGACCCTGAAAAGCGAGATGCCACTGCTGCATCATCTCGTAGATATCATCCCGACGGCCAGTCATCCGCTGAACTGCCGCCTCGATCCTCTGCTCGGACTGCTGGCACCCGTGAATATCCTCGCGGATGACGAGAACATCCTCCCGAAGCCCATGAACATCCGCCTGGAGCTGGGTAAACTCCGCGCGTGTGACCAGCTCGGTGGGCTCCTCATCTGCATCAGCGGCCTCTGGGCGCTCCCTCCAAACAAATGCCCCCTGTCTACACTCAATACCTGCCAAGGACAATTGGCACGTGCCAATCTGATCATAGTCCTTTGACAGGTGCCTGACCTGACCACTACACACCCGGATGCCAAAATGTAAGTGGAAAAACTCTGTAAGGATGTGGCAAAAGGGCATATATATCTTCCCATTGACACTATGGGAAGAATGACAGATGACACTAAAAACCTGGAGGGCGACATCGATATCCAACCTCCTCTCTAGAGCATACATCATCACCAGATGTGGGAGTCAGATCCTTGACCTTCCCTTGGTGACAATAGGCAAAATACGCTCTATGACTATCTTATACAAGACATGACTAAATGGTCGCATGGGTTTAACATCAAAAAGACGCTCCGAGTCATTCCTATGTCTTCGGAAATAATGCATGTGAATTTGATCAATAGTGACTCCAGGAAACTCTAAAGGTTCAACAACAGTAGGAAAATACACAGATGCATTGTTGGACTCCCTACACTGGAGGAACCCGGCTAAACCCATGACAGAGAAGGGGATAGGAACACCAACAACTCGGGACTCATACAAATTGTTATCAGGGTCAATACAGGTCAAATTTGCATAAAACTCTGAACACAAGTCAATGTCTATGTCCTGCTGGCAGTAAACTAGCTGATCTAGCTGAAAATGAGTGATCATTTCAGCCAACTGGGGTGACTTTTCTTGAAAGAAAGTCTTGTTCAGGTATCTGCAATTCATTACCACAAATTCATTCTCTTCAAAACGCTTCTTACACTCCAAGGACCTAAACCTGGACCCTTCCTAACTCTGTCGGGATGACCCTTCACCCCTAGACCTCTTAGAAGCCATCCTAAAACCCATACATACCCATGCATGCCAAGATGACCCCCAAAAAGGAAAAACATCAAGGAATACACACAAAAATGTCATATTAGTGTCAAAACATGGTTTAATCGAGAAAAATGAACCTTAAAACGCAATACCTTTTCATTCTTCTCATGTTGACTTGAGGTTGAGAGTGTGGCTTGAAAAGATGAGGTTTTAGCAAACCCTAGAAGTAGATCGAGGTTGGCGGATGACTTAGAAAGGATTTTTGGGGCTTGGAAGGGGCTAAGATCGAAGGAGAAGCTTGGGAGAGGTGAAGAACGTCGGGAAGTCGCCAAAACCCTAGGGTTTTGCTTTCCCCGGCGCGCTCTTTCCTTTTATAAAACCCGCGTACCAGTCGACTGCCCCTGGGGTAGTCGACTGGGCCAGATTGTAATTACATTCTGTGGGTTTTCGCAGTCGACTGCCCTCCTGGCAGTCGATTGGTATCTGATTTTCAGATTACCAATCTGAACTTCAGAAATGTATAACTAATTCCATAAATTCTCAAAAATTATGAATTCTTGTGGGGAGATTTGTGGATCCTAGGTCTATTTGGGAAAAATATAACTTCAAACTAAATTATCTCGAATTCCAAGATTGATACAAACTTCGAGTTTCTCTAAAATGTATCATGAAACCCTTCCCAAAAGTTCTAATTTCGACCTTACCTTGATGCTTCTTCCCATACTCGTTCATAATCCATTCCTAGCATCAATTTATATGGTAGTTAGGCATTAAAACCAATTTCTTCCTTTTATTCCATAATTCTCCCTTTAGTGTGCCAATTCTCTAGGATTAAGACTAACCTTAGCCTTTTAAACCTCTTGGCACACCCTATAGTCTTCTTCAATCTCCTAGAAGAAACCACCTGAGATCCATTGACCATGAAACTCATTTTGGCTTCTAGAGCTCTCCCTCGAGCTCCTAGCCCTAGTTACCTCCCTAGGCAACTCTTCTACAAAGGCAAGACCACACCGGTGCTCCTCCGGTGCCTCTTGACCTTCCACTATCACTCTCTTGACCCTATAGACCTTTTCCTTAGTTAGTTTTTTTTCTTTTCCTTCACATGGCTTTTCTTTGCCATTTTTTACTTTTTCTCTACCATAGTTATAGGGCATCCTCGAATATGATACTTTATCAACATTAGCTCTCCTAGAATGGCATCCTAAACCCGGCCTACCATTCCTATGATTTTGGTCCTTTGATATCATGTTCAATCTCTTGGACCCTTGAATGACTCTACCTAGGTTTCTTTCTAATTGATCAAGTTTTGCTCTTAAAACTTGATTTTCCTTTTCTAACTCCCTAACCTTAGGATCACTAGACCTAATTTGATCATTTCTAGGTCTACCTATTTTTCTAGGCATATTTCTCCCTTTCTTAGAGTTTATGCCATGGTCCTTAGCCCTAGAATTTCTAGATTTATCATGAAACACAGAATTCTTGGGGTTTTGGCACACAAAAGTATTTCTATTCCTATCATGATATTTAAAACCAAAACACGTATGGGCATGCAAATGTTATCAATTCTATCAATCATACAAACATTTTGAGCAATCATGGAAGAATTTGAAGCATGAGTAGAGTTAGAGGTTACCTCCCTTGCCTTGGGGCTCCCCCTTGATGAGTGCTTCTCTTCCTTTCTTCTTTCTCCCATTTCCTAAGGTGCTCCATCTTCTTGAGCTCTCCACTTCTTGGACATTTTATATGATAATGCCCGAGCTCCCCGCATGTGAAGCATCGAATTCTCCTTCTTTTGTTTTGAGCTTCCTCATTCCTACAACCCATATTAGATTTAAATTAAATGGATTTGGGATTAGGAATTACTGTTGGATCGTGAAAACCGATAGAGGGGGGGTGAATATCGGAAATCATTTTTCTTTCGGAAAGCTTAGGGCAAGTACGCAGCGGAAATTAGAAACACAGAGACCAGTTCGATTTACTTGGTTCGGAGCCTGTGTCGACTCCTACTCCAAGGCCCACGGTCGTTGACCGTTTACTTTGGGCAATTCTATATAGGCGCAAAACAGTTTACAATAATTTGATTAAAAGAATTAAGTGCAGTAAACAAAACACGCTCTTCTTTACCGACGTCCGAAGTAGATCGAATTTCTCGGAGCAGCAGGACGTCGTCGGCTCGTGTTGGAAGGTTTCCGGAGCAAGTCGCGAGAGCAGAAGAGCTTTGAGGCGTTGAATCGAAGTTGTTGAAGAAGGCTTGGGCGTTGGGTGCTATTTATAGCACCTAGGGGCTCCCTGCCACGTGTCAGCCGATCCGGATTTAGCTCAGTCAACAGTTATCCCATCCGAATAGGGATAAGTTTGACTCTGGGGGTGCCCTGGTCGCAGAGGGTGCCTTGGCTGACTTCTTCCGCGTAGAAATCTCGGCTGTGGATGAAGCTTCGCAGACCTGGGCCCAAGGCGCCTTGGCTGCTGAGGGCGCCTTGGCTGCTGAGGGCGCCCTACCCAGTAAGCAGCCGAAGCCCTTTTTGCTTCACTTGGTTCTGGTTCACCTTGGGGGCGCCCTGGACACTCAGGGCGCCCTGCTCAGCTTCTGCCTCACTCCTTTGAGGCTCTCTGAGTTGCAGACACATGTTCCTTCGGTCCTGCATCCAGGGTTAGTCCAAAACACAATACAGCAATTAATTATTAGTTTATACAGCCTTAGCTGTCTTTGTTCTGACTTTGGTCTCCAAAATGGAGCCCTAGGTCGAACCGACGCCTACTGTTCCCTCGACGGGGAACGCGTCCTCACCTACTCCTCTCGGGATAGTTTACTTGATGCCAACCGTTCCTCTGGTTGGACTTTTGCCTGACGGCCCTTTGTAAGGGCTTGGATGCCGAGCTGTCCTTCGCCCGGAGCCTAGCATTCCTTCGCTAGGGCTTGAATACTGGCTGTTCTTCGCCAGTTGCCTAGCAGTCCTTTGCTAGGGCTTCAGTCCCAGGCTGTCCTTCGCCTGGAGCCTAGCAGTCCTTCGCTAGGGCTTGATACTGGCAGTCCTTCGCCAGTTGCCAAGCAATCCTTTGCTAGGGCTTTCTTTCCTGGCATTCCTTTGCCAGTGCCTAGCAGTCCTTCGCTAGGGCTTTTCCTGCACACTTGATTAACTTGTTAGAAAACAAGAAAGACTTAACTTTTGACCTATGTTGCCATTATCAAAACACAGGTTTGACTTAGGTGCATTCTGCACCAACAATCTCCCCCTTTTTGATTTATGGTAACCCTAGTTCAAAAAGTTAAGTTTAAGCAAAACATGAAAAAGTTTTAAGTTTTGTTCCCTCCCCCTGGAAGGAATCTCCCCCTAGATTTTTCAAAAATTCATGGGGTTTAAAAACTTTACTTGTAGTTGAAAACTTTTTGAAAATGTTAGCTTAAGTAGGAATTTCAGTTTTTATACAGTTTTGAAAAACTTAAGCTTTAGAGTACTTAAGAAAAAATTTTGAAAGCTTGAGTAAGAATCTTGCAGCTAGTGTACTTAGCAACATTTTAAAACTTGAGTAAGAATCCTTTGAAAGGCTAGAGTACTTAGCAACATTTTAAAACTTTAGTAAGAATCCTTTGAAAAGCTAGAGTACTTAGGCAAAATTTTGAAAGCTTTAAGAACTTAAATACTTCTTCAAAAAGTTTAAGCTTTTAACGAAAGGAAAAGTATGTTTTTAAACCTTTTTGAATAAAGGAAAAATTTTGAAAACTTTTGAAGGCTTAAGTATTTTTCAAGAAGTTTTGAAAAAGTTCTGATAGCTTAAGTAATAATTTTGAAGGACTTGAATACTTAGCAAAATTTTGAAAGCTTTAGGTTTAAAAAACTTTTGAATACTTTTTGAATAAAGGATAGAGTTACGAAAATAAGATTTTGAAAACTTTTTACTCTCTCCTTTCCTATCTCTCCCCCTTTGCCATATATCAAAACAAATAAATATCGCAGAGATAATGGAAATAAGTAAGATTTTGCTGTACTGAACCAAATCATAATTAGACTTAACTAAATCAATCAATTTTCTTTGTAGGGACCTGTCTAACCCAATTAGCTACTTACTAACTGTTATAAACAGTAGTTTTTGCTAGGGTTAGTCAAGTTAAGTGTTTCTGTTCAAGTTAGATTTTCTAAACTTGACACTTAACTTGATTGTTGTATAAGTTGTATTTAGTGCCCCAATTACTGCAGATGCACTGACTTAAAGCATCTTGAATTAAGGCAAAGACCTAAGCATCTCAACCCTTTCTAGGTTATCAATCAAAAGTACCCTAAGGTGCTTGTGAGATGCTGGCTTCTAAGTCTATAGGTGCATGCAGTTCTAGGGTTAGGGCCTAGGCTAAGTCCATTTTCGAAAAAGCCCTAATTTTTAAAGGGGGTAGTTTTGCAATAAAACTAAGTAAAAAAAATGAAAACTGATTTTGAAATTATGTAAAATAGTTTTTCAAAGATTAAGAAAATTTTTAAAACCAATTTTAAATCAAATCGAAAAAAATAATCTATTCTACAGAGCACAATCCTAATTGACATGAAACCATTAATCATAAACTAGTCATCATAAAAAGCAGGTACTCTAGGTTCAACATAGTCAACAGTCAAGCACAAGTTAACCCTACTGAGTAGGGGCAGTCAAATAGGTACAATGCTAAATGAATCTAAGATGAAGGACCGGGGTGATCAGATGGACCCGGCTGCCATGAATCAAATCGTGCCATCATCTCTAAGAATCGTGCATCAGCTACTTCTCTATCAGCTAGGCGAGCGTCCATCTGCTCTATGTGAGAGGCCTCGACCTCCTCTCGGAGACTCTGTATCTGTGTCTCCATCCGGGTCACTCTCTCGTAGAGTGTCGGTGGAGCGGGCTCGTCTATATGGGCTCAGGCTTCTGCTGCTACATCTGCGACATCGTACTCGACCTCCTCGTCCGAATCGATCTGGGGAGCTGCTCTCCGACGTCTCCAGGACAGGACCCCGGTACCGGACACCTCTATACCTGCTAGGGCGAAGTTTCTATAGCCTATTTCATCGTAGTCGGTCAGATCAGCCATTTCTCCCTCGGTAATGTTCCTACCATGGTAATGTAATAGGGATGTGATAATGTGGCAGTAGGGTGTGCGTACCCGCCCTTGTGTGGTCACACTGGATGCGTGTAGGATAGTGTGGAACATATGAAGTCCTATATCAATATCTAGCTGATGAATCAGGGCGTACAGGAGAAAGGTATGGAATGGTCGCATAGTGGTGACGTCCCTGGTGGATAATGGTAGAATGCATCGGACTAAGACCCTATATAGGGCGTAGTCCTGAACCTCTAAGTCGACTGACTGAAATCGTCTGGCCACTGGTTGCCTAAAGAAATATGAGTGTAATGTATCTAAGGTGATGTGAGAATAGGGAGCATCAAAGGGAGGCTCCCTAGGAGGATAACAACTGAAGGTGAACTGCGAGGGTCGTAGTCCTAGAAATCGGTTCAGTAATGTTGGTGTGATAGTTAGGGGAATACCTTGAACCATGGTGGAGAACATGAGATTATCCTGTCTAATGATATTATTGTAAAATTCTGCACATAAGAAGTATTGATTGGGTGGGTGCAGAATACGAGATTGTCGAGTTGGTAGTGGTTTATGACGTTCATAGCTAGGGGACAGGATTGGGTGAAGAATAGCTATTCAAGTAACTTGTCTTGATATGTTTATAGGTGGTACGAGAGAACTTATTACACAATTCTAAATTGGGAAGCCTAGGATCAGGACTAGGTTGAGTACCGGGTTCTGCCTGATTAGGTCGGCGTCTTCTAATAGAATGTATACTTAAAGAAAGTATGCATTTAATGAAAAATTGAAAAGAAATTAACAAAAAGAATTATACCGGTTTGCTCGGGGAGGCATTGTTGAAGATGAGGGCTTGAAAGCTTGATAGGGTTGCAAAATCTCTTGGAAGGTAGAGAGTTTGAGGAGGAGAAGTGTTTTGAGTGTGTAGAGAAGAAGGGGAAGGGAGCCCCTTTTTATAGGCAGTTTCGGGCGCCCTTTCTGTAGCGCCCCGCCTTCTCTACCTTAGACGGACCGCTACTTGTCTACTTCTTGACTCTAATGCACGACTAAAAATGCGGAACTTTCTTTTTTTCTATCTAAAAATGATATTCTAACTTTAATAGTCATGCATGATACAATGGCGCATTACTAGCAATTCTAACCATTTAAACTCATCACACAAGGTTCTATAACATTACTAAAGCATTATGGAATATGAATGCAACTTTTCTAAGCATATCTAAAGCAATAAAACTTAATTCAAAAGGAGACTAACAACATCTTGGCACATGCAATAACATTTCTAGAACTTCATAGAATGTAAATCTTACTTTTCTACCGAATCTACAAGCATTTTAAGCACAATTAGGACTTAGTCCAAAAGGGAATAATAAGCTCAAGAATAAGTCTAAAATTCAATGTATCCACATGCTAAACTACTCATGCCCTTGCTCACCTAGTGCATTCACAAAAGTATGCATACTAATTGAAATGACATGGAATCTTCATTCTACAAAATTGAGCATGTAAACTATCCGAAGCATAAATGTTTAATAAACTCCATAACACAATAACTTGGAATTTGGAAACCTTAAACATTGCATTTCAAATAAGCTAAACTGTCTCGTCCCAAGGACCTCTCCAAGGTCAGCCACCACACACACATCACTCAGCACCTCCTTGTCGTCTTCCTTCAGAATTGCTTGCCTTTACCTTCACCTGCAGTAAGAGGAAATGCAACTAATAAGCATAAAGCTTAGCAAGTACTATCTAGCTCACAAAAATCTCGAAATGTGCAAGCATGCTTTTTAAACAATATGAAATCACATGAGATACTTTTATGCTTAACAGAAAAAAACACTGAAACATGTATAACTCAAAACATGCATACTCAAGCATTAATAAGTCTTAACTCACTTTTTCTTGGCTTAACTTGAAACTTTAGCAATTCTTTAACTTTAAATCTTTCTTTAACTTTTAGAAAACTTCCTTAAACTTTAGAAAAACTTTGCTAAAGCATATACTTGAAAATAATAACTCACTTGGATCCACTTAAGACGTAAGTACCATCTTATGCGCGTTCCCTAAAAGGTTGGGGTAGCGAGCCACCAATCCTAATAGGGCAGACCTTGGTCTACCAGGGCCAAGACCTTGGAATTGGACACCTGGATTTCTTTAACGACGCCCTTGGACGCCGGGTACTGGCCTTAGAAAATAAAATAGCTTTTCTCTCTTTTCTTTCTTATCTTTAAATGCCTTGGCATTTTATCGAACACCTTGTGTGCCCAAATCCCTAAGTCTTGACTTTTGGGGATTTCGTAAGGCCTTGGCCTTCTCTTTTCTTTTTCTTTATCTTTTTTTTCTTTTCTTATAGATTTCTTAGACCCTACACTCACATAGGCTACTCTATCAAATATATATAAGCATATAATGAACTAAGATCACATGCAAAATCTTAAACTAAAAGTAAATATCTCTTTTAAAACTTTTAAGGGAAAATTCTTGCGGAAAACCGCCTCTTACTGCAGGTGAGCAGTACTTACATTGATATCTTGGACTTACAACCAAGAACGGCGTCGGAGGTTCCGGAGAAACTCAGAGTCTCGGAGATTTCTTCGCGCTCACGCGTTCCTCTCGTCGCGGGGATTCCGAATATCGGAAAATTTCTTGGAGGAGAGCCTTGGCCGGCCACCGGAGGAAAGCCCTAGGGCTTGGTGTGGTTTCGCCCAAGAGAGGAGAGGAGAGGGGCGGCGTGAGGAGGAGAGGGAGTTGCCGAATCCAAAAATAAAAGAATCACTTAAGTTCTTCTATTTATACCAAGGGGTATTTCGGCCCAACTTATACTTAACTTAATATCTCTCTATTTTCTTTCAGCACACCCCTGCTGGGGCTCCTGGTTAACCTGACCAACTTAAGTCGTTGGTCCCATGGGAGGTCTCGGGTTCAAAACTCGTCCAGGCAACTTTTTGCCGAAAACTCTATTTCTTTTAATAAAAATACTAAACAGACTCGAAAAATTCCATAAAAATATTCTTAAAAATATCTAGAATATTTCTAAAATATTTTTAACTAATTTCAAGGACTTTAAGGACTTAAAATGGAAATTTTGGGGCGTTACACTTTCTCGGGAGGGCGCCCTGACCGGTAAGGGCGCCTTGACCAGGCCTGTGATCACTTTTCGGCAGCTTTCTGCAGTTGAAGGACTGTGGGAGGGTGCCCCGCCCAACGAGGGCGCCCTAAGCAGAGCTGCAGCTGCCTTTTGGCAGCTTTTGACCAGTAAAAGGGGTATACGAAGGCGCCCTGGACCACCAGGGCGCCCTAGTCAAAGTGCAGTGGCAAAGGAGTTTTTTGACCAGCCTTGGGGCGCCCACATGGATTTGGGCGCCCTAAGGACTAGCTTTTAACCCTAAGGGAGTGCATTTGACCAGATTTTGAGTGTTTTGACCATGGTTTGTCTATTTTGACCGTGGTTTGACTATTTTGACCATAGTTTGACTATGTTGACCATGGTTTGACTATGTTGACCATGGCTTGAATTATAGTATTTAACTACAATACAGGTATTAAAGGAATCATAATTGAGTCTTAATTTTACTGTCTCACCCAAATCTAGGGTTTTCAATCACGTTAACCTTATAGGTTTTGTGAGACAGGTTTTGATAATTTTGACAGTTTATTTTGAAAAATAATTAAATTTTGAAAACTTAATTAATTTTGAAAGCGATTAAATTTTTTTTAAAAAAAAAACTTAATTTTGAAAACAATTAAATTTTTGAAAAGATATTTAAATCTACAAATAACTGAAATTTTGTGTTAGATTCGAATTTGACAAAAATTAATTTGAATTTGAATTTCAAAAATTGACTTCCAGGTCTTGGCGTGGCACTAGGCCTTCTTTGGTCGAAGCCTTATGGGATCATCCACCCTTTCCTTGACAAAGTCTTTTAATGAAATTTCATTTTCAAAATTATTCTTTGAAAAATTTCTGGTCTAACTAGTTTGGATTTTGGATCGGTAGCTTCGGCTGGTTTCACCAGTCTAAAGAGACCAAGTAAACTTGATCTTATTAGAATTGGTTTCCCCAACGTACTATCATCTCACCTCCACCCAATACTATGTTTTCAAGTTTCAGTTAAGTTTGTTTGGTCCTTAAACTAGCCTAAGTCTAAGCATGGTAAAATGCAGAAATTAAATAAACAGGCAAACAATCATATTGCAAGAAAAATTTATCTAATAATGAATATAGTTTTCAGTTTGGCTCCCCCTAGACTAAAGCCACGGTGATGGTTAGGCAAGATGTGAATCTTGTCCTTGGGGATCCAATACTGATTTGATCCAGTTGGTTTGTTCAGGTATAGTTTAGGTACCCATGCCTGAATTTTACCTCTGGACTGATTCAGTACAGCAAGGTATGATCTTTGCCGAGATTTGGTTCTATAGCCCAATCCGGATCGATTTAGAACTGATTTCTGTTTTCCAAGGATCATGTCAAGACCTTTGGAACCAGTTGTAAATCGTTCTAATGCTGATCTAAGATCCTTAACCTGAGTTTTCAGGGAGGAGTTTTCCTTTTCAAGTTTTTCAACTTGAGTAGGAGTTCCTTCCTGAACATACTCGGTTAAGGGTTTAGAGTCAGCTCCCTCTTTCAGGAGTTTTACTTCCTATCGGAGGGATTCGACTCGGAGTTTGGCTTTTGCCAAATCTCGAGAAAGAAAAAAAATTAATTCAGTTAATTGCGATCTATTAAAACCTGTTACCTTAATTTCTCCGTCTTCTGTGAAGGTCAACTCGCCGTCGTCCTGTTCTGATTCTGACTCAGTCTCGACGTTTTCTGAGGCAGTCAGGGCTAGTAGGTTGGACTGGGGTGCCTCTTCTTCTTCTTCTGAGGAAGACTCATCCCAGGTTGCTTGCAGTGCCTTCTTTCTTCTCGTCCTTTTTGTCTCCTTTAGGTTAGGGCACTCTGACTTGTAGTGACCCTTTTTCTTGCACTCGTAGCAGGTCACATTAGGCTTGTTCACTAATTCAGCTGGTTCGTCCTTTCTTCGGCCAGTTCTCCGTGTGTTGGCTTGATTTTTCAATTTTTTGTAGTAACTTCGGGCCAATCGGACCAGCTCAGATTGATCTGCTTCTTCATCTTCTGCGTCTGAATCAGAGTTGAGCTCGGGTTCAGGTTGAGGTTTCTTTTTTGTCGCTTTTCTAGTTTTTCCTGCAAAAAAGGCAATACTCTTCTCGGCCATATTGTAGTTAGTCTGCTCATGAAGTTCTAACTCTGAAAATAATTCGTCTAATTTAATTTTGGAGAGATCCCTAGAGACCTTGTATGCATCTACCATAGATGCCCACAAGGTGTTTCTAGGGAAGGCGTTTAGAGTATACCTTATTAGGTCACGGTTTTCAACCTTGTGACCTATTGTGTGAAGACCGTTCATTACCTCTTGGATTCGTGCGTGGAGCTGGGCTGCTGTTTCGTTGTCTGCCATCTTGATAGTGTATAATTTGTTCAGGAGCAGATCCCTCTTGCTGATCCTGGTGTCTGAAGTCCCTTCGTGTAGCTCGATCAGTTTTGTCCACAGCTCCTTTGCACTGTTGAAGGGGCCCACGCGGTTCAGCTCCTCTTTCGTCAATCCACATTGAAGAGTCTGAGTAGCTTTTGCATTGGCTTCTATCTTTCGCTTTAGGGTGTTGTCCCACTCGAGTAGTTTTGAGGTAGTCCTTCGGCGTTTTTGGGGATCTCCAGACCGGACTGGATAATGATCCACATGTCCACCTGAGTTTTCAGGTGGACCTTCATACGACTTTTCCAGTAAGAAAAGTCTTCTCCACTGAAAAGTGGAGGTCTGGCGGTGCTAAATCCCTCTTGCATAGTCATTTAATCTGGAAAAGAAAACTACTAGAAAAATATCCCAAGACTTGGTCTTGGATTAGTAGTGCGGGATAAGGGAAATAAAATATCGAAGGGTGTTGCACCAACCTCGATTAACGAAAGAAATTCGAACGGAAAAATATTTAAAAATTCAAATTAAAAAAAAATTATAAAGAAAATCCGAAAAGAAATTTTCAAACTGGTGGTTGCACCAAGTTTGAACTTCCCGCTCTGATACCACTTGTTGGATCGTGAAAACCGATAGAGGGGGGGTGAATATCGGAAATCGTTTTTCTTTCGGAAAGCTTAGGGCAAGTACGCAGCGGAAATTAGAAACACAGAGACAGTTCGATTTACTTGGTTCGGAGCCTGTGTCGACTCCTACTCCAAGGCCCACGGTCGTTGACCATTTACTTTGGGCAATTCTATATAGGCGCAAAACAGTTTACAATAATTTGATTAAAAGAATTAAGTGCAGTAAACAAAACACGCTCTTCTTTACCGACGTCCGAAGTAGATCGAATTTCTCGGAGCAGCAGGACGTCGTCGGCTCGTGTTGGAAGGTTTCCGGAGCAAGTCGCGAGAGCAGAAGAGCTTTGAGGCGTTGAATCGAAGTTGTTGAAGAAGGCTTGGGCGTTGGGTGCTATTTATAGCACCTAGGGGCACCCTGGACGTCGGGGGCGTCCTGCCACGTGTCAGCCGATCCGGATTTAGCTCAGTCAACAGTTATCCCATCCGAATAGGGATAAGTTTGACTCTGGGGGCGCCCTGGTCGCAGAGGGCGCCTTGGCTGACTTCTTCCGCGCAGAAATCTCGGCTGTGGATAAAGCTTCGCAGACCTGGGCCCAAGGCGCCTTGGCTGCTGAGGGCGCCCTGGCTGCTGAGGGCGCCCTGCCCAGTAAGCAGCCGAAGCTCTTTTTGCTTCACTTGGTTTTGGTTCACCTTGGGGGCGCCCTGGACACTCAGGGCGCCCTGCTCAGCTTCTGTCTCACTCCTTTGAGGCTCTCTGAGTTGCAGACACACGTTCCTTCGGTCCTGCATCCAGGGTTAGTCCAAAACACAATACAGCAATTAATTATTAGTTTATACAGCCTTAGCTGTCTTGGTTCTGACTTTGGTCTCCAAAATGGAGCCCTAGGTCGAACCGACGCCTACTGTTCCCTCGACGGGGAACGCGTCCTCACTTACTCCTCTCAGGAGAGTTTACCTGATGCCAACCGTTCCTCTGGTTGGACTTTTGCCTGACGGTCCTTTGTCAGGGCTTGGATGCCGAGCTGTCCTTCGCCCGGAGCCTAGCATTCCTTCGCTAGGGCTTGAATACTGGCTGTCCTTCGCCAGTTGCCTAGCAGTCCTTTGCTAGGGCTTCAGTCCCAGGCTGTCCTTCGCCTGGAGCCTAGCAGTCCTTCGCTAGGGCTTGATACTGGCAGTCCTTCGCCAGTTGCCTAGCAATCCTTTGCTAGGGCTTTCTTTCCTGGCATTCCTTTGCCAGTGCCTAGCAGTCCTTCGCTAGGGCTTTTCCTGCACACTTGATTAACTTGTTAGAAAACAAGAAAGACTTAACTTTTGACCTATGTTGCCATTATCAAAACACAGGTTTGACTTAGGTGCATTCTGCACCAACAATTACCTCCTTTTTACCTAGTGGGCACTTATCCTTATAGTGCCCCTTTTTATTGCACCCAAAGCATATGATATGCTCTTTTGACTTGACTTTGGTGGAGTTGGAAGTCTTCTCTTGCTCTTGTGAGGATGAGGTTCTCTCCTCCTCCTCAATTCTTGATGTTGATTCTTCCTTTTCTTCTCTTAATGAGGTGGATGACTCCTCACTTGATGGCATGGACAATTCTTCATTTTGGTCCTCTTGGACCATTGAACTTATTTCATCATGCTCTTCCACTAATTGAACTTGTGTAGAGTTCTTGTGAACTTCTTCCAATTTCTTCCATAAATCATGTGCGCTTTTGTAATTTCCTATACAACTCATCACATTAGTAGGCAAGATATTAATCAACATATTGATCACCTTTTCATTTTCCCTAGCTTGTTCTTGTTGTTCACTTGTCCAATATCTGGGGCGAAGCCTCTTGCCATGCTTATCCTTGGGGATTTCGAATGGGTCTTCAATGGTCATTCTACATTCCCAATCCATCCCTAGCTAATTTTCCATCCTTGTCTTCCAATGATCGAATTCTTCATGCTCATACGGTGGTGGTGAGTTTATATCTACCCCAAGTTTGTCTTCCATCATTCCCTCTAGCTTTGCTTTGCTCCCTTGGCGGTTATTCCAATCAAGAGCGGTCCTAGCTCTGATACCAACTGAAGGATCGTTTATGGTGTGCTAGAGGGGGGGGTGAATAGCACTTTTTGGTCGTTTTGATCTCTACAAAGTCGTTAGCGCAGCGAAACAATAATATGCAAAGTAAATAAGAAATAAACAATGCAAACAACCTGATTTACTTGGTATCCACCCCGGTCGGGTGACTAATCCAAGAATCCTTCGGTGGATCAACCCCCGGATAACCTCTGGCTAGATCTGTCGCTCCTTGTGGGTGGAGAAACCTCGCCACAACACTTCGGACGCTCTCTAATCACAATAGACTACTAACCCACTTTATCTAAGTGAGTTTCGTCAAGCAAGTTAGTAGGAAATGAGCCCCTTTAAATAGGGCTCGAATCTGAAACAGCCGCTACCAGTCGACTGCCCTTGGGGCAGTCGACTGGTCCCAATCAGATTCGACCGTTACAGTACAACGTTCAAATCTGCCAGGCTGTTCCAGTCGACTGCCCCTGGGCCAGTCGACTGCCCCTGGGCCAGTCGACTGGTACACACCTAAGCCTAAGGTTTTACTCCCGAGTACAAATCTCTCTGCACTCAAACCCTCCCGGCTTAGCCTCTGAGTACACACACTCATACTCAAACCCTTACAACTCAGTTGACTCTTTACCAGCAGTCTTGACTGTTGCCTTCACACCCTCTTCATCTTTGGCCCTCATCCCTCGGATACGCACGCAAGCCTCCAGCTTGCCTCCATGCCACCCTTCACGTACGCCTCGAAGTCCGCGTCCCTCAGCTCATCATCTCTGCTATCCAACGGTCCCTCGGATGCGCACGCAAACCTCCAGCTTGCCTCCATGCCATCCTTCACTTGAAGACATCAATCAAGTTCATGCGTACCTGTACACCTGCACACTCATGTACACATATAAGAACAACATAAATCCTAACTTAACCATATTGCCCACACATCAAAATATCATGATCCTCCAGATCATCTCAGGGCCGATTGTCCTAACAGAAACACATTCCTTTGGTCCCTGCATCCAAGGTTAGTTCCACAAGAAACAAGGCAAGAATATTAGATCATTTTTTACAGCCGTAGCTGTCTTGGTTCTGACTTCGGGTATCCCAAATGGAACCCTAGGTCGAACCAACACCTACTGTTCTCTCGACGGGGAAAGCGTCCTCACCTTCTCGTCTCAGGAGAGTTTACCTTTTGCCAACCGGCTCCTCCGGTTGGACTTTTGCCCAGCAGCCCTTCGCCAGGTCTTCAATGCCTAGCAGCCCTTCGCCAGGTGTCTAGCAGTCCTTCTCCAGGTCTTCGATGCCTAGTAGTCCTTCACCAGGTCTTAGGGTTTCGACGCCTAGCAATCCTTCGCTAGTTGCCCAGCTGCCTTTCGCCAGGACTTCTTTCTGTACACTCAGTGAACACATTAGACCAACATAACATCTTAACTCTTGAACCCTTTGTCATTATCAAAACCCAGGTTTGACTTAGGTGCTGCCTGCACCAACACTTTTCCCCCAATTTTAAGTAAAGTACTGACAAAAAGATTTGGGCCAGTAGTTGTTCTTGCTGAATTGAAGACGTCTTCTAGGGAATAGAAACCTTTGAAGGAAGGATGCTCACATTCTTTTACGGCAATCGTAACTTCTTCCCAGTCATGATAGACTCTTGTTTGTGTACCAGAAAATACCACATAACAAGAGAACTTCTTTCCTACTAGCTTTTGTATTGTTATTTGGAAGTAATTGGCCAAAGCATTGATAATTGCTATCTTGTAATTAACACTTCCGAGAATAGTTGAAATATTCCATATGTTGTCAAGTAGACAAGTCTGGATGTTGTCAAGTTGTTCTCTTGCTGTAAAGTGAAATTGTTCCTCATAGCGTGTAAAGTGTTGATGTTTTTGGTTGCCAATCCTCATGGTTTTCATGGAAAAGGTTTTTACTTTCTTTTGTTTATCCATGTTCCTGCCTGTTATATCCATATGTTAATGCAAAAGTCAAGAAAGTGTATCCGCTAAGGAATTATTACTTCTTTTAATGTGTTCCTAGTGAATGGTTAGCTTCAAAAACTATTCAGACTGTAATTTTTTATTTGTTGTAAATAAAAAGTCTAAAAGCGTCTAGACAATATATTACTACTAAAATTTCATAGTCAAGAGAGATTAAACAACCTTTTTTCCTTATATTGGCGTGAAGCATATCTATATATAGCCTTTGTTGTTCTTGGGTCATATTTTGATGGTTTTCAATAAAGTATTTCTGCCCATTCAGTTTCACAATTATCTGTTTCTATAATTAAGTAGTCTGTATCCAGTGGTAGTGTTAAGACTGGAATTTATTTTACCATGTCTTTAAAGTATTGTCTGGCATAGTTGAGAAAGCCTAAAAATGACCTAAGAGTTTTGATGTTTTCCATTTTTTGGGGAAGCTTAATATCTTAGAGGTAATATGTGGTTGTAGAAAGATTTTTTCTTGTCGTATTTTAGTTCCCAAAAAGTCAATATGTTTAACTACAAGATTCATTTTACTTCTATAGATAACTAAACCATATGCTTCAAATAAGTTAAATACCAGATGTAAATGTGCATAGTATTCTTCCTTTATTTTAGAGAAAACAAGAATATCATCAATATAGACACAAGTACAATTGGCTAAATTCCTGAAAATGGTATCCATCTTTCTTTGAAAGATTTAGGGTGCTACTTTTAAACCGAATGGCATGACTAACCATTCAAAATGACCTTCTGGACAGGAAAAAGTTGTCCATTCTACAGAACCAGAATGCTTCTTTATTTGCCAGAACGCAGATTTCAGATCAAATTTTGAGTGTCATTTGAAGTCTTGAATTTTGTTAAGTAATTGGTCCTTATCAGGGATTTTATAACCATCTTCCTAGCAGTTATCAATTAGTCTTTTATAGTTAAATACCATTCTAGATTGTTTTATTTTTTGTTCGGATCCTTTGTTTACAATAAAGGCTAGACTTCTTATGGCTAATAATTGTTTGATATGCATCGTGCATTCTTTTATTTCCTAGTTAGTGTATCTTAAGTCTTGAGCTTTTATGGTAAGATCTGGATTGATTATCATTAATTGGCAGTAGATCTTATCACGTTCCCAATATTTTATAGGATTTTCACCTATGATTTTTAATTTTTCTAATTGGGAGATTAGGAAATCTAGATTAGATTGTGTGTTTATTAAGTGAAGTAGATATGTAGGGGAGAGCAAATCGTTTGGAATGTCCAAGTCAGAGCCTCTTAGGTCGTCTAAAAAGGACTCTTGTAGTTCATGAAATGCTAAAGAACAGGAAAGTTCTTGGCTCATTAGACAAGAACCCTGACATGGTGTTTTGCTTGTGTAGTGGTAGTTTTTAATTTTCACAGAACCTATGTCCTGATTAGTAATTGTCAGCGTTGTAGGAGGGGGTTGTTTAGTTACAGTGGAAGGGTAATCAGACACCATTAGAGAAATCATAGGTGTAGGGAGAAAATAGCATAGTCTTTTGTAAGTAATAATACTTGATCTTGAGCAATAAGAGACTCAAGTTTCAAGGAGCACATTTCTAGTACTTCCTCGTACTTGCTGCGTAGTAGGTATTATTATGTTAAACGTTTGTTGTAAGCATAAATTGTAGATTTATCTCCTACAAAGTTTACATGTTCTTCTTTTATCTATGGATGGGTAATAACCACATAGAGAGCACGGAACATTATCAATTCTTGTTTTTAATGTTCACTCGTGAACACAATCTGGTGCATCTATTTTTGGTGGTGTGTTTTGTGATATATATTGTGTGAACATAAGATTCATCGAATCTAAGTCCTCGCATTGGTTGGTTAAGTCATCTAACCCTTGTGGGAGCATGCTACTAGTGGTCCGATATTTTTCTGCCAAACTATAGGGGTGGTCTAAGAACGAGTTGATTATATCAGAGGAGATAGGAATGTCTTCTAAGTCTTATATAGAGATTATAGAGTAAATAGAGGATGTGTCAGATACATCCTCTTGTATTACTATTCAGTCCAAGTTAGTACAAGAGACTAATTTGGCTTCTCTAGTGTGTAAGTTTTTTCTATTTGGGCATGCAGAAGATAAATGTCTCGGTTCATTACACGCAAAATAAGTTATATTATTGGCATACATTTTCTTTGGTTTGAATTTTTTGACATGTTTGCTTTTGTTTAAATAAGCCTTCTTTTCCTTACTGTTTCTTAAATAGTAGCCCTTTCTGTGTCTAACTTTGGGTTTGGGTTGTAAGGCTGGGTTGCTAGGCCTTCATCCTTGTTTTTACCTATGTTGGTTTGATCCATATTATTGTAGAGTATATATTTAGCTATAGAAACTGTATTGTTGGTTTTTAAGTTGTTTCTATATTTGGATGTAAGTTCATTTTTCTTTAAGTATTGAGATGATATATTGTATTCTAACCCCGATATTATCATATTGCGGTGCAACTTTTAACTTGGTCCAAGCCTTATGAATTTCTTTGCCTAAATCCTAGTAATTTACTAAATAATCTTTCACTTAATTCCGGGTTCAATAATTCCTAGAAATATATGTAAGTGCTAAGAAATCATTACAGAAAGGTTTGATCAAGTTCCAGCTGAATAGTTGAAGTTGTTCTAAGTCTTTTATTGCTTTCCTTTGTCTTATGTCTAATCCTGTATTAGCATATCTGGCTATTAAAAGTCTATGGATGGAGTTACAAATGTTTAAGATGTTATTGCCTTGAGTTGCTATACGAACTATTTCTTTTGAAAATTTGCCTTGTCAGCTTCTCATATAGCTCTAGCAACATTTCCTAAGTAGTTTTCTCCTACATGTCTGGTTTGGTAATCCCTTCTAACAGAGATAATCCATTGTTCTAAATATGTATCATACATTTGGGGATAATCACATTCAGCTATATTTAAAAATACTGATTTTTTTTCGAAATAGGCAATTTCAGGTGGTTGTCTTTTTCCTATAGTTCTGAGTAAATGATTATTATTGGTATATGGACTTATTTCCATTCTGATGGATGACCTTGTTCACATGGTTTCCATAGAGTGTGGAATGATCTAGAAGAATAATAATAAGTTGAAATTATTTTTTTCTTCATTGTATTCGTTTTGTGAAGTGAAAGGTTTATAGTTATTAAATCTTGCAATGAGGTTTCTATTTCTATCATTGTACAACATTGATTGTGTTGGTTGTAAAGTTTATGTTGGTATGTCTAAAATTATGACTATATATATATATATATATATATATATTATCGAAAAAGCCAAACAAAATGCTAAGTGATTGATAAAGATTACATAATAGAGAAAAAAATTGCATTAGACATAATAAGAGAACCACTTTGAATTATTAGAAAATTAGAGACATGGTTAGATGAAAAAAAGATAATTATTTCAAAGAAAATATTTACATAAATTGTAGGGTAAAATTGAGATAGGTAAGTATAACATACTATAAGAAAATTATTTTTCTGCAGCGCGCTATTAACAACGCACATTAAAAGCACGCTGTTAATAGTATTATTAACAACATGCATATTAATGTACGCTGTTAATACAATAATTTTTTTTAAAAAAAAGAAACATCAACGGCGTACATTAAAAGCACATTGTTAATATTATTATTAAGTACATGCATATTAACTTATGCTGTGAATAAATAATAATAATGACGATATGCAAAAAAAAATTGGTACGTTGTTAATGCATCCATTTATTATTAACGACGTGTGATAAGTTGCAAATAAAACTACAATTAACGCTATTTTTATTTGTTTTCATCTCTTTCTTTTTTTCCCTTATTTTCTTTCTTTCCCAAAACCCTCGCGCCTCGACTCATCGCCCTCATCATCGCTCGACTTTTCGTCTCCTCCTCGCCGCTAGGAGGAGGCGACGCCTCCTCCTCACCGCTTCTCGTCACTGCTCAACTCTCTGCCACCTCCTAGCTGCTCGACTCTCCGCCTCCTCGCTGCCTTCTTAGCGCCATCTTCTCCGCCTCCTCCTCACAGATGCTGCGTCGACTTCCCGTTATCTTCACTACCTCCTCCTCACCGATGTCGCCTCTGTCTATTAGTCATCAGAGGCTCTATTCTGAAATGTTCTGCGAGTCGTCTCCTCCCACAGTCGCCCCCTTGCTTTCAGCCCACTCTTCTCTCCTTGATTGCTTCTGTTGCTCGCTCGCCTGGCTTGCTAGCCTAGTAGCCTGCACACTTCCGCCCCACGGTTGCTTCTCCGACCTGCACTAGGGCTTGATTCCAAGTTAGTTTTTTCCCTTTCCTCTACTTCTTCCTCTTAAGTTTCTTGTTCTTCTTATGCTTTTTTCCCCTTGTTTCTTCATTGATTGTCCTCTGAGGAGAGGATGAATTAGATGAGTAAAAATTGTATTTCGTATCCATACCCTTGTTGTGTCTTGTCGCGAGTATGGAAGGGAGAGACAAAGAGTTATCACGATCTTAAACGAATTAGGTGGGTCATGTCTTGCTTAGTTTTAGAAAAGTGATCCAATTGCCCTGCTCAAGTCACACATAACTCATTTGTTATTGTAGATTCAATTTGCCTTCCTTGCTTTATTTCATGATCTAAGTGTTAGATGTGTATACTAAAAGACTTGCTCTTTTTATATATAAGATCATCTACATTTTTGAAAAGAGAATCACAACAACACAGATGCGTATTTATATTAGTATATGCATAAAAGTCCTTTACTTTGCATTGTAGATAACATGGTGTGTGGTGACACACAGAAGATCATGTTAGTAGTCCCTTGCATAGTATAAGTAGAGGCTCACTGCCGAGATGGAATTGGACAAACCATCGGGATGGTTGTAGTGTAATTAGGTGCGGTTTGTCTTGACCATAGAATTACACTAGTGTGCTTTGTGTGCATTAAGCAAGACCAAAACTAGAGGTCATCCAATTTGTACTGACTTGATAATTGGATTAGACCTCGGATTTATTATGGAGTACAATCCCTAAATCCCGATATAATAACGGGCACGTATAGTTAATAATTATTTTTTTGATTTACCAATGGGTGAGATTTATTCTGCTAAATCGATAGACCCGGTAAGTTGGAAAATAATATTAATTATATGGTGTGTCGTTGATTATTGACGGAATCTGTGTCCTGGTGAGTCGGGATGATGATGCCCCCTTGATGAGCTCAAAAGGTTCATCATGTTAAACCCTGCAGGTGGATTTGATCCAACATGATGATAAGGTTGAGTGGTACTAATCAAGGACCCAGAAGTTAATTAATTTAAATTGTCAATAATTACAATTTAAATTAATTGACGGGCATTCGATATCTTAAACACGGGGGGATAGATGTGCTCATAATAGGTGGAGCTCATATGAAAATATGAGGGTTGGTGAGGAAGTTCAATGGAGATCCTTTAGTGGAATGAATCTTCATTAATGGATTGGTTTTAGATCCATTAGTAGGCCAAGACCCAACTCCTCCTCTTGGTCCCTACCTTAGCCCTATATATACCCCATGGGATCATGAAACCAAGGCTTAATAATCCAATTGATCACAACCCAAGGCCACTCTCCTCTCTCCTCTTTTTTCTCTCTCCTAGGGCAACTGGCCGGCACAACCTAAGAGGAGACTCCTCTCCTCTCCTCTCTCTCTTTTCTCTCTCCTAGGGCAATCGGCCAACGCAACCTAAGAGGAGACTCCTCTCCTCTTCTCTTTCTCCCTTCTCCACCACCACTCGGTCAAGACTCACATAGAGAAGGAAGAGGCTTCCTCTTCCTTTTGTGGTGCTTGGTAGCGAGGGAGGTGTGGCCGACGGCCGGCGAGAGGCGGCGCAAGGGGAGGTTGTCAGCTCCGCAAGAACAAGTGGAGAGGAGAAGTTCACAGCTAGATTTGGGTGAGGAAGGAGACTATTTCTCTCCTTCTTCTTCAAACTCCTCCCTAGGTCTTCCTTGTGGCCGGCGTGAGTTGGTGGCTCTGGGTGGCCGACGGCACAAGGAAGAAGGAGAGGAAGTGGGCCAGCGCAACTCCATCCTTTGGAGTTAGGGTTTCGGCTAGGTGGAGAAGAAGGTGATTTTTTTTCGGCAATTTACCAAAGGGCGTGCCTAAGAATTGGAAATTACCAATTCGCGTACCATAGTTTCTAATTTACCAAAGGGCACAGGACCTTAAGTGAACTTCCTATTATACCCCTCTCGCCAGAAAATACCTTTTTCGTTTCACATTTTCGAGACATCCGAACCACTTTTGCAGTAAAGTAATAATTTATGGTTCGGATGGCCAGGTAGTAGAATTTTTGTCCATTCTCTCTCAGCGCAACAACTTCGAAGGAAGACATTGTGCGTGCCCTAGTTGTGCTTTAGTCGCAAGCTCATCCCTCGAATCCCTCTGCCCAACCAAAACCTAGGCAAGTATCGAAATTGTTAGTGTGTGATCCTGAGGTGACTTTAAGTGTTAACGTTGAAGTCTAGACTGCTCGGCACTATCAAAGTAGGATTTAGGGTTTCTGCAGGGTTGATTTTTATGATAATGGCAGGAAAAAGGTCTGTGGATGGTTCATCGTCTTCTTCATTGGCATTAATCGCGAAGGTATGTTAGCGATAGGCTTAGGTAAGAACAACATAGTTTGTGAAAATGTTTATACTTATTTTTGCTGAATAAATTTGTAATGTATAAAGACTGTAGGGTTCAGATGACTTTGGAAAAAAATTACATTGGTGCAGTGTTTTAGGCCACTTTAAATATTTTGTTGAAGCATTTAAAATTTTAAATGATCGACACATTGCGAAGATCAAAGAGTCGCCCTTCAATTTTTTCTTGGACATACAAGAATTGCAGCATATCCAGGGAATTTTGGTTAATATATTTGAAAGTTGGGATTCAACCTCGCAAGTTTTTAAATTCTCAGGTAATAGTTTTAATTATGAATTGTAAACAATATCTATAGCAAGATAAAACTTGGATATAGATGGCCTTAAATGATTTATATTTGATTAATTTAAATGAGTGAATTTCAGGTGAAATTCACTTAAGGCCCTCGGTAGGCCTGAAATGAAGGGCCTGAAGTAATTTTACTTCAGGCGCTCGGTAGGCCTGAAATGATTTTATTTCAGGCCTACCGAGGGTCTGAAGTGATTTTACTTCAGGCCCTTGGTAGGCCTGAAAGGAATTCATCTCAGACCCACGTTGGGCCTGAAACGATTCATTTCAGGCCCACGTTGGGCCTGAAGTCAATTCATTTCAGACCCAATATGAAATAAGTTGAAGCCTATATTGTTGATGATAACTAAATATTTTAATTGTTTCAGGTATACCGGTTGCGTTCACCAGACGAGATGTTGCTTTATTACTAGGTATAGTGGACCGTGGAATTTCGGTCCCTATTAATTCAACTAAAGCATCGGGTGACCTCTATCGTACTTACTTCTCAAAAGAAAAACAACCTACCAAAACAAGAATTGAGGATTTAAACGTTATTCTAAAAGTGTTGAATCAGAGGATGATATGTTATTAGTTTGTAAATTATATATTTTGTATATATTTGTTTGTGTTTTATTTTCGTCTAGTACATATTAGGTCCCTCTAAGTCTTGTAGATATTGTAGATGATTATGACAATCTTGTTAGATTCAACTGGGTTGAAGCTATCCATAAATTTTTGTCTCCACAATTACCTAAGATTGGGGAATTATTTTCATCAACTCAGGGAAACCAGAGGACCACCAACCTCCCTTACCTAAAGGGATTTGCTGGGCTTTTGGCAGTGAGTAGAATTTTGTTGATAAATTTCATAATATTTTGCTGTCATTAATGTAATTGTCTGGAAAACTTTGTGTAGGCATGGTTTTTGGAGCATGTACCCATTCAAAAACCATACAATGTTGAAGGACCCCGAATAAATAAGTGGAGAATATTCCTTCGCATATTAGTAGGGTGAGGGACCTTGTCAACCAAATCAGGTCCGAAGAGGTAATTATTCTAAACTATGATCTATGTTAGTATGCTACCAATTCTGCCTCCATAGTAGAAGTAGCTACTAGCGTCTGCTTGACGCTCTTCCAAGATATAGCCCCTCCAGCAAGCATGAAGATATAGCCTGAAGAGGACCTCCTGCTATCTAAGCATCCAACAAAATCGGAGTTGAATAACCAATCACCTCCAGATGATCTGACCTCCGATATGTGAGCATGTGTCTTTTAGTTTTTTGCAAATACCGCATCACTCTTTTAATTGCTTTCCAGTGCGACGGTCCTGGGTTATTAACATATCTGCCTAACATCCCAACTACAAATGTTATATCTGGTCGAGTGCAAACTTGTGCATACATGAGACTTCCCACTGCTGATGCATATGGGAATTGTTCCATCTCCTTTATTTTAAGTTCAAGTCGTGGACACTGCTGCAAACTGAACTTGTCACCTCTTGACACAGGTGTGTCACCAGGTGTACAGTTCTGCATGCCATACCTTATAAGCACCTTCTCAATATAGGCTTGTTGTGAAAGTCCAAGAATGCCTCTTGATCAATCAAGACAGATCTGAATGCCTAGAATAAAAGATGCTTCACCAAGATCTTTCGTTTCAAATTTACCAGATAGAAATGACTTGGTTTCATGTAGTAGACCCTTATTATTGCTCGCAAGCAATATATCATCCACGTACAAAACAAGTATAACAAACTTGCTCCCACTGAACTTGATATATATGCACTGATCAACGGGGTTCTCTTTAAATCCAAATGAGGTAACCACTTGATCAAATTTCTGGTATCATTGACAAGATGCCTGCTTTAAACCATAAATGGACTTCTTTAATCTACATACTAGGTGCTTTGAGTCTGAGGACTCAAAGTTCTCCGGTTGCACCATATATATAGACTCCTTTATGTCTCCATTGAGGAATGTTGTCTTTATGTCCATTTGATGTAGCTCCAAATCAAAATGAGCTACAAGTGCCATGATTACCCTAAGGGAGTCTTTCGTCGACACAAGTGAGAAAGTCTCCTTATAATCAATGTCTTCCTTTTGAGTGAATCCCTTGGCAACAAGATGAACCTTATACCTTTCGATATTGCCCTTCGAATCTCATTTAGTTTTAAATATCCATTTACAACCAACGGGTTTCGATCCTTCAGGCAATTCGACAAGTTCCCAAACGTCATTGCCTTCCATAGACTTTAACTCTTCTTGCATGGCGTTAATCCACCTTTCAAGGTTAGAGCATTGTTTGACTTCATGGAAAGATGTAGGATCACTTTCCAACCCTATATCAAACTCATGCTCTTGGAGATAAACATAATCACGAGAATTCGTGCTTCTCCATTCCCTTGTGGATCGCCTTAAGGGCGCTTGTGTTTGAGGTGGTTGAGGTACTTGCTCATCAATATGAGGCAATACTTCAATTTCAGTGGTAGGCTCCTCCAATTGCATTGGAGATGTCATGGGAATATCTTGGTTCACTACGTTTACTGGATGTGCAACATCCATAATGTGTGGTATGGTAACCATACCACTACTAATTGCACTAGTAGTGACCATAGAAGGATTGCCAACGCTTTCCTCAAAAGATACTTCCCTGATTTTATCGATCCCACTGTTCTCAATAAACTTGCCATTTCCCGTTTCGAAGAAGGATCTATTAGATGAATCATAAAATTTATACCCCTTTGTTCTCTCAAAGTAACCTACAAAATTGCAGCTAACAGTTCTTGAGTCCAGTTTCTTTTCATTAGGCTTGTAAGGCCTAGCCTCAGCTGGACAACCCCAGATGTGTAAATGTCTAATGCTAGGCTTTCTACCCGTCCACATCTCGAATGAGGTTTTAGTTACTGTCTTACTAGGTACTCTATTGAGAAGGTAAACTACAGTCTTGAGTACCTCACCCCACAAAGACTCGGTAGAGAAGTGAAAGCCATCATACTTCTCACCATGTCTTTTAGGGTGTGATTGCGACGCTCAGCTACACCATTCTGACTGGGTGTACCAGGCATGGTATACTGAGGTACAATCCCACACTCAGCAAGGTAATTTGCAAAAGGTCCTGGACGTTGTTCACCTGATCCATCATATCGATCGTAATATTCCCCTCCACGGTTGGATCGGACGTCTTTAATTTTCTTACCTAGTTGAAGTTCAACTTCAGCTTTGAAAATGTTGAACATGTCCAAAGATTGCGACTTCTCATAAATAAGGTACAGATAGCCAAATCTAGAATAGTCGTTTATGAAGCTAATAAAATATGTGTGTCAATTCCAAGATGCCTTAGAGAATGATCCACAAATATCCGTATGTATTAGCTCCAAAACATCACTACAACGGCTAGCCCCTTTGTTCCTTTTGTTAGTTGTCTTCCCCTTAACACACTCTATGCAGACATCAAAGTCTGACATGTCAAGGGAATCAAGAATTCCATGTGACATTAACCTTTCTAGGCATTGTTTGGATATGTGTCCTAAACGCCTATGCCACAACATAGAAGAATTCTCGTTGGTCAATTTATGTTTTGTACCTATACTATGCATTATTACGTTGTCAATCGTAGGAGTAAAGGTGTTTAATTTATAAAACTTATAAACCAAGGAACCATTACCAATCAAAATTGAATTAAAGAAAATACTAAACATTTCATTTCCAAATGAACAAGAATAACTTGATTTGTCCAAACAAGAAATCGAAATTAAGTTTCGTTTGAAAGATGGTACAATGAATGTATTCTCCAAATCCAAATAAACATCAGTTCCTAAATAAAGCCTAAAAACACCAATAGCCTCTACTGTAGCCTTTTTTCCATTCCCCGTATAGATGTATCTTTCACCATCAAGTGTAAGTCGGTTCCTGAGACAACCCTGCATTGTGACACTTATGTGAGTAGTAGAACCGGTATCTATCCACCAAGTGTCAATGGGTACAATAGCTAAATTGACTTCTGAACTAACAAAGTTGAGAAGTTTACCCTTCTTTATACGCCAGTTGGCGTACTTGAGGCAGTCTTTCTTCATATGACCTTTTTCTTGCAAAAGTAACAAGTGGATTCCTTATCCTGCTTCTTTTGCTCCTTATGGTCATTGCCTCCAGAATCTGCAGTTTGCTTTCCCTTATCTTTGTTATTGATCCTCTTTCGCTTCTTGCTCACATTTTGAGAACCAAATGCTAAGTGAGCACTTTCAGATGTCTCAATCTTCAGTCTCCCCTCCTCTTGCATGCAATGAGCAATAAGCTCATTCAATGTCCATTTTTCCTTTTAAGTATTATACGATATCTTAAAAGGAGTGAACCGTGCAGGCAGAGACATCAAGACGAAATACACTAATATACTCTCAGACATATCGAGTGTTAGTGCTTTCAGACTTGTCGCTATATTGGACATCTCCATAATGTACTCCCTTATGTTTCCTTTACCACTGTACCGCATGGTTACCAACTTTGTAAGAAGTGTGGTAGTCTCGACCTTTTCATTTGAGGTGAATTGGTTTGTCAGTTGGTTAAGGAAACTCCTAGCATCTTCACTCTCTGTTATTGAGCCATTTATTTGTGCCGGTATAGAAAGCTTCATGATGCTTAGACTCATGCGATTTGATTTCTCCCACAGCTGAAATTCAGCCCTCTGCTCTATAGTGCTAACACTGGTCAAAGGTGCGGGACGATCATTCCTTAATGCATAGTCCAAATCCATGCAGCCTAAGACTACAATCACGTATTCTTTCCATTCAGCAAAATTTGAACCAGTTAATGTTAGGATGTTATTAATGTTGGCAGTTACAGATTGCACTAAAATAAAATAAAAAATTTATTTAAGCTCACGATTTAACTAAAGTCAAGAACATATATATAATAAAATTATGCAAATAAATAAAATTTTAAATGCATATTAAATAGGCTCCTTATGAGATACCACATACAACATTGCATTTTAATTTGTAGATTAAAATATAATTTGTTAGCGGTACTCTCTGATATAACTCAACCTTTAATTGGCCACACAATGTGTCTTCCTTTGGGCCGACCCATTGTGTGCATAATATGAAACTTTATATGAGTTATATTTTGGTGCATAGCTTAACAACTTTAATCTGTCACTCAATATGTTTTCCTTTGGGCCGACATATTTTATGCATGATCAGAATAAAATAAATTATGTTCAATAATTGTAAACTATCTTGAACATATATCTGGCATAAAAACAACCTTCCTTTGGGCCGATTGCTCTTAGCATAGATATATGTCTACCAACACAAAATACACTAAACCGACCTAAGATGTCTTCCTTTGGGCCAACACAATAGTTCAATTTAGTAGTACGTTGTGTAGATAGATCCAAGAAAATTCTAGATTTTTTTTTATTTATCAGCTTTAATAACTCTAAAATTAGACTTATAAATCGATTGATACCATATAATAATTAATTGATTTTACCCAATTAATTATCACAATCAAGTCTACTGTATGCGATTATTTGCATAATCGATTGTTCAAAAAAAACTTCTTTCATTTGAAATGGTCCCACGTGAAGAAGTGTTCCCTTTTTTTCGTTTTTTTACTAATTAAATAAAGGTGAATTCAATGAATCCAATCGATTTTAAAAATATATACATATATATATTATATGTATATTTTAAATCGATTTAATACCCTTTTAATGAACTAAAGACAAGGTCAACTAGAACTTAATCTAATCGATTAATGATTAGTTCTGTAGAAGTTTTAACCGATTAGGGGAAAAAATCCTAAACGATAATTGATCCTGTCACCATGAGTTTAAGGCTGATTAATTCATTTTTTTTATTTACTAATTTAGACCGGGTAATCAATTGACCGATCAAATTAATTGATTAAACCATCGCGATTCGACCTAAAAATTAGGTTAAAAGCAATGATTCTTCCGTCGTTTTCGTGTTCTTCACATAAAAATGAAAAACTTGGAAAATAAGTTTATCCTAGAATTTTCTTTTACATGATTTTCGACGATCAAAAATTGTATTATACTAGGAAAATTTAATCTAGCATACGAACAATAAATCGACGAAAAATTTAAACTTTATTGTCATAAAATCGATGAAACAAAGCCAAGACTCTAATACCAATTGATAGAACTTGGGTTTTCTCCTTACCACATGAATTCTAGAAACAAAATAAGAATTCGAAAGAGAAAACACAAGACATATAAATATAGATCTATTGTTTCTTCGAATCATGGCATGACAAAAATAAAATAATATAAACTGAATAATAAGGAACCTGATTGAAGAACCATCGTCCTTGTCGTAGCGTCGTCGGCTTATCCCTATGAAAGAAGATGCAGCGGAAGGAAAAAGGAGGATCTTCCAACGACCTTAGGTTTGACGGCGCCGTAAAATTTCTTTGTCAATGGGGAACAAGAAACTAGGTCATAAAGATTACCTAAACCCTTGGGGACCTCCCCTTTATATAAAAATCAAATCTGTTATCAGCCCAAGATAATAATAGATTGGTCTAAAAGGTTCTATACATTGAACCCGCATCCAATAATCCGAAACCCAATAAACATAAGTTAGATCATTTTAAGGACTCAGATTGTATTTACATGTGCAACTTACAAATAAGCCACTTAATAGAGATAATAATAATATCCAACAAACTTGACTTTTACTAGTTGCTCAACTCTGTTACAACTAAAAATTAGCATGCACAATTATTTCAACATATGCATTTTTTTTAGAATAAAAAGTATTGACCGGTGCAATATATTAGTTTCCACCCGTGGATTTTTTTTTTTATCTTGATGAGCTGTAGAATTAGAAACTTGTACATTAATAGATCAATGGTGGTTTGCTAGATGACAATTGGCAAAAGAGAAACACTTCAAGGATGCATAAAATTATTAACATTTATTAAATATGCATTAGATCATCACTATCGGCAAGCATGTATTGCTAAATTTTTTTTTGTAGGTCCAACCATGAAAGGACGTGGAGAAAAAGGTGGGTTCATTCTTATATTCATTCCCAACACCTAATTCATATATTTTAAAATCTAAAACTTCTAAAAAAAATTTTGTTTGCATTATGAATTCTGTAAATAACTTCCAATGACTATTGACTTGGTGTAGTTTGCCCCTACCTTTTGGATTATAAGGTATATTATTTTGCTTTGATTATCAATCCTTTTGGATAACATTTTTTTGCCGTCGGATGTTTTTGCCCTTCCATATCTAGTTTTTGTCATGTTTGTTGCGGACTAATATCAATGGTATTTGCTATATTTATATATTTGATCCAATTTTTTATCTTGAAGTTATTAGGTTTCATTTAGTAGGTTTAAATTTTGAGTCATTTGAAGTGTCTCTCTAAAGGTGTCATATTTACTATCATATTGAGCTCACATTATTAATGTTCATGAATCTGAACAATCTTTCATATTTTTAAGCCTACTCTCGTTCCTTCTTTAGTAGATATCAAATAGATGTACATAGTTGAGGTCTATATCATACTTGCATTATTGCTTTGTTTGATTGGTTCCCTCCTTCCTATTTTGAAATTGCTTAGTTTGGTAGCGATTAAAATAATTTGTTAACTATGTTGAAATTTAACAATTAGATGTGCATAGTTATTTCTAGTTATTTTTGTTGTCAAATGAATAGAAAACAATTGCAAGTTTAGAAGTATCACTTTTGGATATCAACTAAGTGCTTCATTTTGGGGCTGATTACTCGTGTTAAATCTTAAGTTGAATTGCCTTTTTTATCAAACGTTTCTATACAAATTTTAGATGCAAACTGAGTTGGTTGAATCTGATACAATCACTAATTGGTTTAAAAATCTAGATGCTGCTTTCTCATAAATTTATTCTTGTTATCATTTTGTATGAAGATTAAATCTTAATGTTGTTTTCTTATAAATTATCCTCTTTTTTTTAGAAAGAAATACAAGAATGTAGCGGTACTGAGAATGATACTTTTGGTCATGTTTCTCAGGTAATTATCTTAAAATGAAGTATTTCTAAATTATAAAATTGTTATAAAAATAGACATGGTTAAATTAATAACTTTGTATTCTTTATTTACAGTCAAATTTGAGGAATGTTAGTTGTGAAGATATCCGTGCTAATAGTAAATGTAAACTGCTTCATTGGTCTGCTAATGACGCAATAGGAAGCACGGTCGCATGATTATCTAATTTTATAATATTGAGTGATTGATGCATATTCTATTGATTTTTGTGAATTGAAAGTTTAATCGTTGTTATGTAATAGTTAGAATCTTGTCTTGAATTTTCAGACCTTATTTTGTTATAATGACAAACAATAATTTTTATTAATTTTGTGTGGATTAGATTTGTACCAAATTTGTTATAAAATTTTGGCATATTATTTTTGTCAATGAAATTGATTTTTTTAAATATAGATAAAAATATCAATAGCGTGCAATGCACACTGTAGAAAATAATATTCGCAGCGTGCGTTGTGTGCTATAGATATTATTATCCGTAACGCGCAAAGCACGCTGCGGATATTATTTTCCAGACGTGCGTTGCGCTCTGCGGATAATAATATTTGCAGCGCACAAAGCACGCTACGGATAATATAGGACTTTTAACAGCTTTTAATTGTGTAGCGTGTAATGCGTGTTGCAAAAAGTGAATTTGCGTACTGCGAAAAGCCATTTTTATTGTAGTGATGACAAATGCTCTCTTGAACAAAACATGGAGAAGGATGACCCATTTGCCAAATGGATTAATTTATCAGTGTGTTCATTAATAAGGAGAGTAAAATTCAAAAAAGAAAGATTTATTATTGAGGAAAAATCTACAAACTAAGAACGCTGCACATGTGAAAAGTTCAATTTGATTGAAAAAAAATGTATTTCCAAGGTAAGAAATTTGCAACCCAATTAATGCTTACTTGCATTGCACTAAAGCAATCATGCGATATTATTCTTGTAAGAATGTCATAGTAGTGACGTAACATGATGAATTGCATAAGAATCTAGATACCATCTGGTAATCCGAGCAATCTGATGGTGTCATATAATGAGCAATTACGATATGAGTGCTTCATAGTAGTTGGTAGAATAGCTTATTGCCTTAGAGGAGGTTGGAGTTTGAGATTGAATGTAAACCACTAATAAGATTTGAGTCAAACCTTTTAAAGAATTCATGGACAAAGAAAGTTGGAAACACCACACCATGAGGAGGTTGGGATTTCTTTAAAAGTCTTGATGGTCATGTGTGCCTAATGAAAAAGAAAGTTAGACACCTCACCCTGAAGCACTTGATTGATGTAGGTTTTCATTCTAAAATAGAGTTGCCACGTTGAGAACTTAAACATTTAGTTCAAACATGGAGGACCCACGGTAAACCGTCAGGATAGTCTTAATCGATTACATATACTCATTGATTGAATTGTTGCCTTATTGAATGCAATTAACTACATTCAAAGTTGTAGGATGTGGGCCCAAGAGTGAGATGCAATGGCTTAAGGACGCACGTTAGTTTGTTTGAACAACTTGCTTAGGGGTCCAAGTTAGATTGTTAAAGGAGGATAAATTTAGAAGAAAATATGGGGATGAAGTATCATGATATAACGAGGATATATATTTGAAAAATAAATATTCATTTTATTGTTTGTCATAGTCTATTGCACTTGGCAATATTGAGAATTTTCATGTTTGTTATGTAAATAATAATAGGGGATGAACCTATTCAATAACATGAAATCAAAAAGTATTCTAAAGATTCAATACTATGTAAAGCAGAAGCTTTTGGAACACTGTAATTTAAAGTTTGAATACTTTAGGCCATAAAAGCAGAAGATGAGGAGGATCCCCATTATTGCGGTGCTATAAGTGCACAGTTAGATAATTCTGGGTTGTTCTTCTTTCTAACCCATTAATAATAATAATAACATTATCTACCGACCGAGGGTAAGATTCTTGGTCAAAGACTTGGTAAACCGACGGCCGCATCATGCTCCCAGATGGCATAACGATGTCGTTGGGCTCCACGTTTGTAGACCAAAAAACGCAGTATTCCCTGTGTGCAGCGGGTGAGTGAGTCGCACCTCGAATATATTATATGTGCGAGTGGTGTAAGACCGGGTGTTGACTGTTGGTCGAGGGTTTGAAGCGTGTCGTCTTTGGTGTCTCTCAGTTCCTCCCTCTCGCTCTGAACCCGACTGGATCAGCTGGAGCTCCAGTGGCGAAGCCGATCTTCGTCGTGCTAGTGATGGGTGGTGGTATCGTTTTGCCGAGGTCTGCCCCTTCGTTCTGCATCTCCGATGATCTTCCTTTTACCTTTGTTTTAATCTTTTTTTTTTCCTCTCGGAGTCCGCATCCTGGATGGGAATTCTGAAGAACTGTGCCTTTATTGTCCTTTTTCATTTTTCCTAAACTGCTTTTACAAGATTTTTTTTGTGTATATTTTTTCAAGGGTGAGGTAACGCGCCGATCATTGCTTCTCTTTCTGGGAGTATTTCTTTTCTCGAAAAGAAAAAAAATCCCAGTCTTACTTGTTTTCCCATGGTTTTGGGTCGAAAGCACTGCGAAGGATAACTTTACCTTTGCAATTTCTCGGTTGTTTCGTTTATTTATGCCCAATTAAATTGGAGGTAAAAAAAAAGATGTCTATGAGAAGAATCGTACTGCCTTAGAAATTATTTAGCAGATGTCTCATAAGTGTTTGGGGTATCTGGGTGGTTGGAAGAGTTCTAATTGAATCAATTGTAAGCTTCTTTTGAAACTTCAGCAGGATGATAATATAATTAATCACCCAATTAGGTTAGAAATCACAAAATAATATGGAGATGGATAAACAGTTCAAAGAAAACAACGGTCAAATTTCTCTATAATCGTTGCCGCATCCATCCTGCAAATAGATATTCGTCTTTACACAATTCTGTTCTTAATAGATACCAAGAACGGCCTTTCCCTGCAAGTAAGCCTTTGGTGCGAGATAATCACATTTTTCCAAACCTTTTACCATGTCGTCATGCAACTCTTGCTATCTTATTGAGTTGTGGATTGACGTTCTATTTTACGTGACTCAGAGTTTAGCTGTCGGCTCATTTTTCTATGCATTATTGCTGTCTTATCGAGCTGTGGATTGACGTTTTGTTTTTATATGACTCAGAGTTTATCTGTTGGCTAATTTTTCTGACTGAAGCACATTCATTTCATTCTATAACTTGGAAAACTGAAGCTACTTCTTATAGGGCTTCTTATGTGACTACTACTTGATTAAATGAGCAAGGGGCAACAACTTGTCAAGAAATATGGTGGTTGTTTATCTATTCTGTATATTTATGTTTTTGCTGTCCAGAGTTGAATCCGATTGGCAAGGTACCACTTCCATTTCTAAAACTTGCATATAAGAAATATTTGCTGATCTAATTATCTTCTAGTATTAGTTATATATACAAAAGGGGAGCTTGGCGTAACGATAAAGTTTCTGCCATATGATAGGTCACGGGTTTGAGTCTTGAAAATAGCCTCTTGCAAAGTAGGATAAGGCTGTATACAATAGACTCTTTCTTGGATCCCGCATTGGCGGGAGCTTTGTGCACTGGGTTGCCTTTTATGAGTTATATATACAGATCCTAAAAGGTAAAGCTACATAAATGAGAAAAGATAAACATCTGTGTCATCTAAGTATTCATTGTTGATCTGATTGTCTTCTAATATTAGTGACAAAATATACAAATCAGAAAAGGTTGATCTCCATAAATGAGAAAAGATATACATCCATGCAAGGTTCTAAAATTCACTAGGCCTAGGCCGCCTAGGCTGGGGCTAGGTGCTGCTAGGTGGATTCCACGGTATCAACATAAATTACATAGTAAATCACATTTTATAACTCTGATTACTCAGTATGATGAAGATGAAGTTTGATACTAGTCGCTATGACCAACCAACAGATCAATTTTCTTGTTGGACCAAAGTTTAGGACTTATAAAAGTTAAGCCCAACAAAAAAAAAGGTTACATTTCAATTTTTTTTAAATTGGGCTTTAAATTTAAAAGGTTAGAATTTAAACCAAATTCAATAAGTTTAGAAATTTCCTTCTTTACCTTTTTAGCCTCCTCTTTGGCAATTGGACACCTATTCTTGTAATGTTTGATTGCCCATTGACACACAGTGTGCTCTTTTGACTTAGTGTTGATGGAGGTACTCAGAATTTGAGCTTGTAAGATCTTGCTCAATTGTGTCGGACTCATCTTCTCTCCTTGAAGAGGTGGATGACTCCTCACTTGACTCATCCAGTGTAGAAGATCTAGGGCCCTCATTTACTTTTTCAATGATTGGACCTTTAATCTCTTCCTCTTCCACCACTTGCGCTGATTCAAAATTTTCCTCACTTTTCTCTACTTCCTCATCTTGGACTTTTCCCATTCTTGAAATTCTCATGAACACACTCTAAAAATCTCATGCTTTCTCACATTTTCCACCTATCTTGTCTAAGATCCTTTTAGCCACTAGTGAGATTAGGGATTCCCAAACTTCTTGTTTGCTTCATATAATCCAATTTGGTATTCCATCCAACTTCTTCTAATCTTTTTTCTTTCTTTATTTCTAGGCTTTTGATACCCCAAAACATGGCAATACTTCTTCCATGGTTGATTATAGCAATGCCTCATCAATTCCTTCTAAAGCTCGAAATCTTCTTGTTATGATGGAATCTCATAATCCATATCACATGATGATTCTACACACACCATTCTATCCATTTTTTCACGCTTCAACGGGTGGTTAGTCCTTTTGAGGCAACTTGACTCTTATATTATTTGTTGGGATTACTAGCTAAAAGGAGGGTGGGTGAATAGCGATTGTAACTTGTAAGTTATTAATCTATATTCTTGCTACGAGCTAGCAAGGTCATACACGATTAACACAATGGAAATAAAACAAGCTTGCAATTAGACACTTACAATCGCAAACACTTGGGCCTTTAATATTGGACATTCCACCCTCAGACTCCTACATTCACAATCTATGATTTGATAGCGGATCAATCCCAGAGTCAGCTAAGTTCTGTCGGGTCGAGGTGGACCGGCAAGAGAGGGGGTGAATTGCTGCTGTAAAATAAAAACCAATCTTCTGTGCGGTCTCACAAAGAATTCAAATTAGTTGCAATAATCAGTTAAAACAAACATAAACTAATTAAACTAGTAAAAGGCTAAGACACAAAGATTTACTTGGTTGCAACCTAGGTGGTTGCTAATCCAAGACGACTAAAGTTCACTATCAAAATCTCCTTCTAGCGGAGAAGTCTTTTACAGACTTTGAAGCACAAGACAGAGGAAAACTAACAACTAAATTGTATGCAGTTGATGGATGGATTGAACTGAGCTCTAGGGCCCTATTTATAACCCCGGTCAGAGTTATTCGTTTGCTGACGTGGCACTTATAGGGCGCCCGAGTGCTCTTGGGCGCTTGACACATGGCCTGATAGTTATCCAAAGAGCAACGTTCACAAACGGCTAAAAACAGCCTCTCGGGCGCCTGTATGAACAAGGGCGCCCGAGTGCTTGGGCGCCCGAGACCCCAGGCGCCCGTATGCTTACGGGCGCTCGAGAGTGGGTCTTTTGGTCTACAACTGTTGACCACTCTCCAGTATGACTTCCGGGCACTCGGGCGCCCGAGACCCCAGGTGCCCGTATGCTTACGGGCGCTCGAGAGTGGGTCTTTTGGTCTGCAACTGTTGACCACTCTCCAGTATGACTTTCGGTCTTCGTGGGTGATTACTGGCCAACCGGAGTTAGACTCACCTAAACCCGACTCCGACCTTTCGCCCCTCGAGCGTCCTTCCTTCCGACTTCTCGTCCCTCGGACGTCGCGCACGTCTTCTCGCTCCACCGGTGTACTCTTCCGCAGTTTCCGCGTCCCTCGGATGCACCGAGTCCGTCGGCTCACTTCCCCGTGCAATCCTTCTTGTCCACTCCGTCTTATGCTCGATTTCCTCCGCTCCTAAGTTCCTGCACATTTATACAGAGGAATTAAAAACCAACAGGACCTAACTTTACATGATTGATCACAACAAAACTAATCAGGGTACCAATAATCTCCCCTTTGTAATGTGTATCAACCCAAGTTCAGTTTGGGTTAAACTAAAAGAAATAACACTAAGCATGAAAGAATTGTTTGCAAATTAAAACATTAAACATGAAAGAGATATTTGCAAATTAAAACATTAAACATGAAAAAGATGTTTTCAAATTAAAACATCACAACCTCCCCTTGAACTGAAACTATTCTCCTCCTTTGATCACAGCAAAAAAAAATGGGGCACATCAAAAGCTAGGGAAAGAAAAAAAATTTGGAGAAAATTTCCTTAAAGTCAAGAGAGAAAGAGTAGATCTAGAAAAATTGGATTTGATAAAAAATAATTTTTTATCGAAATTTAAAATTAAAAATCAAATTTTAATAAAAAATTCATAAAGAGTTGAAAACATATTAGAAAAATCTGAAATTTTTTTGTATAAGTGGGAAATAGAGTTTTGAGCTTGTATAAAAATTTTCGACATAAAAAATTTTATCTGTGTCCAAAAATAAATCAAATATTGATTGAGTAGAATATTTGAAGAATAATTATTTAAAATTCAAAAGCACTTCAAAAAATTTGAGGGAAATTTTACTGAGGGTTTACTGATCATATCTAGATTCGGAAAAATCGGATATTGGAATATAAATTTTTATCTATTTTTAAAATTTAAAATTTGAATTACGAACGTAAAATTATGAAAATTCGAAAATTAATCAGAAAAATCTCAAAAATTCACAATAAGTAAAGAAAATATTTATGTATTGAGAAAAAAATATGAACATAATTTTATCAATTTAAAATTTGACTGTTATTCATTTTTCAAAGATAGTAAATAATCTGTTAAAAGAACAACAAAAAAACTGTTAGCACTAAAACATATAATGACTGAAAACATATAAAGACATAGAAACCCAAAACAAGTTCCTATCTACGGGGTTAATTAAAAATTTTGCAGGAATATAGTTCTTAGATACTTTTCTAAGTTGACCCATGTGATTTTTAATATACCAGTTCAGATTATCAGGATAACTGTTTTTCTTTCGGCGTAAACATGCAATATTAAATTCTAGTTTTTCAACTAAATTTCTCAAAACTAATATTTTCATTTTTCTGTTTATCAAAAACATCAAAAGAACATTCATTAGTCAATTTTATTTTTAATTTTTGATTCTCTTTTTCTACTTTAAGATTAACTTTAAGCATTGCTTTTATACCTGAGTACACTTGATCGTGAGGGAGGAAACATACCTCACTTACTGGGTCGCTTTCGAAAAGAGGGTCTCCCCCTTCGTCGCTGCTTCTGGTGTAGCTCCCCCTTCTTTAGTGCTTTCCTCTTGATGATTTGTTATCAACGCAAGTCCAACGTATTTTTCGACTTCCGATTCATCGGACGAGGTCTCGTCCCATGTGGCTTTCAGCGCCTTCTTCTTCTTTGGCCAGTTCTTAAGTTTGGGACACTAGTATTTTAGATGACCCTCCTCTTTACCGTTATAGCATCGGATTGTACGCTTATTCGGAGATCGTCTTTTACCCTGAGACTTAGAAAATTTATTAGCCATTTTAAAAACAATTTTAAGATTTTTTTACCATCTCCGCCGTATTTTCATCGTTCGTTGACGACTCCCCCACTACTCCTCCACTAACTGGTTTCTTCTTGCGTTTAGAGCGACGTTGTCCGTTTTCCTGTTTTTCCCTACACACGGAGGTTCGTAAAGTTCTAAAACCGAAAATTGTTGTTCTAGAGTACTTACCTCAAGATCTTTTGAAATAAACTATGCATCGATTACTGAGGTCCAATCTAGGGTTCTCGGAAAGGCATTTAGTGCGTACTGTTGAGCGTCGCGACTTGATACCTTTTCTCCGAGATTCTCAAGGCTCGTGATTAGTTCTTTTACCTTGACGTGCAGTTGAGCAACTGACTGTCCGTCTTTCATTCGGAGGTTGGTAAGTTGGCTTCATAGGATGTCTCGTCGCGCCAGTTTTGCCTCCGAGGTGCCTTCGTGCAATTCTAGGAACTTTTCCTAAAGTTCCTTTGCCAAGTCGTACTTCCCGATTCGATTGACATCTTGTTCGGGGAGAACGGTCAGCAAATGGAATTCTTCCTTTCCGTTTTCTATTGCGTCAGCTTGCTCCTTTTTGTTCCAGGAGTCAGGTTCCTTGATTTTTCCTTCGTTATCTTTCGGAGCTGAAAAATAATTTTTCATTGTTAGTAATAATTTGTAATTAGTAGTAAAAAATACCTTTATTTTGCTTTTCCATGCTCAAACTTCGGCGGGTAGATCACTGGTCCAACCATTCTTTAAAATTTGCTGTAGTTGACGGTTAGTCCTTCTGCGGCGTCCTGGCTCTGATACCACTTGTCGGGTCGAGGTGGACCGACAACAGGGGGGGTGAATTGCCGTTATAAAATAAAATCAATCTTTTGTGTGGTCTCACAAAGAATTCAGATTAGTTGCAATAATCAGTTAAAACAAACATAACTAATTAAACTAGTAAAAGGCTAAGACAAAGAGATTTACTTGGTTGCAATCTAGGTGGTTGCTAATCCAAGACGACTGAAGCTCACTATCAAAATCTCCTTCTGGTGGAGAAGTCTTTTACAAATTTTGAAACACAAGACAGAGGAAAACTAATAACTGAATTGTATGCAGTTGATGGATGGATTGAAATTGAGCTCTAGGGACCTATTTATAGCCTTGGTCAGAGTTATCCGTTTGTTGATGTGACACTTATAGGCCGCCTGAGTGCTCTTGGGCTCCTGACACGTGGCCTAATAGTTATCCAAAGAGCAATGTTTGCAAATGACTAAAAACAACCTCTCGGGCGCTTGTATGAATAGGGGCGCCCGAGAGCCTAGGCGCCCATATGCTTATGGGCGCCCGAGAGTGGGTCATTTGGTCAGCAACCGCTGACTACTCTCCAGCGTGATTTCCGGTCTTCTTGGGTGATTTCTGGCCAACCGGAGTTAGGTTCACTTGAACCTGACTCCGACCTTTCGCCCCTCGAGCGTCCTTCCTTCCGGCTTCTCGTCCCTCGGACGTCGCGCACATCCTTCTCGCTCCACCGGTGTACTATTCCACAGTTTTCGCGTCCCTCGGATGCACCGAGCCCGCCGGCTCACTTCCCCGTGCAATCCTTCTCGTCCATTGCGTCTTACACTTGATTTCCTCGCTCTTAAGTTCCTGCACACTTAGACAGAGGGATCAAAAACCAATAGGACCTAACTTAACTTGGTTGATCACATCAAAATTAATCAGGGCACTAACAAGTTCTTCCTTCTTGCTTAACTACCGTAGGTGTAGAAAGCTCTTAAAGCACAAGAAGATTGCAAGGATTATAAAAGGATTCCTAAAGGAATCACAAGGCTTCTAATAGGTTTGACCAACACTATTTCGCCAACCTTAATGCTTTCAAACGTTCCTTTTATAGCTTTCTAGACCCTCTTACTGTAAGTGCTATCTTCCGCCCAACAGTCCACTATGTTACACAATGACTACTTTATGCTTTATATCTCAGTAATCAATCAACTGGGCTATACCATCAGTTAACTGCATGTTATGAGTGGACTTACCAGACAACTCAACCGTGAACATAAATATTCTGTTCACTTGCTCCTCAAATACAGTCGACTAGACAATTGATTGGTCCACCAGTCGGTTGGTCAAATCTCAAATCCTAAAACACCTTGGGGTATTGGGTTTCTCATCCACCAGCTAATTAATCTCCAATACCAATCGACTGGTAACTTGAGTAAGACCACCTCTAAGGTCGAGTTCTCTTATGCTAAGTTCTACTATTGCCCTATTTCGTTTAGGTCACTCAACACTCACAACTTGTTACCATGTAGTTAGACTTCATCCCTTAGCCATCTCTCGGTAGGTTACTCGGTCCCTTGGATGTGCATAAGTCCTTGGCTCTTCCACTCGTCCCTTTGTTGCTCCTTTTTTTACAGTCCTTCCTTTTTGTATGTGCACAACCTTCTCTGACCTCTATGGACCTTAGTCATTGAGCCAACTTGCCGCACCATGAAATTACTCCAGAGTTGCTCCATCACCTTAGTGCTGATGTCTTGCAGTCCCTTGGATGTCTAATTCATCCTTCTTCTATCTCTTCAGACCTCCAAACCGTGCCACCATGGCCATGCCAAGCCAATATCCAAGTGCTCACCTTGTTGAACCACAAGCTCTCCAAGCACTGTGTTCCTGCAAGTCTAGTCCCTACACACTCAAACACACATATTAAATACAATACAAAGCCTAACTTGAATTTTTTGCCCAAGCATTAAAATTTAAGAACACAGAGCCACTTGGATCACGATTGCACCAACATTTTCTTATGTAAGATTAAATAATTCGTTAGCATTTTTATTGTGCTTGTGTATTTGTTTAAATTAGAGCGAATACAATGGAATAATAATGAGAACAAATATGAGACCCCAGATCATACTCCATGGCCTAATAATTCATTTTGTGAATCAAGCTTGAATTTAGAGAAACCATACAAAGAGTATCTTCTTTAAAGAATAGGCAAATTAAAAACAGAAAAAAAGATAGAGAAGCCTCTCTATGAATTGTGTTTGAGGTCCACTTTCCTATGTATTTATAGTAGCAAGAGAGCATTATTGCTCATTCAGATAATTTCTATCTAATTTGAGTCAACTCAATTTGAGGTCAATCAACTGAAATTGTTTAAGAAAACCATATTGATCAACAACTAATATTCAGAGTCAACTCAAATTCGTTTGAGTTAATTTAACTAGATAAGATCTCAAGCTTACCTACTAACTACTGCCATCTTCAGTTGACTCAATAAGGTTTCAGTCCACTCAAATCTTGTTCAATGGACTCAAACTATTTTAGTCAACTTAGTTGGTCGATTCAATGAGGTTATATATCAAAAGAACTTTTAGCTTGAATTAATTGGCAGTCTAATTGACTTAATTCAAATAGAAAGAAAAGGGTTTTTCAAGTATAAGATTTTAATTGATTTATTAGTTAACTTAACATCCCAATTGACTCTTTGACTCAATCTTCGAGATTTTGCTTAACTTGCACCCTTTAAGCACTCACAAACTTCAAAGATTAATTAAGTGTGGTTATAAATTACGACTAGGACACTCTTCCTTAATTAAAGACTTCCAATCTAAGTATAACTAACCCAAAGGATTTGACACACAATGAGAGTTATAATTCATATAATCTTTCACAGTTCATTTTGTAGGTGGTTACTTTGTCACAAATTTATGTTAACTAAGAGTACAACTCTCATCGGGTCCGTAGTCTCTTAGATGCACTAAGCTTTAGGTTCATTCCACATGCCATCCTTTGCTGGGTCACTTTGGTTCACCGCTTGTAGTTGTCAAACCAACTCCATGCTCCTTGTCTGTGGTCCCTCAAATGTCACATACCATCTTTCTTTGTTCTCCAATGGACCTTTGAGCCATCAATTCAATTATCTTGACTACGCTAAGTTAGCAACCATGTCTCAAACTTGTCAAGTCAGAAGTTGTATGAGCTTTATGTGCATCCTGCTAAGTTCTGGAAACTTTATGCACACGTCAGAAACAATCACAAAATACAATGTGTGGACTTCAGAAGGCTGTTTGTGCATATGTGAGGTTTATATGCATCTATCATTTTCAAATGTTAAAATATAAGAATAGCTGTTTTTCTCTTGAACATTTAGTCTAAACTTCAAAGTTTATTTAATGCAACACAAGGAAGGCCACGTGCCTCAACTCATAATGGTTGTTATGATGCAAGGTAAATTCACATGCTTGAGCTGACTATCTCACATAATGTCCCTTTGTCGGTAATCTTGCAAAAGGAGAAGAATTCTTACATTGAAATTGTGCTGTATTATCAATTAAATGAATGGAATGATGCTGGAAGAAAGGCTTCACCTTCTAAAACTTGGTATCCATTATATTAGCCTTTCTATAAATTGTAAAATTAAAAACCACAAAATTATTATGTTTACAATTAGACCATAAATCAAACTAGTTTACTAGACGGATACCAATGAAAACATTTTTTTTTTCTTTTTTGCATGATTCTTCTCCAAGGAAACTCTTAACAAGTTCGTGCCTTCTTCATTTAGTTGGCTATTTTGATGAATATTGAAAGGAATTACTGTCATCATTGTTCTGGTCTTCAAGGTTCACTAGCTTCATTATAATCTGTCTTTGGTTGTCCCCTTAGTAGATAAGAACATATTGCAAGTAACTGTAATGTGGAAACTGTCTTCATCTCAACACTGTGGCCTCAATGTTTGAAAATGTGGTGCTGAAGATGAATGATCTGGCATTGAAAATGGGCACAAGTTTTGGAAAAGTCTGTAAGGCTCATAATAACATAGCAAGTGTTACATGTTGAGGATTGGACTAATGGTTTAGTGGTTTGGCAAGCATTAGAATCAATTTTTTTTCTCCTGCATGAGATATTGGAATGGCCATAAAAGGGTTTAGTGGAGTTTTTATGGGTTTGTTCGAGCTATTGAATGTAAAGGCATAATTTTCTTGTGTTGCAGACTTGTGTGATCATTATTCAATGTATTTTTTTCCTAGTGTTCATTATTTGATTTAATTTTTCTCCTAGAATCAATGCGCGTCTCTTTTATTGGCTCATTCAAAACTCTTAGTTTGGTGGAAACAAGTAGATATACATAAATGACTACGAACCAATACATACCACCATGTCTTAGTAAAAATATTATAAGCAAATACTTAATTCAATTTGTTCATTTGGGATCATAAGGTAGTGTGAAGGATTCGTCAACTGGGACTAAGGCAGTAGCATGGTGAATGATTTTTAAATAAGTCAAGCAACCTATGCTCTTCTTGAGTAATACATATTTTGGGCCTTAATCGTTCTTTAGTAAGGAGAAGGGCCATTAAAATGACTTAAACTTTTCCTATGGGGCTGAATCAAGGATCCAAGGGCTGTTTTGGGTATAAGAATTGGAACTCATAGGATCGTTGGAGAGTCACTAAATTTGGTAGGGTCATTCTTGGATTTCAAATTCCTCACTGAGTTTGAGACAAGTCATCAAGTGACTTTTCTGAAATTAAATTCTTTTGACTCACTTAAATATTCCTTAATTTCTAGAGGGGTGACTAAATGAGGGTGAAGCTCCAATCGTTGTCCTGAGATACTGACATCATTGTTGGATTTTTCTTTTCCTTGACTTGTAGGTTTATGTAAAAGTGAGGGGCATTTTTTTGTTATTTACAATTTTTTCTGGCAAGATTGGGCATAATGCTTCCTTCCATTGCATTATTCCTTCGATTGTAGGATTTCAGTTTGTTCTCCATTTTTATTTGGATATCCTCACACTTAGTATATACATTCGGTATTTTCTTGCATCTTCCAATTAGATGCTAATTATCCACCAAATTAAACAAAAAATAATTCTCAGTAAAGAAACCATGGTTACATGAGGATGATATGGACCACAATAAAATGCACATATATTAATAATTTTTTCTACATATATTAGTATTTTAATACTAATCTCATATTCCCCTGAATATGTGTCATGTATTGGGTGAGTCCATATGGCCCAGATGCACTTTTTGAAACCTTGATAAAACATGTGCCACTCTTGTATTTGATCTGCCTCTTCATTTATGATAGGATTTTGCTTAGAGGTATAATAAAATGCCCGTGTGATTATAAGTCTAAATGAATTCTCTAGAGCAGCTGATGGAGCTGAGGTTATATTCCTTTTTTCTCCTAAGAATTGAGTTCCTTTTGAGGTATTATCTATTGGCTCTGATATTGCTTGTGAATCTTTCTTGGACGTTTATGTCATCAGAAATGGTCCTTACAGTAAAAGCTCCAAATTTGTAATTTCTCATGCTAGAATTTTACATACATTTTCTGTTTGTAAATGTATTGATTAGTGTGACAAATGATGATTTGAAGCTTAGTAGACAGAATATAAAACGCTTACGTGGTTGGTTCATAGGGTTTCATGACCTTATTTACTTCGTTGAATCATTTTATGGATTGCAAGGAATTAATATGCTTTCAGGCGATGCATTATATGACATGAAGGTGAGGTTAAATGCCACTGGGAATCAGCTTAGTGATTGGAATCAAAATCAGGTCAATCCTTGCACATGGAACTCTGTTATTTGTGATAGCAACAACAATGTCATTCAAGTGTAAGTCATTTGTTGTTCTCCTCTTCAAGTTATATGATTTGTATTATTATGTAGATTTTATGAAACAGTTGCAATGAATTGTAAGTTTCATCTGTTTGCTGTGTATGAAAGCCATATTCTGTCATTGTGATTTTGTTACCTCAGAACGTTGTCTTCGATGGGATTTAATGGAGTTCTGTCAACAAGAATCGGAGAACTTCAATATCTAAATGTTTTGTAAGTATAGTTTTACCAATATTTTAGTACTATGTAGCCAAACTATTTTGTCTTTCTTCAATAGATTATGCACCAAAGAATTTGTTTCTAGAATTTTTTCTACACTGTACAAATTAGTAAGTCATTGTTTTCAACTTCTCAAACATCCTATGATTGCATTGTATAGTTTGATGCTCCTGCTAAGTGATGTTGAAATTGACGGAGTTTTGATATAGTGTTTAGCTACATTCCGCTTGAAATAGACTCCATCACCATAATTGGCTTGCCAAGTCCTATAACATTATTTTCTTGTTCCAATTGCAAGGATATTTAATTGTAGAATGCAATTGTTACTATGATAAATTGGTAACATAGAGACATTAGATGGACAGAGTATGATTTGCTATTTATTATTCTTCTAAATCTAACCACTATCAACAAAGGGTATAGAAATTTCTAGCTACCTTAAATGCAGAATGCCGTAGGAGGCAGAAGTGAAGCTATTCTGTTTGTACATGCTATTATTAATTACTATTAATTACTATCATTATTATTTAAGTCTTTACTGCCTCACACATCTGAACAATGTTAACTGTGGACACATACAGCTTATTATGTTTCCTGTATAGAGTTCATGGCATGCAATAGCTGAAAAATAGTGGGGGCATCAATGGCTTATTATTGTTTTGATAGGACACAATACTTTGTAATTAGCCGAATGAGTTCAAAGTAAGCGATGACTTTGAACTTGTGATGCAAATGACAAAATGACAAGATCATATCACATAAGAATGATGAATAATACAACAACAACCAAGCCTTATCCTACTAGGTGGGTTTAGCTATATGGATCCTTTATACCATTAAGCTCTATCCCCTACTATATCATCATTTATATTTAAATAAATTTTATCTTGTTTTATTGTTACTAAGTCTTCTTTGGTCTTCCTTGTTTGATGTGCACATTTGTCATAGTTTTACATTGCCTAATTAAAGCATGATCGTCTACGTTCATATCCGTGCCATTTTAAATGTGTCTTGGAGTTTTCCCGTAATAGGTGCAACCCTGACTTTTTCTATAATATTTTAATTTCTTATCTTATCCATCTTTATACTATACAATTGCCTTAACATCCTCATCTCTGCTCATGTACTTGAGTGATAGCTAACATTTAACTTCATATAGCATAACAAGTCTAATAACCGAAAAGGTACTTTACGGTCACAAAGAATCTGACGCTCTCATCCATTTCAACCATCCTATTTGTGTTCTATATAAGACATCTTTTTCAATCCTTCAATCCTTTTGCAAAAATGATCTTAAATACTTAAAACTCAACAACTCATCATGTTTTATCTTAATAATTATCTCATTATATTTAATATTACTAAATTTAAATTTTATATATTTTTTCTTTACTCTACGAAGCTTAAAGTCTTTCAGTTCTAGTGTTTCTAGTTTAACATTTACTCTTTCATGTGTTTCATCTATCAAAATAATGATGTGTCTAGTGAGTTCGTCCATGATTAGTATAAATGATAGGAGACTGATCCTTGATGTAACCCTATTTTTATAGGAAACATTTCAGTTAATCTGCTTTAAGTTTTCACTTTTGTCATTACATTCTCATATATATCTTTAATTAGTTCAATATATGATATACTAACATCTTTCTTTTCTAAAATTCTCCATATAATTTCTCTTGGTATGTATCATAAACTTTTTCTAGGTCAACAAATATATAAGTCTTGCTTATATTCCCGATATTTTTCAATTAGTTGTCATAGAAGTTGTATAATTTCTATTATCGACCTTCCAAACATAAATACCTTCTTTCTTAGTGTCACGCCCTGCGACCGGTGACTAACATCAGTGTTGCTTTCAACCCCAAAATTTGAAAACAACCAGCCTAGTAGTACAGTAAACTGTTTACATAATTCGAAACAAATTAACATTTACTTAAATCTAATAATTCATTATTACAGCGGAATTCTAGTCTTCTTGTCAATAGTTGGAGCGAATTCACCATCCTCATAACTCGACTTGCTCTCTATCCTCGATTTCATTCTCGGTTCCCATTTTGTCTTTAACTGAAATGGGTATAATGGGTGAGTGATTTGGAAGTCACTCAGCAAGTGGGGGTAAAAATACAAATACAGTAATTCTTGAAAGGTAGTAGTTTCTTAGTAGTAAAAAAAATAACAATAATCTTAAAATAGAAATTAACACAGGCTGGCACTGAAATAAAATCATATTCCTCATGGCTTAAACTGATATTAGCCCTCTAGAATTATCCCTCCTAAAGGAGAGGTCAGTAATCAGTAGTACTTCAGTAATTAGTAGTGTTCAGAATATGTATCCCTACTATTTGCTCATAATTAATTCAGTGCCCAAAATTTAGTAATGACAGTAATCAGTAATAAACAATAGTCGATAATAACAATACTAAAATAGTAGTATTTTGAAAAGAAAATAGTTTTTAGAAAAGAAAACTATTATTTTCTTTACGGTAAAATATAGTCATACTTTGAAAAATAAGCCCACTTACAGTAATCCTTAGAGATTGGCAAAGTGATGTGAGAGGTGAGATTCTTGAACCACACTTCTCCTTCCTTGCCCAAAATGATTCTATCGGAAATCCCTTCTCTTAGGTATATGGGTATTTATAGAGATGAAAACAGCTCTTCACCTTCTCATTAAGGTAGCAATGAATATCAACTCTTCACCTTCTCCTCAAGGTGGCAAGCCAATGAATATCAACTCTTCACATTCTCATTAAGGTGGCAATGAATATCAACCCTTCACCTTCTCATTAATGTGACAATTCAACCCTTCACCTTCTCATTAAGGTGGCAATGAATATCAATCATTAAGGTGACAATGAATATCAACTCTTTACCTTCACATTTCATTCATGATTATCTCCATTACTACTATTAACCGGAGTTGCATCTCCTCTCTTGTATCTTTATCTAAATTCATGAGTTTGAGGATTTGATCGGTGTTCACATCTTGATCGGTCTTCACATCCCTCCCTCCTTATGAAAAGTTTGGGTAACTTTAGACCTTGAAAAGATGAGGGTAGTGCATACGCATTTCCTCTTCTTGTTGCCAAGTAGCCTCCCTTGCCAAGTAGCCTCCCTGATAGTATGGTTGGATCATTTGACTTCAACATATGGGATAGTCCTTCGTCTTAACACTCAATCCTTTGAATCCACTATTCGAATTGGGACCTCCTCATACTTCATATTTTCCTTTAAGTTCCCTTGAGCTACCAATGGTTCTACCTTAAGGATATGACTCAGGTCCGCTATATATCTTCTCAATTGAGAGACATGGAAGACGTTGTGGACCCTCGATAAAGCGGGGGTAAGGCTAGTCTATATGCTAGAGTGCCAACCCTTCCTAAGATTTCAAATGGTCCTACATATTTAGGACTCAACTTTCCGGAAATCTCACCACACCTTTCATCGGTGAAACCTTTATATATGCTTTTTCACCAACATCGAGTTCTAAGGGCCTTCTTTTTGTATCGGCCCAACTTTTTTGACGATCTTGGGTCGTCTTTAGTCACTTTCGAATAATTTTCACTTTGTTCATGGTGGCTTGGATGAGCTTGGGCCCAGTAAGGGTCTTTTCTCCCACTTCATCCCAGTATAAGGGCAATTGGCATTTTCGCCCATACAGTGCCTCATATGGGGCCATTTCGATACTGAAAGAATCAAAAGTAATTCCTGGATGGTAATTGATAGTGAGATCGTAATCCTTGAGAAGCTCCATTCATCTTCTTTGCCTCATATTTAATTCCTTTTGAGTAAATAAGTATTTGAGGCTCTGGCGGTCGGTAAAGATCTCACATTTACTCGTATAAGTAGTGTCTCCAAATTTTTAAAGCAAGACTATTGCAGCTAGCTTGAGGTTGTGAGTGGGGTAATTTTGCTTGTATGGTTTTAACTATCTTGATGCATATGCAATCACCCTGCCATTTTGCATAAGTACGCACCCTAATCCTCCTTTCGAAGCATCGCTGTAGATGGTAAAACCGTTGCCTTCAGTGGGCAAAACCAGTATTGGTGTTGACACCAATTTTCTTTTTAAGGTCTCAAAGCTCCCCTCACATCTCTCATCCCAATTGAACTTGGAATTTTTCTATGTGAGTTTGGTTAGAGGTATGATTATTGAGAAAAATTCTTCAATAAATTTCCTATAGTAGCCGCTAATCCTAAGAAACTTCGTACCTCGATGACAGTCATCGGCCGTGGCTATTCTGGTATTACTAATATGCCCTCTACCGATATGATATGAGACAAGAAAGTTACACGCTTTAGCTAAAATTCACATTTCTTGAACTTGGCGTAGAATTGTTTCTCATAAAGAGTTTTAAGTGTGAATCGGAGGTGTTCTTTGTGGTCTTCTTCAATTGATGAGTAGACGAGTATATCGTCGATGAATACAACCATGAACTTATCAAGGAATGGCTTGAAGATGCGATTCATAAGGTCCATGAATATTGCGGGAGCGTTTGTTAATCTGAATGGCATTACCATGAATTCATAATGCCCATATCTTGTTCGAAAGGCAATTTTCGGATTGTCCTCGCCTTTGATCTTTAACTGATGGCATCCCGACCTTAAATCGTGCTTTGAATACACTTTAGCTGCTTTGATTTGGTGGAATATGTCGGATCGAGGTGAACCGACAAGAAGGGGGTGGATTGCCGCTGTAAAATAAAATAAATCTTTTGTATGACTCACAAAGAATTCAGATTAATTGAAACAATAAAATAAAATGAACATAAACTAATTAAATTAGTAAAAGGTTAAGATACAGAAATTTACTTGGTTGCAATCTAGGTGGTTGCTAATCCAAGACGGTTGAAGCTCACTATGAAATCTCCTTCTGGCGAAGAAACCTTTTACCAACTTTGAAGCACAAGAAGTTAGAAAACAAGAATCAATTTGTAAGCAATTGATGGATACTTTGGAATTGAGCTATGAGGGTCTATTTATACCTCTGGTCAGTTCTATTTGTTTGCTGACGTAACACTATAGGGGCGCCCGAGTGCTTGAGGGCGCCTGACATGTGGCTTGGATGTTATCCGGTACAAAATGATCGCAAACGGTTGGCTGGCTGGATAAAATAGGCCCTTGGGCGCCTGTATGCACTGTGGGGCGCCCGAGTGCTCGGGCGCCCCTATGCATACGGGCGCCCTATGCTTAGGGTCGCCCGAGTCAGGTTTGGTTAGCAGCTTGCTGACCAATCTCCAGCTGGTCTTCTTGGGTGATTTCTGGCCAACTGGAGTTAGGCTCACCCGAACCCGACTCTGGCCTTTCGCCCCTCGAGCGTTCTTCTTTCCGGCTTGTCGTCCCTCAGACGTCGCGCACATCCTTCTCGCTCCACCAGCGTACTCTTCCATAACTTTCACATCCCTCGGATGCACCGAGCCCGTCGGTTCACATCCTTGTGCAATCCTTTTTGTCTACTGCGTCTTATGCTCGACTTCCTCCATTCTTAAGTTCCTGCACACTTAGACAGAGGGATCAAAACCACAACAGGAACTAACCTAACTTGGTTGATCACATCAAAACCAACTGGGGCACCAAAATCTCCCCTCGTTTTGATGCGCATCAATTGAAGTTCAGTTAGGGTTAAACTAATAGAAATAACATTAACTAATACAATTAAGTATAAAAGAAATATTTGCAAATTGAAACTACAACCTCCCCCTGAACTTAAGCTACTCTCCTCCTTTAATCACAACAAAAATTAGGGCACAATAAGAAACTAGGGAAAGGGAAAGGGAAAGATAGAAAATATAAATTGCGCATAGAAAAAAATATATGAAATTATTGAAAACGTTTTTGATGTGAAAATATAATACAATCTTTGGAAAATTTTTTGGAATAAACTAAATTTTTTGTGTTTTCTGGAAATATTTGGGATTAAAATTCTTGAAGATTGAAATTTCTAAATTCGAAATTACATAAAAAAAAGTTGGAGAAAATTTTATTAAAGTCAACAGATGAAGAGTAAATCTAGAAAAATCAGATTTGATAAAAATAATTTTCTATTGAAATTTAAAATTAAAAATCAAATTTCAATAAAAAATTCATAGAAAATCGAAAACATGTTAGAAAAATCTGAAAATTTTTGCATAAGTAGAAAATAGAGTTTTGAGCTTGTGCAAAAATTTTCAATTTTAAAAACGTTATCTAAGTCCAAAAATAAATCAAATACTAACCGAATAGAATTTTTGAAGAATGAATATTTAAAATTCAAGTAAAATTTTATTGAGGTCTACTAATCATCTCTAGATTCGGAAAAATTGGATCTGTGAAAATAAAATTTTTATCTATTTTTAAAATTTAAAATTTGAATTTTGAACGCAAAATTATGAAAATTCAAAAAATAATCGAAAAAGATCTAAAAAATTCACAGGAAGTAAAGAAAATATTCATGTATTGAGAAAAAATATAATATGATTTTATCAATGTAAAATTCAATTGCTATTCATTTTTCAAAGAAAGTAAATAATGAAGAGTGAAAAAAAATATGTTGAACAAAAAAAAATTGTTAGCGCTAAAACATATAATGAATAAAAATTAATTTAGTAATCACTTAGGAACCGAAAACAAGTTCCTATCTACTGGGTTAATTAAAAATTTCGGAGGAATATAATTTTTGGACACTTTTCTAAGTTGACCCTGTGATTTTTAATATACCAGTTTAGATTATCAGGATAATTATTTTTCTGTTGGCGTAAACATGCAATATAAAATTCAAATTTTTTAACTAAATTTCTTAAATTAACATTTTTATTTTCAGTTTATCAGAAACATCAGAAGAACATGGATTAGTCGATTTCATTTTCAATTCTCGATTTTCTTTTTCTAATTTACAGTTAGATTTAAGCATCGCTTTTATCCAGAATACAATTGATCATGAGGGAGGAAACATACCTCACTTACCGGGTCGCTTTCAAAAAGAGGGACTCCCCCTTCGTCGCTACTTTCCTTTGACGTAGCTCCCCTTTTATCAGTGCTTTCCTCTTGATGACTTGCCATCAGCGCAAGTCTAGCATATTCGTTAGTTTCCTATTCTTCGGACGAGGACAGGTCCCAGGTGGCTTTTAGCGCCTTATTCTTCTTTAGTTGGTTCTTGAGTTTAGGACATTGGTCTATTAGATGACCCTCCTCTTTGCAGCTATAGCATCGGACTGTACGTTTTTTCGGAGATCATCTTTTACCCTGAAATTTTGATAACTTATTAGCCTTTTTAAAAAAAACTTTTAAAGCTTTTTACCATTTTCATCGTATTTTCATCGTCCGTTGACGACTCCTCTATTTGGTTTTTCCTCGCGTTCAGAGCGATGTTGTCTGTTTTCCTGCGCTTCCCTACACACCGAGATTCGTGAAGCTCTAAAACCGAAAAAAGTTGCTCTAGAGTACTTACCTCAAGACCTTTTGAAATGAAATACACGTCAATTACTGAGGTCTAATCCGGGGTTCTCGGTAAAGCATTTAGTGCGTATCGTTGAGCGTCGCGACTTAATACCTTTTCTTCGAGATTCTCAAGGCTCGTGATTAACTCTTTTACCTTGGCGTGCAGTTGGGCAACTAACTGTCCGTCTTCCATTCGGAGATTGGTAAGCTGGCTTCGTAGGATGTCTCGTCGCGCCAATTTTGCCTCCGAGGTGCCTTCGTGCAATTCCAGGAACTTTTTCCAAAGTTCCTTTGCCGAGTCGTACTTCCCAATTCAATTGACATCTTGTTCGAGAAGGACGGTCAACAGGTGAAATTCCGCCTTTCCGTTCGCTATAACGTCCGCTTGCTCCTTCTTGTTCCAGGAGTCAGGTTGATCTTTTCTTCGTTATCTTTTGGAGTTGAAAAATCGTTTTTCATCGTTAGTAATAGTTCATAATCAGTAGTGAAAAATGTTTTCACCTTCATTTTTCTTTTCCATGCTGTGAGCTGTCGCTCAAACTTCGGTGGGTAGATCACTGGTCTAACCATTTTTCAGATTTTGCTGCAGTTGGTGGTTAGTCCTTCTGCAGCGTCCTGACTCTGATACCACTTGTCAGATCGAAGTGGACCGGCAAGGAGAGGGGGGGGGGTGAATTGCCGTTGTAAAATAAAACAAATCTTTTGTGCTGCTTACAAAGAATTCAGGTTAGTTAAAACAATAAAATAAAGTGAACATAAACTAATTAAACTAGTAAATGGCTAAGATACAGAAATTTACTTGGTTGCAACTTATGTGGTTGTTAATCCAAGACAGTTGAAACTCACTATGAAAATCTCCTTCTGGTGGAGAAGTCTTTTACAAACTTTGAAGTACAAGAAGTTAGAAAACAAGAATCAATTTGTAAATAGTTGATGGATACTTTAGAATTGAGCTCTGGGGGCTTATTTATAGCCCTGGTTAGTTCTATCCGTTTTCTGACGTGGCATTATAGGGGCGCTCGAGTGCTTGAGGGTGCCTTACAGGTGGATTGGGTGTTATTCGGTACGCAACGATCGCAAATGGCTGGCTGGGTGGATAAAATAGGCTCTCGGGCGCCCCTATGCATAGGGCTGCCCGAGTCGGGTTTGGTCAGCAGTTTGCTGACCAATCTCCAGCGGGTCTTCTTGGGTGATTTCTAGCCAACCGGAGTTAGGCTCATCCGAACCCGACTCCGACCTTTCGCCCCTCAAGCGTCCTTCCTTTCGGCTTCTTGTCCCTCGGACGTCGCGCATGTCTTTTTCGCTCCATCAGTGTACTCTTCCGCAGCTTCCGCGCCCCTCGGATGCACCAAACTCGTCGGTTCACTTCCCCGTGCAATCCTTCTCGTCCACTGTGTCTTACGCTCGACTTCCTTCGCTCCTAAGTTCCTGCACACTTAGATAGAGGGATCAAAATCACAACAACCTAACTTGGTTGGTCACATCAAAACCAACTGGTGTACCAACAGAATAGGTCGTCAATTCTCGGTAAAGGGTATTTGTTCTTAATTATGATCTTATTTAATTCCCTATAATCGATGCACAATCGCATGCTGCCATCTTTTTTCTTTACGAATAACATTGGTGCTCCCCAGGTGATGCACTTGGCCTTGTCTTCTTATCAAGTAGTCTTGGAGCTTTTCCCTGAGTTCCTTGAGTTTAGTTGAAGCCATTCGTTATGGAGCCTTTGAAATTGATATGGCTTTCGACACTAAATTGAGCTCGAATTCGATTTCTCGACCAGGAGGTGACCTTGGTTGTTCATCCAGAAAAAAACATCTGAGAATTCTCTTACTATTGGTATATCTTCTATTCTTAACTCATAGTCTCCCTTGACCTCGATTATAACTGCAAGGTATACTTAGGGCTGTGCATTCGATCAAAACCGAACCGAATAAATCGAAAATCGAATTAACCGATTTTTTTTGGAACCATCCGAACCGACCGAATTTTCTACAAAAATCGAACTTACCGAACTGATAAAATTTCGGTTAGTTCGGTTTACGACTGAATTTAAATTTTATTCGATTTTTATTAAAATAACAAGATTTTATTTAATTATAATTATTTTTAAATAAAAAATAATTAAATTAATATGTGGAGGACACTAGAGCAGATGTATGGGCGCAAGCATGATATGCTGCGTACTTATCAGATAAGTAGTCAAATTTTTAAACTTGAGCAAGGTTCTATGTCTGTTACAAATTATTTTGCTGCTCTAAAAGGGCTGTGGGACAGAATGGACAATTGGATTTCCACTGATGATCATTAGAGATATCTGAAGCTTTTGGAGAAGGACAGAATCATTAAGTTTCTTGATGGGCTTCGTACAGAGTTTGAAAATTTAAAAGGACAAATTCTTAGTCTTGATCCTACTCCCTCTCTTGAACAAGTTTACTACAAAATTTTGAGTGAGGAAGGCAGGAGAAGGACCATGACCAACAAAGGTAATATTTCTGTAGCAAGCACTCCAATTGGGGAGATATCTGCTTTTGTCGGTTCTACTAACAAGTTCAAGTTTGGGGGAACAAAAGGAAAAGGTGGAAAATTTTGTCGGCATTGCAAGAGGACTAATCATGATTCAGATTTTTGTTGGGAGAAATATACAAAAAAAAAACTTGAAAAATTCAAATACAGTGACAAGAAGGTTCCTAGTCGTGGGAATCTTGCTACCCAGAAATTAGTGGATGGGGAGACTACTGATTCCTCGGTACCTTCTAATATTGAGTTGTCATCTACTGATATTGCCAATCTTCAACACCTTTTATTGCGGCTTCAGACTCATCCTCTGCCTCTATCAATTCGTCTCAAGCGCACAAAGGTATATGTGGCCTGGAGTTAAGTATTGATAGGTTAATATCTTGTATCCCCTGGGTCATCGACTCAGGAGCTACGGATCATATGACAAATCTTGCTAATTCCTTCATTTCCTACTCTGTCTTCTGGGCAGGATAAAGTGACCATCGCTGATGGCACCAAAGCTACTGTGGCTGGAAAAGGTTCCATAGAACTGGCAGAACACTTTATCCTATCCTCTGCAATTCATGTCCCTTCTATTTCTCTTAATTTACTTTCTGTTAGTAGTATTACTAAACAACTACACTGCTCAGTAACCTTTTTCCCTGATCATTGTGTCTTTCAGGATCTCGAGACCAAGCAAACGATTGGGACTGGCCGTGAAGTAGGTCTTTATTACTATCATCTTGGAACAACAACTGCTCTGAAGTCTACAACCCAATGTTCAGAAAATAAGCATCAAGAAATCCTGTTATGACATTCTCGTTTGGGACATTTATCTTTCCGGTCATTAAAGGTCCTATTTCCTAATCTCTTCTCGTCTGTTTCTCTTGAGTCTCTTCAATGTGAAGTTTGTCAGTTATCCAAACATTGTAGAACTCATTTTTTCTGAGTCCATGAATAAAAGTTCGACTCCGTTTGACCTTGTTCATTCAGATGTGTGGGGTCCCTTTCCTGTGCCTTCTTTGGATGACTATCGATACTTTATTTCTTTTATTGATGATTACACTCACTGTACATGACTTTATTTGATGAGAGGCAGAGACGAAGTTCCTCGACTCATTCAACATTATTGCAGAATGGTTGAGACTCAATTCCACACACAAGTGAAAACTCTTCGATCTGATAATGCACGGGAATATTTTGCATAGTCCCTAAATACTTTTCTAGAGGATTTAGGAATTCTTCATGAGTCATCTTGTCCCTACACACCACAGCAAAATGGAGTGGCTGAGAGAAAAAATCGTCATATCCTTGAAACAACCCGCGCATTATTATTTCAGCGCCATTTACCCAATTATTTCTGAGCTGATACTGTTCTTGTAGCTGCTTATGTCATTAATCGTCTACCATCAAAAGGTCTCGGGTATCGGTGCCTTCTCACTATTCTTTGTCCTGACATAACATTATTCTCGCTTATACCTCGGGTATTTGTCTCCCTCTGTTTTATTCATGTTCTTGGTCCAAATCCTCTAAGCTTGATCCTCGCTCCATACGGAGAATTTTTCTAGGGTATTCCACTTGCCAGAAAGGCTACAAGTGCTTTGATCCTGTTACTAGGACTAGATATGGCTTGAAGGATGTTACCTTTTTTTGAGTCAGAGTCCTATTATTTTCCCCAGACTTGTCCTCAGGGGGAGAATCTTACCTTTTCCCTTGTACCTCAAGTGGTTCCTTCTCCTATTTCACTGGATGTCATGGAAAATAAAAAAAATGATGCTTTATTACTGGGCTTGCAGGCTTCACAAGAAATTATTACTTACAAGTGACGAAGACATAAGCAAGGACCTACTACTGATCGGCTAGCTGAATCGGAAGCTCTGGCTCCTGATCCCGTATCCTCATTGGTTGAACCAATCACACCCCTAAATATGAATAAGCTGGACCTTCCAATTGCTGTTAGGAAGGGGGTCAGGTCATGTACTCATCACCATGTTTCTTATTCTCGTTTGTCTTCTTCATATCATGTCTTTGTTTCACAGCTATCAAATCATGCCATACCTTTTTCTTATTATGAAGTTGTAAGGGACTCAAGGTGGCTGGAAGCAATGAATGAAGAAGTGGAGGCTCTTAATAAGAATGATACTTGGGAATTAGTAGATCCCCCAAAGGGGAAGAACTTGATTGGTTCTAAATGGGTCTATGCTATCAAATATAACTCAGAGGGTGAAGTAGTCAGATATAAAGCCAGACTTGTTGCCAAGGGATTCACTCAAACATATGGGGTGGATTACTTGGAGACCTTCGCTCCGGTTGCAAAACTCAAATCAGTTAGAGTGATTCTCTTGCTTCTCAATATGATTGGCCGCTATTTCAGCTAGATGTGAAAAATATTTTTTCGAATGACAACCTTCACGAAGAGGTCTACATGTTACCACCTCCTAGAATTGAAATAAAAGGAAAGGTTTGCAGGTTGATAAAAGCTTTGTATGAACTTAAACAATCACCTAGAGCATGGTTTGATAGGTTCTGCAAAGCCATGACATTGTTTGGCTTTAAACAAGGGAATGCTGATCATACACTCTTTGTGAAAAGGAAAGAGGACAGAACTACCATTCTTTTGGTTTACGTTGATGATATGATAATTACGGGCGATGACGAGAGAACTACCATTCTTTTGGTTTACGTTGATGATATGATAATTACGGGCGATGACGAGATTGAAATTCAAGCTCTTAAGTCCAAGTTAATATCAGAGTTTGAAATTAAAGACCTTGGACTATTGAGGTACTTCCTTGGTATTGAAGTTGCTCGATCTCAAGAGGGAATTTATATATGTCAGAGAAAATATGTGTTGGATTTACTCAAGGAGATAGAGAAGTTGGGTTGTCGGCCAGCATCGACATCTATAGAATAAGTCATGATCTTACTAGTTCTAATGGGGAAGGTCTTACAAATCTAGAAAAGGGAACGTATCAAAGGTTGGTTGGAAATGACTCTATTTGTCTATGACTAGACCTGACATTACCTACGCTGTTAGTGTAGTGAGCCAGTATATGCATGTTCCTAAAACTATCCACATGAAGATCGTTGTTAGAATTTTAAGGTACTTAAAGTCATGTCCCGAGAAAGGCTTGCTGTTTAAAGGAGGTGGTAATCTGAAAGTGGAATGTTATTCTGATGCTGATTGGGCTGGTTCTAGAGATGATAGAAGATCCACTTCTGGCTATTGTACTTTTTTAGGAGGAAACTTGATAACTTGGAGAAGAAACAAAGTGTTTGTGCACGGTCCAGTGTAGAAGCAGAATATCGGGCAATGACACATGGTCTTGCAGAAATGTTATGGTTGAGTTTTTTGTTGGAAGACATGAGATTAAAGGCTGAATTACCTCTCAGGCTGTATTGCGACAACAAAGCTGCAATCAATATTGCAAATAATCCGGTTCAACATGACCGGACCAAACACATCGAGATTGATCGCCACTTTATTCGGGAGAGACTTGATTCTGGAGAGCTATGTTTGCCTTATGTCAAATCTGAGGACCAACTTGCTGATATGTTTACAAAAGCTATACCCTAAGCTGTGTTTAATTCTGCCCTTAGCTAGTTAAACATGTTTGATATATATGTTCAACTTGAAGGGGAGTGTTGTGAGTTGCAAGGGTAGTTAGGTCTTTTTCTATTTTTGTGTCAATTAAGTTATGTAAGTTATATAAGTCTTGTACAGGGTCTTGGTTTAATGCAATTGAGAGTTTTACAACGAATTAAAATAAAGTAAAAAATAAGAAAAAATTCTATGAAACTATTAAAGGAATCTAGTAAATTTTATCTTTTAATTATTCTTTATAAAAATATCTAAATCTTTTATTTCATGTTTACTTAAATAATTTAATTAGTGATATATTAGGAGATTTTACAAGGAGAATTTTTAGACTGTTTATGAATTGAATAAATAATTTTATTTTTTTATTTATTAACTAATTTATAGTAAATTTTATCTATTAATTATTCTCTATATAAATATCTAAATCAACTTTATATTGCATGACATGGGATTATTAAATCTGTGTATTGAAAAACATGTGAATTGATTTAATTAGAATTTGACAAGAACCAATGCTTCTATCTGATTCACGTTATTCCTTTTAGTATTAGAAAAGTAACATATTATCTTGTATCAATTTTAATTCGAATAATTGATTTATAAATTTTCTTTAAAGAAAAATATATTTTACTTGTTTACAAGATCTTGGCCATCTTATGTATTTTTGGGGACGACAGGTTCACTTTCAAGATCATGGTTTGTTCTTGAATCAACATAAATATATCCAAGATCTCATTGAGCTAGTTGGTTTAAAGGATTCTACTGCTGTTGATATGCCAATGGAGGCGAGTTTTTGCCTGATCCCTTTTTATATAGAAACTTGTTAGTAGTCTCATCTACCTATCAATCACAAGGCTCGATATCTCATATGATGTCCATATAGTAAATAAATTTATGCAATTACCTTGAAGTCTTCATCTTGTTGTGGTTCGTCACATTATTCGATACTTAATTGGGTTATCTACTCGCGAGTTGTTTTTTCCTACAAAAATTACTCTTCATTTGACTGTGTATAGTGATGCAGATTGGGATGGTTGCCTGGATACTAGGAAGTCTACAATAAGTTGGTGCATTTTTCTTGGAGATGCGTTGCTTTCTAAGAAGGGTAAGAAGTAGAATTGTGTCTCTAAATCTTCCACGGAGGTTGAGTATAGAGTCATGTCTGCACTTGTTTTGAAATTGTATGCTTACGTGGTCTTCTTTCCGAACTTAGATTTCCTCCACCTATTCCTATTCCACTTCATGGTGATAATACTAGTGTCATTCAAATAGTTGCAAATCCAATATATTCTAAACGCATAAAACACATAGTGGTGGACTGTCATTACATTAGAGAGGTATTATCACTCTTCCTCATCTTGCTACTGATATTCAAATAGCTGATGTCTTTACGAACGCTTTGAAAAGGCAACGACACAAATTTCCTAGTAGCAAATTGATGTCGATAGACTTACCCACATCAATTTGAGGGAGGATGTCAATATATTCTTCTTTCCTTTTGTTATAGTTGTATATCTCTTGATTACCTCTTTAAGATTTCTATTATTGTTGTATATATCCCTTGCAATTATTGATGTATTCCTTCCTATATTAGACTCTAGGATTAAGGGATTTGATAAGTTGTATCCCTTCCTATATTATGATTAATGAAGTTTTCCTAACCTCGGGGGATCGGTCCGACCCCACGGAAGTTTCCCACCGGCTGCCAGGGTAAATCGGATGGCGGGCGGTCCAGAAGCCTAGCGTTCCAGGGTTCACGCCCATTTGGAGAAAAAATTCTTGCAAAATACGCCGTAGCTGGGGATCAAACCATGGATACCTGGGATGACAACTACTCGTCTTTCCGCTGCACCATAGCCCCAGGGGCATATCTCTTCCTATATTAGACTTTAGGATTAAGGGATTTGATAATTCTTGATATCTATATGTTGTAATCCTCTTATTGAAATGAGATGATATAAAAACAGTTTTAGAAATTCTCGTTTATTTCTTTGTCATATCCAACATTATTAAATTATGTCGAGTGGTTAAGTTTTCTCCTGTGATGACCTTACAATCTTTACAAATCTTTTTATCATTCTTCCTAATCACAAGAAAGTCAATTTGCGATCTGGCTGCCAGCCAAGATTGTGCAAGAGGTCGAGCACAAATTCCTACCGGCATCCGCATGGAGAAGTCTGCCCACCAATTATCGGATATTCTCCTTCCCCGACACTCTTATTATTCCCACTTTTTTAGAATGGATCCAATGCCAATTTCTAACAGAAAATAAGTTTATATAAATTATATCGAAGTATTTATCCTTCTTATTTATCGATCACATAAGAACGATAAATATTTAATATAATTTATATAAATTTATTTTCTGTCAAAAATTGGCATGGGATCCATCATACAGAAAGGTTGTATCATATCATCCTTTTGCATAATATTTCTTCCATCACATGGTTATTCTATTGTGATCAGCATTGTTTTGTGTAACTTGTGTTGGCATTTGGCAAAAATATGATGGCAAGGTTGACTTCTCTAAGACTAATTGGACGGTGAGACTGGATGTTTACCATTGAAGATTAAGAAAATATCAGCTATACATGAAAACTTCTCAAGTTAACCATGACAACAACAAAAGGTATTCTTAGCCATCAAGCCAACCTGCCAACTCACTCTAAAGAATAATGTGTACGTCAAATTCATGTATGCACACAGCCTTTTTATATACCAAAACTGAACACCCACCTCTTCTCACTGACATATATGTGTAAACATTCACACAAGTATGCAGACTATCTCCACTAACAGGAGTTAGGATAGTTTCAATTTCAAGAGTAATAAAAGCAGAGTATATGGGAACTATTAAGATATAAGAGATTGATGTAAGATATCAAGTTATTAGGAACTTTTATGAGACCTTTCTTTTTAATGAATGAGTAATTATCAGTTTTGTCCCTAATAATTATGTCTCATTATATTTGAACATTGATCTGAATTACAGATAATTTTTTGTTACTTGTTAATGATGATGGCATCTTTGAATATTTCACTTGATAATCAGGTATCCTCAGATTATTTGACATATAATTGTGTAGGTCATTGCCAGGTAACAATATAATCGGTGGAATACCAGAACAGTTTGGCAACCTCTCTAGTTTGACCAACTTGGATTTGGAAAATAATCGTTTAAGTGGCGAAATACCAGCTTCCCTTGGCAAGCTTTCTAAGCTTCAGATATTGTCAGTGGGATCATAAAATTTTCTGATCTAAATCTTTTAAGTAGACTTAAAGACTTACCTTAATTTTTTTTTATTGCCATTTTTCAGGATTCTTAGCCAAAATAATCTCACAGGGAACATTCCTCCTTCCCTCACAAATCTTGGTGCCTTAAATGACATGTAAGTGTTATTTCTCACACAGACAGCAACCGTAGCTGCAGGAATCTTAGAGATACTGTTTGTTTTTTTAACTCCATGACTGAATTTATATAAAGAGTTTGTACATGAATGAAAGGATCAATCGAAGCAGCAGCAGTACAGAGTACTGGGATGAAGCATAGTAGCTGTAAATATAGTAAACTGCATAGAAAATACCTGGGGCTTGGCTTCAGAATTATTGAAAAAGGAATAAGTTTTTTTTTTGTTATTCAAGTGAAATCACATAGTTGCAATACATAGTGTTTTCTTTTTCAAAATGAAGTTTGATGTGCTTCTCCTATTGTTATTGACATATTGCCATTATCTTTCACATAACATTCTACTATTGAATTGAATTGACAGTCGTCTAGCTTTCAATCATCTTTCTGGAGAAATTCCTGGAGAGCTCTTTCAAGTAGCTAGATACAAGTATGAATAATTGCGTCTCAACTTTTGAGCTTGCTCTTTACACTTTGAAACCATATCTATGTTATTTATTTATTTTCCTTGTGCAGCTTCACAGGAAACAATCTGAACTGTGATATAAATTACCAATACCCTTGTGCTTCTATCATGCCTGTTCAAGGTAAACATTTTCAATAATTGCTTCTGGACTTAGGGTCCTCATCTGTGGTATGTAACTATTTGAAAGAAAAATTTATTTTGCCTCGTATTCTAAGCAGCTGAATATACTTTTGGTCTTGGTAGGAAAATCCCAAAATTCAAAAGTAGGAATTGTGCTTGGAATTGTTGGAGCTGTCATATTATTGCTTGTTATGGGTGTCATATTTTTCTTATGCAAGGGGCACAGGAAGGGTTATCAACAAGAAGAATTCGTTGATGTTGCAGGTTTAATACTTTCTTACACCTGTTTCTTTGTTTTTTGATAGGACCTTTGCAAATAAATTTTGTTTCACGTTAACTTTGCCATTATTTCTTTCTTGTGCTCTACATTAGTTATGCTACTTTTTTTTCCTTGCTGAAACAATAACATACACTGAATTTAAACATCTTGCAAATCAGAACTGATATTTATAGAGTCAAGTACATAAATTTAATTTATCAAAAGTTTACCTGATTGATTATTTTACATATGACATACAGGTGAAGATGATCGCAGAATTGCTTTTGGACAGTTAAAAAGATTTGCTTATCGAGAATTACAGATTGCAACAGATGGGTTTAGTGAAAAAAATGTCCTTGGCCAGGGTGGTTTTGGAAAAGTATACAAAGGAGTGCTTCCAGATAGCTCTAAAATTGCTGTAAAACGATTAACTGACTATGAGAGTCCAGGTGGGGAAGCTGCATTTTTACGTGAAGTAGAGATGATAAGTGTTGCTGTCCACAAAAATCTTTTGAGGTTGATTGGCTTTTGTACAACACCGACAGAACGTCTTCTTGTTTATCCTTTTATGCAAAATTTGAGTGTTGCATACCGGTTACGAGGTAACTTTCAGTTTCTACTGTAATATACTCTGGTTATCTCTCTCATGGCAGCAAAGCTAATAAAAGAGCAAAGGAATATTGTGCTGTGCACATGAATTTAACTAATTGTTTGTCAATTTATTCATTGGCTGTTTTCATCTCAGTTTAATGACCATATCTTGGGCCCTTTAATCTGGCAAGTTAAAATCTCTACCTTGGACTTTCATTGATTCATAATTTTTCTGTAAAGAGGTTAACAGATATCCTTCTAAAGAAATGGGCAAAGCAATCTAACATTTAGACTTGGTTCTTCTTTGTATTCTTGCATTTAGTTCTTCATGCGGCATTCCAATCAGATTGATTGGTGGTAAGTGGTAACCAGAGAAGGTTTAGGAATTGATAATCTTCCAGTAACCAGATTGAAATAACAATTCTGTTATATGTACTTGATTTAAATTTATGTATCTTATAGCTGTGATAAATAGGAAATTATGTTTTAGCTGCCCATTGATCACATTGCTATACTATGTTCTGCAATTGATATTGAGGGTAATATGATTGCAGAATTTAAAACAGGGGAGGCAGTGTTGAATTGGCCAACAAGAAAAAGAGTGGCACTAGGTACTGCACGTGGATTAGAGTACCTTCATGAACATTGCAGTCACAAAATAATACACCGCGACGTTAAAGCTGCTAATATCTTACTTGATGAGGACTTTGAGGCTGTAGTAGGTGATTTTGGGTTAGCAAAATTGGTAGATGTGAGGAAGACATCTGTGACAACTCAAGTTCGGGGAACTATGGGTCACATAGCACCTGAGTATTTATCCACTGGAAAATCATCTGAGAGAACTGATGTTTTTGGTTATGGAATTATGCTTCTTGAACTTGTCACTGGACAACGTGCAATAGATTTTTCGCGCTTGGAGGAAGAAGATGATGTTTTATTGCTTGACCATGTAAGCTTCATTATCTTGGCAAACGTAATTTATTTATTTATTTCAATTCAATAATTTCTATTAGCACTAGAAATTTTTGACAAAGTAAAATAATCCTCTATTTTTGTAGGTTTAGCATTACCTCAAGATTTAGTCTTCTGCTGATGCAACAAAAGTTACACATCTAAAACTCCTTGTAGACATCTTCCAAGAGAAAATTGCAACGTGCATTTATATTAAATTTTAAGTCTCCCTTTCATATCCAACTATTCATTTTTAAGTATTTTGAACTAGTTAATATAAGTGTTTATAGGTTTCAACCTCTAGAGAAAGTAAACTCAATCTCATTTATTTTTTTGTGGGAGACCTTTCTGGATATTGATCCACCCTTTGGTATATGGGTCAATCTTTTCTCTAGTTTTAAATGCAAACGTGTAATGGAAAGGTTACCTTGTTCTATATTTAACTATATAATTCTATGTCCACTTGATTTTTGGCCTGGATGTTAAGGTTATGCAGTTTGTCTTTTCTAGCAGGCTTCTATAGTAATTTCCTGGTTCACAGTATAGACAAGACCATTTTTACTTTATGGATTCATACATAGCATTTAATTAAAGTCCTTACTTTTTCCTGTTCGCTGTTCTATGATCCAATGTTTCTAAATTAAACTGATCAATCAACTGATGTGGACACTGAATCTACTATTCAATTGCCAGTTCTCTGCCCAGATTGAATTAGAAAATGTAATTAGTAAAATTAGGTAAGCAGAAGTCAACTTCTGCTAGTTCACCTCCTGGTTTAGGCCTTGAAGTGGACTTTGGATGGGACAAGGTTCTCAGATTTAACCAGTTCAATTGGCCATTCTGGTTTTCTAAGTATTTGTTTTGCTGTGATGCCAAACTCTTATCAGTTTCCTATGACTGGAAAACTTATCAATGGACATTAGTTTTGCATGACAGGCAGTTCTAGGCTACTATTTCTGGTTTAAGATGAAGGTAGAAGTTAGATTGTTAGTGGTTTATTCCCCCTTAGTCCCTTAGTGCAAGTTTTATTTTTCTGCACAGGTCAAGAAGTTACAGAGAGAAAAACGTTTGGCTGACATTGTCGACAGAAATCTCAATAATGAATACGATGGCCTTGAAGTTGAAATGATGATTCAAGTTGCTCTTCTTTGTACCCAAGCTTCACCAGAGGACCGCCCAACAATGTCCGAAGTGGTGCGGATGCTTGAAGGAGAGGGTCTTGCTGAGAGATGGGAAGAGTGGCAGCAAGTTGAAGTGACCAGAAGGCAAGAATATGAAAGGATGCAGAGAAGGTTCGACTGGGGAGAGGACTCTTTGTACAACCAAGATGCAATTGAGCTGTCCGGTGGAAGATAACACGTAAGATGTAAAGTAGGGAGGTAAATATTCGTCTACATCCGAAGCAAGCTGTGTATTGTTGAAGCCTTTTACTCTATTTCCTCAGTATTTCAAAATGGTTCTTGCATTCTGTACAAGTTCAAAATGGTGCTTCTACTGTTTTGGCACACTTGAATTGCCATTTTCTCTCGCATCAAATTGCCTTAATGGAAAAACCAATTTGGATCGTGGTTTATTCACATTTCTTTGCTCTCCCTGTGGGGTTGCCTGTGCTGCTTATTCTCCTCATAATGTTTTAGCCATGGAATTGAGCTATTTTTCTTCTATTGCGAGGCTTCCATATCTGCTCATCTCTATTACTTGTGTGATCGTAGTTGTTACAGTTGAGTTATATAATTGTAGTAGCTATGAAATTGTAACGGTTATAACTACAACCGAGAGTGGTTAGTTAATGATGCAAGAATGATAATAAATTTTTGAATATTATAATTTTTTATTTGAATATCAGAATAAGTTTTTTTTTAAAAAAAATTAAAGTTCATTCAAAAATCTATATTTGTCATTGAGTGAAATTCATAGCCAACCATGTTTCGGATCCAAAAAAATATTATTTAAGATATTTTTAAAGGTTCTGAACATTTTTTTTACTATTTTTTTTGATAAATTTCAATTTGTTATCATAAACGAATTCAAAGATGCACACATTAGATTAGTTCCATGACTCGAACTCGAATTAGTTTATCATAAACAAATCAAAGATGCATACATTAGATTAGTTTCTTGCGCCAAATTTGGATTAGTTTATCATAAATGAATTCAAAGATGCACATATCGGATTAGTTTTTCAATTTAGAATCAGATTAGTTATTAAACTCGAAGATGCACACATCGAATTAGTTTTTCCACTCAGACTCGAATTAGTATATCAGAAACAAACTTAAAAATATACATTGGATTAGTTTCTTAATTTGTAACGGTCGTAGATTCAAAAAAACATCCTTTTCGAGAGTTACAAAAGAACTTTGTACATTTTATTAAAGTTTTTTTTAGTTGTAATAATTATGATTTCATAGCTGTTACAACTATTATAATTGTTGTAGTTACAAAATCATAATTGCAATACAATTATGTAGCAGCTACTATGACGTAGTCGATACAACGCGACACCAAAACAACATTTAGGCAGGAATATAAGTTGGAGTGTATGTGTCAGATATATACATGTGTCAGAAGTAATTACTATATCAGAGGGTAGAAGGGTAAATGTATAAGGGTGTGTATGCTATTTTGATAATAAATCAAAGTAGAGTGCCCCATCGTCGTAATTACTATATTGGAGGGTAGAAGGGTATATGTATAAGGGTGTGTATGCTATTTTGATAATAAATCAAAGTAGAGTGCTCCATTGTCCTAATTACAATATTGGAGGGTAGAAGAGTAAATGTACAAGGGTGTGTATGCTATTTTGATAATAAATCAAAGTAGAGTGCCCTCGACGATTCATTTAAAAAAGGAACATTGTTTTTATTTTTTCCCAAAATAAATAAGCTTGAACCTAATAAATTAGGGTTGTTAATTCATGAATAAAGTTTATGAACAATTAATAATTAAATTATGAATAATGTGAAGTTTAATTATAAATTTATTTCTTAATTTTTTTAATTCAACTATATAAAATACAGTAATTTATAAATTTTATAATCTTAAATTATTCATAATTTGTTAAAATAAAAAATAATATATATTTCATGTATTAAATAAGTACTCAATCTAATTTATAAGGATTACAACGTTGCTAGTTGAGTTAAGTTTGATAAGTAAATAAACAAATTCAAACATAGTTAAGTTTGGCGTTACTTGGCTCATTTAAACTTTGTTAGTTCCATGCAAATGGAATCAACCTTAAGAGCAAAATACATAATATGGATACTGATAGATGCCACACAACTCTTGTAAAATTTAGTTAGAAGAACTATTCATTATAAATGTGTGGGATGCCTTCAATGACAATCCAAAAGATAATATCTAGGGTTAAGGAGATAGATCTTATAAAACATTAGGACAATAGAATTATCAGTGCTATATAATATAAAAGAGATCCACAAGCAGCCTTTTCTAGTATAATTATAGAAGCATGGTGAAAAGCCATGTCTATATATTAGCGCTATAGAAACCTGAAGGTAATCATGCGGTCAACAAAAGAGGGGTGAATTACTTCTACAAATTAAAATTCTATCTTTTGTTCTGGCTCAATAAAGATGTCAGTTAATTTAAAAAATAAAGCATAATATATAAGAAATTACAATAGAAATAAAAGAGTCACACAAATGCTTACTTGGTTGCAACTAGGATGGTTGTTAATCCAAGGCAAGTATAGCGTAAACTCCAGATGTAATTCCTTGAGAGCGGAAAAGCCTCTTTCAAAATTAGAACTCAGAGAATAGTGGAAAACTAGAAAGAAATTCGAGTCCAATGTAATGAATTGGAATTGAGCTCTGGGGGCTTATTTATAGCTCCAAAAAATTTTATCCGAATGCTGACGTGACACAATAGGGGTACCCGAGTGCTTGAGGGTGCCTAACATGTGGCCTCGAAGTTTATCCGCTGCGCAACGTTCGAAAATGACTCTCTATTGATAAAATTCCATCTCGGGCGCCTGTATGCACTGGGGCGCCCGGGAATAGGGGCGCCATCATTCATAGGCGCTCGAGTGCTCTGGTGCCCGAGTAGTTCTCGGTCAGCCCAATGTTGACCAGTTTCCCGTGGCACATCTTAGGTGATTTCGGGCCTTCCAGAGTCGAGCTCACCTGAACCCTCCTTCGGCCTTCTCCTCGAGCGAGCTTCCCCCGGCTTCTTGTCCCTTGGATGTTGCGTGCGTCCTTCTCGCTCCATAGACATACTCTTCCGCAGAACTCCACGTCTCTTGGATGCACCAAGCCCGTCGGCTCCCTTCCTGTGTCATCCTTCTTGATCGTTGTGTCTTCCTGTGCTCCTAAGCTCCTGCACACTTAGACACATAGATTAAAACACAACAGGACCTAACTTAACTCGGTTGATCATATCAAAACCAACCTGGGGTACTTACAATCTCTTCTTTTTTTATGTGCATCAACCCGAGTTAAGTTAGGGAAAACAAGCAAAAAAAATAGGATTGAATAAATGACAATGTAAAAAAAAAAGAAAGAATTTAAGCCTACCCCTTAACTTAATCCTATTTCTCCCTTTTTGATTACATCAAAACTTCAAAAACATATTAAGGAAAAAAGAAACACTTACGAAAATTTATGAAAAATTAATTCAACATCCAAAATTTTCAAAACTTTTTGAATATATTTCTAACATAATAATTAGGTTTCAGAAAATCTACAAATTTTTATCAAAAAATAATTTTTAAAATGTAAAATCTAATTTTAGAAAAACAATGTTCATAAATTTATTTTTATTCAAAAATTAATCAAATTTTTGTTCAAGTTAAAATTTTGATAAACCTATCTCCAAAAAAACTTATCAAGGTGAAAATAATTTTCTAACCTTTTTGAAAATCAATTTTGAATTCAATGTTGATAATTTGAAAGATAATTTTAAAATTTAATTTTGATATCAAATAAATTTGAAAAATTTTCTCAAGGCTTAGAAGATAATCCATAGATCCTGAAAAATCGAATTCAATGAAATTAATTTTTTAAGTATTTTTAAAATTTAAAAATATATTTTTGAATGAAAAATAAATCTGTTTATCTGTTAAAAATTCTAAAATATTTTTAGATAGAACAAAGCAGACTCTATCAATAAAAAAATATTAAACTAATTTTTTTTGTAACAGTTATCCTAAAAGGAAACAAAATTATAACTAAAATATTTAATTAAAAAAATAACAAATAAATAATAACTAACAGTTCAATACATATTTTGGGATCTAATATAAATTCTTTCCTATAGGATTAATCAAAAATCTAGATGGAATGTAAGTCCTAGGAATTCTTACAATTTGACCCTTGTGGCCTTCAGCGCAAGTCTGACGTGTTCTATGATATCCGACTCATCCGATGACGATTCGTCCCATGTGACCTTTAGGTTCTTGTGTTTCGCCTTGTTGGGTTTGTTTGCTTTTAGCTTTGGACAATTTTCCTTGATGTGTCCTTCTTTCTCATAGTTGTAGCACCGGATTTTTTTTTGTTTCTTACCCTGCACTTTATTAAATATTTTAGCTTTTAAATATTTGGACAATTTCATTACCATGTACGCTGTATTTTCTTCATCTTCTGAAGATTCCTCTTCATATTGGATCTTCCTCAAGCTTAAGGCGATGCCCATTTTACTCTTTCCTGTGCATCGAAATTCACAAAGTTCTAAAGTCGAAAAGAGTTGCTCTAAGGTACTTACCTCAAGATCTTTAGAGATGTAGTAGGCGTCTATTATGGAAGTTCAGTTCAGGGTCCATGGGAAGGCGTTTAATGCATACCTTTGAGCGTCTCGATTACTTACCGACTCTCTGAGATTGTTGAGTTCCGTGATTAACTTCTTATGTTTTGCATGTAGTTGAGCTACTGACTCACTTTCTTCTAGTCAGAGGTTGCTGAGTTGATTCTGAAGTAGGGCTCTTTTTGCTAGTTTGGCTTCGGAGGTACCTTCGTGAAGTTCCAGAAATTTTTCTCAAAGTTCTTTTATAGATCAGCAGTTCCCGTTTCAGTTGACTTCTAGTGCAGGTAGTACGGTCAGCAAATGGAACTATGCTTTCCCATTTGCCACAAAGTCCGCTGCTCCTTTTTCCACAGGCTTTGATTTTTAGTTTTGTCGTCGGCGTCTATTTTCATGATTAGATGCAAAATTTGTCTTAAAAAATACCTATATTTTTCGCTTCCAATTCGCGAACTCCCCTTCTAACTTTAGCTGGTAGATGACCGGTCCGACCATTTTGTTAATTGCTTCAGATGACGGTTAGTCCTTCTGGAGTATCCTCACTCTGATACCAATTGAAGGTGATCGTACGGTCAGCAAGAGAGGGTGAATTACCCTTGCAAATTAAAATTCTATCTTTTGTTCTGGCTCAACAAAGATACCAGTAATTTAAAAAATAAAACATAACATATAAGAGACTATAACATAAATAAAAGAGGCACACAGATGTTTACTTGGTTGCAACCAAGATGGTTGCTAATCCAAGGCAAATATAGCACAAATTCTAGATGTAACTCCTAGCGGAGAAACTTCTTACAAAATTAGAACTCAGAGAAAAGTAGAAAACTAGAAAGAAATTCGAGGACAATGCAATGAATTGGAACTGAGCTCTGGGGGCCTATTTATAGCTCCAAAAAATTTTATCCGAATGCTGACGTGGCACAACAGGGGTGCCCGAGTGCTTGAGGGCGCCTAACATGTGGCCTCGAAGTTTATCCTCTATGCAACGTTCGTAAAAGGCTCTCTGTGTATAAAATTCCTTTTCGGGCGCCTGTATGCACTAGCATGCCCAGGAATAGGGACTCATGAGTGCATAGGGGCGCCCTTATTCACGAGCGCCCGAGTGCTCTCAGGTGCCCGAGTGGGTTTGGGTCAGCCCAATGCTGACCAGCTTCCCATGGCACTTCTTGGGTGATTTCGGGCCTTCTAGAGTTGAGCTCACTGGAACCCTCCTCCGACCTTCTCCTCGAGCGAGCTTCCCCCTCGGCTTCTCATCCCTCGGACGTCGCACGCATCCTTCTCGCTCCACCGACATATTCTTCCGCAGAACTCCGTGTCTCTCGGATGCACCGAGCCCGTCGGCTCCCTTCCCGTGTCATCCTTCTCGATCGCTGCGTCTTCCGCTCGACTTCCTGCGCTCCTAAGCTCCTGCACACTTAAACACAGATTAAAATACAACAAGACCTAACTTGACTCGGTTGACCATATCAAAACCAACATGGGGTACTTACAAAACCTACATGTGTATGTATTGTTGTGCGCGCGTGGTGGTTTTAAAGTATAGTTTTTTCCTTTCAATAGTCTTTTTCACATTTCTAGGTTTGAGTTTACACTACTATTTGGAAAAGTTAAAAATTCTATGTTTTACTTAAATCTAGTTTGTTCTCCTTAGTGTACGTAAGTTGATGAACTATAGAGAGTGATAGGGTTGAGTACCCCGTGGCTAACACGTGGGCTAGAGATGTTGTGTGGCAAGATATAACGATTCTGAATGACTCTCTTTCCGGAGCTCCCGAGACCCTCTCGGGAAGGGGATCCCCCGGGACCCCACCCCCCACGGGTAGACATACCCCGGAGTTCAAATCAGAGGACGCACTCCTGAGATCACCTCGGGAAGCCAGGTCCCCGAGACCACCTCGGGAAAACGGAATGCCCAGGACCCCCCGGGCCAGAAGACCCCGATATCACCTCGGGGAAGCGGAGCCTAAGAAGCATCCGGCCTCAACTAATGGTCCCCTTTCTTCGGATCTGCGGATAACCATCACTCCTTATCACGGAGTCATCATGACCCATAATTGTCGCAACGGTTCGAACTTAATGACGACATGAACCATTGCAAAGGTTATCCTGTAACCGACAATCAGGGGGACGTGGCAAAGATCGTGGAGACTCATGAGACAGCCGCCGCAGATATAAAAGGTACTCCAACCCCTCCGGTAAAGGGGTTACGGTCTCCCTACTTCACGCATATTCTTTTCTGCCTTCTCTTCATCTCCTGGATCGAGGCACTGACTTGAGCATCGGAGTGGACTCCGTCGGACATCCTCCGGTGTGTTCCCCTAACGCTCGTGTTAATCTCGCAGGGTGTGAAGTTCTTCCTCCAGCGTCAGCATCCGCGTGGGCTGAACCCTGGTGACTGGCCGTCGACGTCGATTCCTTCCGGAACAAGTTTGGCGCCGTCTATGGGAAACCAGTAAAGTACCAGAAGGAGCACCGATGGCAGAGCCGGTGGGACAATCCATTGTCCTGACGAAGGAGGAACTAGATCGCTTGGTGGCCAACACCATCAAAGAGGCCCTCGAACAACACCAAATCGAGCAGGCCGCCTCACAGCGAGGTGCTTCTATGCGGGAGGAGATCCCCAGAGTCTCCATCTCGCACTCTCAACCGTGAAGATCCATTACACCACCAGGGCAACGCACCGGAGCAGCCCGGACCACCGATGAGACTCTTTCAGAGACACTGAGAAGGCCAACTCGGTAGCCTCTAGTGCGCTGAGACATGAAGATGGACAAGGGAAGAGGGAGGAACCTAAGGCCTCCCCTAAGGCTCCCTCTACTCCCTTCTCATCTCAGATTGTAGAAGACCCCATGCCGAAGCAGTTCCGCGGGTCTGGGATTGCTGATTACGATGGGAAGACAGATCCGGAGGATCATGTCTGCAAGTTTGAAAATGCGGTGCTCCTACACCAATATACCGACGGTGTAAAGTGCTGGGTGTTCTTGAACACCTTGTCCGGAGCAGCCCAACGATAGTTCTAGAGGCTGCCTCCAGGTTCTATCAACTCCTTCATGGAGTTTAGAACCACCTTCCTCCACCACATCGCCAGTAGCCGTTGCTATCAGAAGACGACACTCAATCTATTCGCTCTCAAGTAGAAGTCGAAAGAGCCACTCAAGGAGTACATCCAACGGTTCAACCGGGTGGCACAAGATGTGCCAAGTGCAACGTCGAAAATCCTCGTTAGTGCCTGTACCCAAGGGCTCTCGGAAGGGGATTATTCCGATCATTGGTGAAGAAGCCACCCGCTAGCTTCGATGATTTGTTGGGGCATTCGGTCAAGCACGTCAACGTGGAGAAGGTGCAATTCGCCCGACGCAAGGAACCAGCCGGGATCCCCCCTCAAGCTGTCACCTGGTCCGAGAGGAGGGAACCCCCAGCACCAGCCCGAGTAAAAGACCTTCACCTGGGGAAGGACCAGTGGCCTCTAGACAGTGGACACCGAGCAGCCAGAGCCACTGATGAAGTACTGTGGTTCCCATGGCAGTACGACACACTCCGTCGAGGAGTGTCATGCCTTGTAGAAAAAAATTGAGTGTGGAGGCAGACACCAAACCACGGAGGAAGTGGAAGAAGATGGGGTATCGCCTAAATTCCCCTCGGCTAAGCCTTTCTCCCAGACGGAAACCATCGGGAGAAAATGAGACCTTACACCGGTCTCGATCGCTGTCAAGGGGAAGGAGCCGGGGGCCTGCACCCCGCAGGTCTCCCTCCTTGGAAAGAGACCCTAGGAAGGGCAAGGCCCCTGCACGTGGCCCGCCTTCTGGACATGTGAGAGTAATCTCTGGAGGACCTACCGGAGGAGATTCCAATCAGGCAAGGAAGTCCAACACCCGGCGTCTGGAGAACTATGCGATTTGGATGAGCCGGAGCTAGGATCATGGCCCTACTATTACGTTCGGCCCTGAAGACTTAGAAGAGGTAGAAGCTCCCCATGAAGATGCCCTGGTGATCCTTGCCCGCATCACCAACTATGAGGTCAAGCGCATCTTCGTGGATACAGGAAGTTCCGTGAACATTGTGTATAAGGCTGCTCTGGATCAGATGCAGATCGATGAGGAGGAACTACTTCCGGTCTCGACCCCGCTGTTCGGCTTCACCGGGTATCGAGTACAACCGATAGGGCAAATCACCCTATCGCTATCATTAGGTAATGACGTGCTCGAGAGAACCAGGAGAACACCCTTCTTGATCGTGGACGCTCCCTCATCCTACAACGCCATTTTGGGCCGCCCGACGCTCAGTGTCTTCCAGGCGGTGGTCTCTGTCTACCACCAGAAGATAAAATTCCCGGTGGGCGACCGAGTGGCTGAAGTCAAAGGGGATCAACTGGTGTCTTGACGTGCTACAGTGGGGATGTCAGATCAGAGTCCCGGAAAAACCCGAGGGCGCAGGAAGACTAACAAGAGGAAGCGGTCATTCACAGGAGGGCAGGAACCCAAGGGCTCACGAAGCTAGAACTGTCTCCAATCCGGTCACCCCCAGTAAGAGGTGTGTCGCATACTATGTACTTGCCTATGTGTTCTTGCTGCCTTGCAGTGAATTCATGAAATAAAGGAATATGCCATCACACAAGTACCAATACATCAAACAAAACCCTAATGACTCGCGGTGCTGCGGATGCCTGAGGTACTTAGGCTTGGTCTGGGTGCTACGGACGCCCAACCAAGAAACCAAAACCCTAATGTCTCGCCGTGCTGCGGTTGCCCGAGGTGTTGGTGCTGGAAACACCAAAGTCAAACCTGTGTTTTGATAATGACAAAGGGTTCAGAATTAAGGTGTTATTGTGATCTAACAATGCTACTCAAGTGTGCAGGAAAATTCCTAGGTACACTAGGCACGAAGTTCTGGTTCTAAGAATTGGGCAATAAGTCCTGGCCGCAGGCTGGGCACCTAAGTCCTGACATAAGGTTGGGCAATAAGTCCTGGTCGTGGACTGGGCATCGAAGACCTGGTGAGTGAAGTTGGGCAATAAGTCCTAGTCGTCGACTGGGCACCGAAGACCTGGTGCGTGAAGCTGGGCAATAAGTCCTGGTCGCAGACTAGGCACGAAGACCTGATCCGGGGGATTGAGTAAAAGTCCAATCGGAGGAGCCGGTTGGCAAAAAGGTAAACTCTCTTGAGAGGAGTAGGTGAGGACGCGCTCCCCATAGGAGGGAACATTAGGCGTCGGTTCGACCTAGGGTTCCATTTCGGAAGCCCAAAGTCAGAACCAAGATAGCTCAGGCTGTTAAATTATGCTTAACTTATATCATTTATATGTTATTTGTGTTTTGGAACTATCCCTTGTTGCAGGAACAAAGGGATGGAAGTTTCTGCTCCCAGGCGCCTGAATGAGGTCAGGTGCCTGTTTGATCAGGCGCCTGTGTTGATACAGGCGCCCCAAACAAGGGTGTTTCCATGCACAATCGAAGCAAGCCTCCAGAACAGCTTATGAGGTGCCTGTGTTCATACAGGCATCCCAGTCAGCTCAGGCACCCCAGTTGAAGGGATAAGCGTTGGCCAAGTCTGCAGATTGAGGTTCGCTCAGAATGGGCCACGTGTCAGGCGCCCCCTTCAACACAGGCGCCCCAGCATCGACTATATAAAGGGGTTCACCCCCTTAGCTTTAGACACAACTTCTTTCTAAGAATTCTTTCAAGCGCTCTGCTCCAAACGCTCCGTGCTCAAGACTCAAGTGCCAACAATGACCCGCGGCTCCGACTTTCAATTTTCTCCGGTCGTCGGCATAACTTTTTTTTTTGTATTAAGTGCTGTATTTTAATTCAATATTCGAACTTCAAATTGTAATAATTTTATGCAATATAGAATTGCCCATCGGAAACGGTCAAGGATCATGGGCCTTGGAGTAGGAGCCGACTGCGACTTTGAACCAAGTAAAAACAAACGTGTTAGCATTGATTTGTTTTTCCGCTGCACAAATTACTCTAAGTTTTCCGAAAAGTTGTCGATCGATATTCACCCACCCTCTATCGATTCTAACCGATCCCACAAGTGGTATCAGAGCGGGTGACTCAAATCTGGTGCAACCACCAGTTGAGCATTTTTTCAGATTTTTCGAATTTTAAATATTTTTTGTTCGTAATTTTCTCGTTAAATGAGGTTGGTGTAACACCACTCGATTTTTTTATTACTATTTTTCCCGCACTACTAATCCAAGACTTAGTCTTGGAACAAGTTTTTTTTGTAATTTTCTTTTCAGTTTAATTAAATGGCCATGCAAGAGGGATACAACACCGCCAGACCACCTCTCTTCAACGGAGAAGCTTTCTCCTACTGGAAGAGTAGGATGGAGGTCCACCTGAAAACTCAGGTGGACATGTGGATCATCATCCAGTCTGAACTGGAGATACCTAAAAATGCACAAGGCGTGGTGCAATATTACACTGAGTGGGATGGTCCACTAAAGAAGAAGATCGAGGCCGACGCTAAAGCTACACAAACACTACAATACGGCCTGACGAAAGAGGAGCTAAACCGTGTCAGACCCTTCAACAGTGCGAAGGAACTCTGGAACAAGCTGATTGAACTACACAAAGGTACGTCTGATACGCGGATCAACAAAATGGATCTGTTACTCAACAGACTCTACACGATAAAGATGCACGATGGCGAAACTGCAGCACAACTCCATGCAAGGATCCAGGAGCTGATGAACGGGCTGCACATCATAGGTCACAAGGTTGAAAATCGTGACCTAATAAGGTATACCTTAAACTCATTCCCGAGAAACACACTGTGGGCATCTATGGTGGATGCCTACAAGGTTTCCAGGAATCTTTCTAAAATAAAATTAAATGAATTATTTTCTGAGTTAGAATTACATGAACAAACTAATACTGCATTGGTTGAGAAGAGTATTGCGTTTGTTGCAAGTAAAACTCAAGGAAGAACTCAGAAGAAGAAGCCTCAACTAGTACCCGAGTCTGACTCAGACTCGGAATCAGACGATGAGGAAGGGGATCGTCCAAAACTGGTCCGGCTAGCACGCGGCTACTACAAGGAGCTCAAAAACCAATCGAACAAGAAGAAGTCATGTCGGAAGAAGGAAGATCCATCTGAACCCTCGATGAGCCAGAAGACCAAAGGTAACATAACCTGCTACGAATGCAACAAGAAGGGACATTTCCGATCAGAGTGCCCCAACCTAAAGGAGAACAAGAAGGCTCGGAAGAAGAAGGCTCTTCAAGCCACCTGGGACGAGTCATCCTCCGAAGAAGAAGAAGATGCTTTGCACTCGAATCTCCTCGCTTTGATCGCCTCAGAAAACATCAACTCCGGAACGCAATCAGAATCGGACGAGGACGTCAGCACCGGAAAATTCTCAATCTCGGAGGACGGACAAATCACGGTAAGAGGTTATACATAATCTGAACTGTATGATTTAATTTCTTACTTGTCACGAAAATTGGCAAAAGCCAACATCCGGGTTGAAACCCTCCGACAGAAAGTCAAACTCCTGAAGGAGGAAGTTAACTCGAGTTCCTTGACCAAACCGGTTCAAGAAGGAAACTCAACTCAAGTTCAAAAGCTTGAGGAAGAGAATTCCTTCTTGAAAACTCAAGTTAAGGAACTCAGAGTTGCCTTAGAACGATTCACTTCGGGTTCCAAGAATCTTGACATGATTCTTGGAAAACGGAAGTCTGTTCTAAATCGATCCGAACTAGGCTATCAAATTAAATCGCAACAACGGTCTTACTATTCCGTATTGAACCAACCTAGAACCCAAGTCCAAGTATGTCCCAAAGCTATGTTTGAATAAACAAGCTGGACCAAATCAATATTGGATCCCCAGGGACAAGATTCACATCTTGCCTAGCCCTTATCGAAGCTTCAGTCCAGGGGGAGCCAATATAAAAACCATCTTTATAATTAGATGATTTTCTTTTACTTGCTTGTTGCTTGTTTATTTTTGCAATTTCATTATTATGCTTAGATTTAGGGATTGTTAGTTTAAGGACAAAAGATTTACTTAAAATTTGAACAACATAGTATTAGGTGGAGGTGAGATGATAGTACGTTAGGGAAGCCTTTCTAATAAGGTCAAGTAAGGTAAGGCGTACCCTACTTGGTCTGTTTAGTCTGGTGGATCTAGCTGAAGCTATCGATCCAAAACCTAAGCTAGCTAGACCAAAATTTTTCAAGAAGTAATTTGAAAATGAACTTTCAATAAAAGGCTTTGTCAAGGAAAGAGTTGTTGCTCCAATAAGGCTACGACCAAAGAAGGCCTCTGTGCCTCGCCAAGACCTGAAAGCCAATTATCAAAACTCAAATTCAATTTACTATTTGATAAATTTGAATCTAACACAAATTTTAATTAAATCCTAGATTCAACATCTTTTCAAAATTAATAATCTTAACTCTACAATTTTTTCAAAATTAATTCAACATTTTCAAAATTAATTATCTTTCAAAAATTAAACATTTTTTCTTATATTGAAAACCTGTCTCACAAAACCCCATAAGGTCAACATGTTTGATAACATTAGATGTGGGTGAGACAGACTAGGTAGTGAAATTCAATTTCATCTATCCCTACCTCTACATAATTGGATCAAAATCAAACATACTTTATGTGTAGGAACATAATGATTTGGACTAGTGGATGTTGGATAGTGGATGCTCCAGACACATGACTGGGGATAAATTGAAGTTCACCAAAATCAAGTTCAAAAACCTAGGCTCAGTAGCATTTGGAAACAATGCTACACTTAAAATAATTGGGTCAGGTAACATTGAACTTGACTCAAATTTCATCATTAAGAAGGTATTATTGGTTGAAAATTTCAAATTCAATTTGCTTAGCATTAGCCAACTCTGTGATACTGGTTATGTTGTTACCTACACCAACTCTGACTGCCTTATTAGAAATCTATAAGACTCAGAGATAACACTTAAGGGTAGTAGGAAAAACAATGTTTACACTATTAATCTACCCGTAGTACCCAAATGTTTTCTGACTCAATTAGAAGAAACTAACCTTTGGCATATGAGACTAGGCCTCGCTCATACCAAACTAATTTCAAAAATAACTCAACTTGGATTAATTAAATGTGTACCTAAAATTAAGAACTTTGACAATACAATCTGTAATTCATGTCAACAAGGCAAACAAACCAAGTCAACTTATAAACCAACCCAATCAGACTTAACCCAAACCACACTTGAACTCCTACACCTTAACCTATTTGATTAACATGGAGCTAAGTCACTAAGCGGGAATCGGTACTACATAGTAATCATCGACGATTATTCTAGATTTACCTGGGTTAGGTTCCTAAAGACTAAAGATGAAACTTTTAATTCATTTAATAATTTGTGCAAAATGATTAAAAATCAAAATGACACAAAAATTAAAATACTTAGAAGTGATCATGGGGGAGAGTTTGAAAATAAAAAATTTGAGGAATTTTGTAAAATTAATGGGTATGTCCATGAGTTTTATGTCCTAGAACTCCCAACAAAATGGGATAGTTGAGAGAAAGAATAGAACCCTTCCGGAAGCCACTAGGACCATGCTCAATGAATATAACCTAACCAATCAATTCTAGGCAGAAGCGGTGAATACAGCGTGTTACATTCAAAATAGGGTCTTAATTAATAGAAGACACAATAAGACACCCTATGAACTTTATTATCATAGAATACCTAATTTACATTATTTAAGGGTTTTTGTGTGCAAAGTCCATATATTGAATACTAAGGACTACCTAGGTAAGTTCCAATCAAAATCAACCGCAGGGACTTTCTTAGGATATTCAACAACTAGTAGAGCCTATAGGGTTTACAACATACAAACACATAAAATTAAGGAAACTACCAACTTAATGTTTGACGAAGAAGTTGAACCAAAATCTGACAATCAAAATCTAAACAAGTTAAATCTTGATCAAGAAGATAATGAACTATCAATTGAACCATTAATTGAACTATCAATTGATCCAACTACTGAGGTATCAAATGAACCAATAACTGAACCTACCCAAGTAGTTGAACCAAACAATGAACCAAACTGTACACTCGGACCCAAGGCTGAACCTAGTTCTAGAAGAACAAAGAAACCCAGACTTAATCATCCATTTGATCAAATCATGGGTGATCCAACTTTAGGAGTCAGAACTACGTCTTCTTAGAAATCTTAGTCAGATCGCACTTATTTCAAAAATTGAACCTAAGACTATAGAAGAAGCCCTACATGACCCAGATTGGATCATAGCAATGCAAGAAGAATTAGCCCAATTTGAGAGAAATCAAGTTTGGGACTTAGTACCTAAACCTGAGGGTAAATCAATTATAGACACTAAGTGGGTTTTTAGAAACAAACTAAATGATCAGGGGAAAATTGTGAGAAACAAAGCCCGCTTAGTAGCTAAAGGGCTTAATCAAGTCGAAGGGTTAAATTATGATGAAACCTATGCCCCAGTAGCCAGATTTGAATCAATTAGAATGTTATTAGCTTTTGCAGCTCATAGATGATTTAAACTATACCAAATGGATGTCAAGTCTGCCTTTCTTAATGGGTTCATAAAAGAAGAAGTATATGTAGGGCAGCCCCCAGGATTTGAGGACCTAGACAAATCCGAATATGTATTCAAACTTAGGAAAACACTTTATGGGTTGAAATAAGCACCTAGGACATGGTACGAAAGATTATCAACCTATTTAATTTTTAAGGAATTTAACCAAGGTCAAATTGACTCCATGATAAGTGCTATTTTGTTGATTATTTTAGTTGCTAAAATCTATATTTGACCCATGTTTTTCTTGCTTAATTGTGAATTTACCCTAGGTTCTAGGACTTACTTCTATTTTGGACTTAATTGCAAATCGTGATATTTTTGAATTATTTGACCACTAAATTTTTGATCTATTTTTGTAGGCATGAAAGGATCATGGACCTAGGTCAGGCTGGGTCAAACTTGAGTCAGAAGTGGACCCGGATCGAGTGATCAAGCTTCAGGTTAATCTGGGTCGTCCGATTCAAAAATGGCTAGATCTGAGCCATCTGGGACCATCTGAGGCAATCCGAGCTAGGGTTAGGGCTGATCAAGCACTGAGGTCAAGATCTGAGATTTTCATCCAAATCAGAGATCATTCCACCGTTGGATCAAGCCAAGAGGATCTACATCGTCCATTCAAAGATCGGGTTGATCTGGGCCATCCATTGCAAATCTGGAAGATCCGAGATACCCCGAGGCAGATCCTGACCCCTGATCAATGTCATTAAATTTTGGGTTCAATCAGAGTAGTTTTAGTCGTTGGATCAAGCCAAATCAATCTGGGCTGTTCATTCCTTAGTATTTAATCAAATTTTCCCTCAGCTTCTTCCTTGTCGCGTCTTCGCTGCAACAATGCTCCTTCTTCGTTTGTTCTTCATTTTTTTCTTGCAATTTCTTTAGTTTGAAGGCGTGACCACCCCAACCTCAACCTTGGATCAAGATCTGAATTATTGGGGGATAGTTTCTTTGAAGATTTCAGCTCAAAATTACGCCGGAACAGGGCTGTTTGAGGGTTTCGGCAGTTCTGTGATCCAATCACTTGGATCTCATCCGCGAGCCATTTCTATCCATCTGAGCCATCTGTAGGGGTTCTCAGGTGAGCTCAGAGCGTCCTCAAATCATCATCACAATCCCATCCATTGAGATCGAGGAGATTGGATTGGATTTTCCAGCTGAGTGCAGTTTGAGTAGAATCGATCGATTGAAGCTGTTTTCCAGTGATTTGCGAAGCTGAAGGGGTTCTTGGCTTGCCCTTGTGTGACGAGCAAGGAGATTTTGAGCTAGGGAAGGGATCGAGGAGTAGTTTCCTTAGTTAATTTTAGCTCTTTTGCTGTAATTTCGATTCTGCATACAAATTCTATTTCTGAATTTTCGTATCAGCTGTTTGAGTTTACTTCCTGAATTGTTTTTGCTTAATTAGGTTTCAATTCTTCAAGTTAAGTAGCTAGGGAGTTTGTTTATTGCACAATCATTTCTAATTTCAGTTTATTCCATAGTTTACTACTGCGTATCAATTCACGCTTATCTGTTTTTCAGCTTGCGTATCAGATTTTGTTCCCTTCTGCGTATCAGGTTTTGTTTTCAGTGTTTGAATGTTTGTATCAAGCCAGCTATAGTTTGGTTTTCTGAATTGCATTGCATTTTGATTCAGTTACACCACATTTGTTTCCCTTGCTGCGTATCAATTGTTTTCCTTACGAACCAATTCATCAATTCAGCAAGTTATCATAGTTTTTGAAAATTACAGTATCTGCAATTTACAGTTATCAGAATTGGATTGGTGAGTTTAGAATTATAGAATTGAATTCAAACATCAGATTTGAGTACTCATTATCAGCTTAATTTGTTGCTTTGCATTTTGTATCAGCTGGTTTGCCTCACTTTCCATTACTGCAATTTAGTTCTATTTCTGCCACTTAGCTCGGTCCTGCAATTATAGGTTTGAAGTTGCTGAAGTTTATATCAGTGAGGCTGTGTGTCGGAGTTCCCTTGCATTTTTAATCAGTTGTCTAGTTGCTTTTCGTATCCAATTTGTTGCTTTTAGTATCAAGAGTATTTAGTTGCTTGCAGTTTGGTTTCAAGTGGAATTTCGGCATTGCTTAGTCTCAAATTTAGCTAATGTCCATTGCTTAGATAGAGTTCTTCATTATTGGAGTCATCAGTTGACATTTCCTAGCTTAAACTTATCTGGTTGATTTTTCCTTTGCTTTTCATTGCATTTTCATTTCTATTTGCAATCCAAACCTAGATTTTATTCGAAACCCAAAAATATCAACGACACATAAATTTGAGCTCGAATCAAATACTCTCAACTAGCCCTGGGAAAAATACGACCTGTGGCCCCTTTACTACGCTTTTATTCTTTGATAGCCAAAAGGGTTTCCAACTTTACACATATCTAAATTTTGAGACCTACATTCGTGACACCTAGTTAGGGTCCATCAAAAATTTTGGCGCCGTTGCCAGGGATGCAACTAGTTGATTTGTTTGATTTTTGCTTGTGCACTTATTTCATATCTTTCTTGATTCATTTTTGTGCTTATTGCTATATCTGGTGATCTGATTTTATTTGTTTCATCTTTTTATCTACTTTTACTGCGATTTGTTTTTGGTTTTATGACCAGGTCTACATGTGGTGATCTTGAAGAATTTGACCCTGAAATTGAGAGGACTTTCAGAGCAAGGAAGAACCAAGGCATACTTTCAGAGACTACTGATATTCCTCCTCTACAGACTATTCCCACTCATTCAGGCAGTATCATGGCAGACCACCAGAAGACTATGAAGGAACTCGTAACACCAGATGCTACATTTCAGTATTCCAGCATTGCTTATCCAGAGCTTGCTGGTGATTTTAAGCTTAGATCTGGACTCATCCATTTGCTGCCCAAGTTTCAAGGATTATCTGGAGAAGATCCAAATAGACACCTGCATGAGTTTCACATTGTATGCTCCACTATGAAGCCTCAGGGCATTTCAGAAGAAGATATTAAGCTGAGAGATTTTCCCTTTACACTGACAGGAGCAGCAAAAGATTGGTTTTACTACTTACCTACTGGACACGTGTCTAGTTGGATTTCTATGAAGAAAGCATTTTTGGAAAAATATTTCCCAGCCTCCAAGACAGCAATCATTAGAAAAAACATTTGTGGCATTCAGCAAGTGGTGGGTGAGACACTTTATGACTACTGGGAGAGATTCAACAAACTTTGTTCAAGTTGCCCACAGCACCAGATCAGTGAGCAGCTTCTGATTCAGTATTTTTATGAGGGGTTGTTGCAGATGGACATGATTATGATAGATGCTGCAGCTGGAGGAGCCCTAGTGAATAAAACGCCAGATCAAGCTAGGGAGCTCATTTCTAATATGGCTGAGAACTCACAACAATTTGGAAGCAGAGCATTGACCACCAGAGGAGTGGGTGAAGTTCAGGTAGTTCCTACTGATCAGAAGGAGATTAAGAATGCATTGATAGAGCTCACATCAGCGGTTAAGCAAATGGAACTAAATATTGCAAGGTAAAATTCAACTCCTTCAGTACCTCCACAATCAAGCCAAGTGATGAGTGTATGTGGCATTTGCGCTAGCCAAGAACACAATTCAGATTCATGTCCCAACCTCCAACAAGATGAGTCACTAGCGGCATTGGTTAGAGGACAATTTCAAGCCAGAAACAACCCTTACTCCTCTACTTATAATCCGGGGTTGGAGGGATCATCCAAATCTGAGGTATGGGAACTCTTTCTACCAACAGAACCCTCAGCAACAACAATTCCAGCAAACATCTCAGCAGCTCCAGCAAACACAGCAAAATCAGCAAGTTTTTCAGCCTTCGAACCAGAATTTTCAGCCTACAATTCAGCCAAATTTTCAGCAAACTCAGCCCCCATTTCAACAATTCCAGCCTCAATTCCAGCCATATCAGCAAGGGCAGCAAGGTTTTCAATCATTTCAAACTTTTTAACCTCAAAACCAGCAAAATTTCCAGCCCTCACAGCCTTACAATCTAAGTTTCCAGCCTATGCAAATTCAGTCCTCACCACAGAATTTTCCACTTCAGAACCAGACTTTTTAAGGATATAACTCTCAGCAAGGTTTTCAGGCATTTCCACCTTCTTATCAGCCCTATTAACAGCCAATTCAACCCTCCTATCAGCCCCAACAGCCCTATGCTCAACAATTTCAGCCTACTACTTCATCCTTTCAAGGTCATTCAAGGCACTATGCTAACCAAGGAGGCTATGGGGGCTCAAGTGGAGGAAATGCGCAGCAACACAAATGATGGAGATGCTACAACAAGTTTTACAACAACTACAACAACAACAGCAAGTTTTACAACAACAACAACAACAACAGCAACAAAGGACTGAGCCGGCCATACAAAACCTTGAGAGGCAAATGGGACAATTGGCTAGTGGGATAAACCAAAGTCAAGCTCAAGGATCAAGCCAACTACCTTCCCAAGCTGTTCCCAATTCGAAAGGAAACGTGAGTGCTATTACTTTGAGGAGCGGGAAGGTTACATCATCTCCAAATGGTCCAAGAGCTGAAATTTCTGAAAACAGGGCAGCACCTCCATTTCCAGCTCAAAACAGTCCTGAAACGACTTCAAATTCAGTTGGTTCCAACCCTAGTCCGTGCCCAACTCCTTCCTCAAGTAATCTTGCAATTTTGGTGGAAAACGGAGAAGAAATCAGTGCCGAGACTCAATTCACAGCAGCTACACCGCAGGGGACAGCAGTCCAAAATTCAGCCTCTCCACTTTCGGCCAAAGAAGATGCATTGAGGGTTCCCTTACCCTTTCCACAGCGGAAAACACAAGCTAAAAGACAAGTGGAGGAGGAGAAAGCCAAGGAGTACAATGAACTGGTAAAACTTTTCAGTAAAGTAGAGATTAATGTACCTTTGCTGACTATGATTAAACAGATTCCTAAGTATGCAAAATTTTTGAAAGATCTTTGTGTTCACAAGAAGAAACTTAAGGAAAATGAGTTGGTCAGCTTTGTGAAAAATATTTCAGCACTTATTCATGCCATACCTCAGAAGTGTGAAGACCCTGGAGTATTTACACTAGTGGAAAAAAGGCTTTTAACACCGGTTATTTTCGACTTTTAACATCGGTTCCGGAACCGGTGTTGATCCAGCCGGCATTGTAAGTATAGACTTTTAACACCGGTTAACAAACCGGTGTAATATATAGATTTAACACCGGTTAATAACCGTTGTTAAAAGTTCAATTATGAGGCGGGAAAGCCATTTTAGACACCGATTATTTTAAATAACCGGCGTTCAAACATCATTTTTAACACCAGTTCTGGAAACAACCGGTGTTAAAACATCATTTTTAACACCGGTTCTGGAAACAACCGGTGTTAAAACATCATTTTTAACACCGGTTCTGGAAACAACCGGTGTTAAAAATGATGTTTTAACACCGGTTCTAGAAACAACCGGTGTCAAAAGTCTTAATTTTTTATATAAATTTCATATTTATTTTTATTTATAATTTTTCTAGACATATAAAAGAACACAATAATATAATAGTTTATCCATAATCAATAACACACCATGAATTAAGTAAATGCAACATCCAATTAGTTTCAAAAACAAAACAATCCATGTATTTTACAACTATCCATTTTTCTTTCAACAAAAGCAAAATGTAAATCAAATAACACATTATACTCCTACTCGCTATGTGATTTTCCAAGCAAAGACAATGTAGAAGCTTGCCACACGAGTTTGCAAGTAAATGGTCTAGTCCAAGATCAAATAGTGAGGAGTACGTTGCAGAACTTCGACCAGCTTAGCATTCCATCTCTTATAAGCGTCTTGCATATTTCCATACAGTACTTGAGTCAAGCTTGAATTTCTTTTCATGCTTTGGCGTGCAGTGGCTACCAGTCGATTGCGAAGCAACTGTGAGAAAATTCCAATGAAAAAATATCAAATAATGCTATGGAGAGAGAAGCAATATAATCAATCATTCACAATTTGGAGCTTACTTGGTGTTTGAGGGTGGCCAAACTTTTCGTGTGCATTGGAGATTGTGGGATGACACCATTTGAAGGTGGAACTCCAATAAGACCACATAACAAGGTCTGGCCAGCAAAACCAAGTAAATGATTCAGGAGTCAGATGCCATTTGAGATTTAACCAAAAGAACTAGCTAGAGGCAGATAGATTAAGGTATAGTACCAAGAATCCCAAAACCAGTAAATCATAATGAATGATGGGGGCTTTCTCAGATTGAACTCCTTCTGTTGAGCAATCCTTTGGCCCCAGTAAGAACATGCAACAAATTACATGCTCCTGTATCTTGTTCACTGAACATCAAAAGCTATGTGCCTTGAGAAGCAAATCCAAATAAAAAAAAAATTGCAAAATGAGACCTTCACTTCCAATATGATCTTCATGCATAATACATGTACAAACTGTTCAAGGCAGCACAAGTAATTAAATTTTCTGTCGGGTGCCACGCTAAATGAAGCATTTTGAATGTGAAATCATAAGAATTCCCATTAGCAAGTGAGTATATATGCTCCTGTGGCATTTAAGCTAACATGAGATGGCATAGAACAGAATATTGCAGGGATGAAAACAAATATAATAAAGAGGTCACAACTCACAAACCTTGTCTAATAATACGTGTTAAGCTGCACAGAGATATCGCAGGCTTCAGGTTTTGCACTTGCAATATTAACCAAACTTGCAGCACTGATACACAAAGCATGTTACCCATGGTGAGCTCCAAAATATCCTTTTGAAATATATGCAATGGGATTGGGCTGGACTTGCCTATGACTTCAACATCTAAATTTAACTGTAAAGGGTGTTTGCCAATTTTTACAGCTAGAATACATAAATGTGCCATCGGATCAACTTCAGATTCCCTTTGTTGAACCATATCAAAGCCTGCTATGAAGGGAAAATTGCCTAATCAGTAAATGGAAATCAAAAGGTCAAGTTTGGATATTACACCATACTAAAACAATTAATAAAAAAAATAGAAAACACAATTCATGATTCCATAAAGTTTAGTCATTTTTGCCTCATTACCATTCTGTTCCTTCTGTTTGGCCACCAGATCATCTTTAATAGCACCAACGTCAGGTTCCTAATCAACATTTACAAAAGATCTTTTTTAAATACAATAAGTAAAATATGAAAAAGATATATGTGAATATTGAATACCTCATCTTGTACTGGCTTGACAAGTCTTTTTGGCCATAAAATAAAATGATTAGGGGCTTGTCCCACTGTTTGCACCTCCTCAGTGGGTACAGGGACAAGGGCCTTTGCATCTTTTACTTGATCAACCACCACCCTCACATTATCACTACCTATTTGGATGTGGTGTATGGTTGGCCCCAAGTTGTAGACTTGTCCAATAGCCACTAAACGGAAAGGGTCCTCTACATATAGCTTACACATGCCTCTGATGTTAAGGAGGTCCTCTTCCGATATAGCTTGACCATCTGCTGCACAACTTCCTTTTGTGCTCACATATCTAGGAGAATGGGAAGGGGGGACCTTGTCTTTCCTTGGAAAAGGCCCAAAGATTCCAGCTCTTGTCTAATTCGTAGTCCAACCTCCTTTGCAAGTCGTTGTTCAAGCTCATTTGCAAATCGCTGTTCAATATCCTTTTTAAGCCTCTCTTCAACCTCCTCAGTAATCTCTTGCCTCATCTTTTCTCGGACCACTTCTAACTCTTCCCTTGATACATTTCCACCTTTGAAGCCATGCCTATATGAAGGCAACCCAAAATACTGCTTGATGCCCACACCTCGTCTTGCAGTACGGACACGTCCTGGGTGCTCCGGACGCCCAATAGCGGCAGTCAAAATATCTTCCCATCCAATAGATACAAAAGATCCTTGAGAGCTTTGTTCAACCAAAGAATCCTATGAAACATATAAATTAAGATTGTTAAGAATGTGTATAATACCAAAGCATAATTATTAATAAATTTATAAAATTACTTACAATCTTATCAGCAATAATGCGACAAGGTTCAGATGTATACTCTCCAGAACTCTTTTGTCGTGCTTTCTTCCATTTCTCATGGCGTGTGAGTGGAGATGGGGGAGAAATAGTTATTGACGGTTCTGCTTGTGATGCTTCTTCACGTTCTTTCAACCTTTGTTGCATAATCTTTTCCTCAAGCTTAGCATAGCCCCCACGAGATAATATATGGGGGTGGCAATTCTTTGCAGCACTTTCTTGTGCCTTTCTTCTTGTTTCCTGTTTTAATAAACAAAATTAAGAAAATTATAAAATTACCCAAAGATACAATTTCTTTGCAAACAAAACTCAAATTGAATAAAATATATAAGGCCAACACACAAGAAAGGCAGGATCTTGTCGGCTCTTAAGAAATTTCTCCCATGTCAAATCATCAATGAACGAATATTTCTTACAAGGAGATAGACCAATTTTTGACCCGAATATGTATTTTCTGGTAAGGTCCGACTTGAAGGCCTTCCAACGATCCCCCGCATATGAAATACATTTCCTCTTCAGTGAGTTGTCATTTGGGATGTCAAAGGTGAGCTACATGACAACAAATAGAAAAATTAGTCTATGATAATATTAGCCACAAGTAAATTGTTACAAACATAAAGAGTTACCATAATACTTTCCCAAATATTATCCTTGATGCAAGATTCTACATCATCCCACTCTTTCTTCAAGAGACTAACCCTACTACGTCCTTGGAGAGCCACATAACTATTGAAAGTTTCTTTATTTGGCCCCGTAGGATTCCCGACCACATCAAACTCGATGGGGACCTTTTGATCATTAATTCGGCTAAGGGTTAACTCTTTTAATTGTGTAGGACCTCTGCCTTTTTTCCGTTTGGATCCGATATCCGACCCACTCTGTGAAGGAGGGTTGTGAGATGAATCACCCATGTGCCTGTAAAAATAATAAAATAAAGGTTAAGAACATATTTTTATAATCAACATCAAGAAACATATTTCAAATATTAATAGTGGAATAAGATTAAAAACAACTAACTTGATTAGGGAATATCAATATTCTCCCATATCCCTTCATCATGATCGCGAGTAGCATGTTCATTATCCATTATTATTTCTTCATCCAAAGTAGGGATCCTTGATGAGAAAGGAGTCTCAGAAATAACAAGAGTATCATCACTACTAATTATGTTTCTTCCTTGTAAAACCACTGACCACCTTTTATGAGAGGGATCTTTAATATAAAATACTTGTTTTGCTTGGCAAGCCATGATGAAAGGCTCATCTTTATAAGCTACTTTATCAAGGTTGACCAATGTAAATCCTAATCCATCAGTTTGCACACCATTATTAATATCAACCCACTTACATTTGAAAACAGGAACTCTAAAGTTAGTGTAGTCGACCTCCCAAATCTCTTCAATCACTCCATAGTAAGATATGGATGCAATAACAGGGCTTTTATCTTTGGAACTAGAGAAGTGCATGGACTCAGCCATTATCATAACCCCACTATTTTGCACAGTACTCTTCTCATCTTGGGACTTTGTATAGAAGGAAAGATTATTGATATCATATCCACTCCATTTTATGACTTGGAATGTTAGCTTATTTGCTAGCGATTTTAATGTATCAGAAGCAGTATCATCCATAATAATGGTTTCACTAAACCAACTTGGAAAGGTCTTGTTATGCTCATTCATCAACATCTTTTCGTTCATTCTAGGGTTTTGCTTCTTGATAATGTTTTTGTGAGAGCATAAGTAAGGTTGAACTTCATCGGTGTTATTTAAGATATACAAATGTGCTTGAAGCACTTCCTTTCGATCTGGGATTGTAGCTTTTACACCTAGCGTACCCTTACCTCCATATCTTTCTTCATGACGAGACTTAGGAAGCCCTATAGCTTCCCCATCCTTCACATACATAGTGCAAAACTCAATAGCCTCTTCTGCAATGTACCTTTCAACAATAGATGCTTCAGGGCGGTGTGGATTCTTCACATACCCTTTTAATATTTTCATGTACCGCTCAATTGGGTACATCCACCGTAAATAAACTGGGCCACACAACTTAATCTCCCTCACTATATGAACAATCAAGTGAACCATGATATCAAAAAATGAAGGAGGAAAATACATCTCTAATTGGCATAAGATAATAAAAGCTTCATTTTCCAACTCATCCAATTTCTGAGGGTCAATGACTTTGCTACATATAGCATTAAAGAAAAAGCACAACCTGGTTATGGCTTGTCTTACATTTTCAGGCAAAATGTCACGAATAGCCACTGGTAATAGATGTTGCATCAATATGTGGCAATCATGAGACTTTAAGCCAACCAATTTCAGATCTTTCATAGAGACAAGCCTTTTGATATTTGATGAATAACCTTGTGGGACTTTGATTCCATGTAGACTCTCACATAAACTTTTTCTCTCTGCTTTTGATAATGTATGACATGCAGGGGCAAATATGCGCGCTTATTTTCTGCTACCTGTGCATGTAACTTTTCTCGTATACCTATTTCAAACATATCTAGGCGAGATTTCACACCATCCTTTGTCTTGCCCGGTATGTTTAGAAGCGTTCCAATAACACTATCGCACACATTTTTCTCCACATGCATTACATCAATACAATGTCTTACATCAAGCTTGCACCAATATGGAAGATCAAAAAAGATTGACCTCTTCTTTCATATGTTTCTCTCAGCGGCAGTGGCTTTCTTTTGGGTCTTTCCAAAAGTAATATTGATGTCTTTCACCCGTTCATAAACTTGCTCTCCAGTTAAGGCCTTTGGAGCAACTCCATTCTCTTGCAGTCCATTAAAGGCTTTCTTTAATCTACGATATGGGTGATCAGGTTTGAGAAATCTTCGATGGCCAAGGTAACCGTCTTTTTTCCATGAATCAGTTGATGGTAACATGTGCCTTCTTCACATATAGGGCATGCTTTATGCCCCTTAACACTATATCCGCACAAGTTCCCATATGCTGGAAAATCATTTATGGTGCAAAAGATCATGGCACGCATCTTGAATAATTCATGGCTATATCCGTCAATCACATCCATGCCTTCCTCCCATAACATTCGTAAGTCTTCAATCAAGGGACGTAAATAAACATCTATGTCATTTCCAAGCTGTTGTGGGCCCGAAATCATCATAGACAACATTATGTATTTCCGCTTCATGCACAATTGAGGAGGGAGATTGTAAATTACCAACAGAACTAGCCATGAGCTATGCTTACTACTCAAGTTACCATATGGATTCATTCCATCCGTAGCAAGTCCAAGCCTAAGGTTTCTTGGCTCATTGCCAAAGTCTGGAAACAATTGATTGATTCTTTTCCACTGCAAAGAGTCAGCCGGATGACGAATCTTTCCATCACATTGCCTCTCATCTGCATGCCATCTAAGGTTCTTTGAATCTTTTGCATTAGCAAATAATCTCTTGAACCTTGGAATTATTGGAAGATACCATAAGACTTTTGCCGGAGGCCCATTTGGGCTCTCATCACAACTAGAATCACCATCCTTCACTTTGTAGCGTGATACCTGACATATGGGGCACTGATGCAACCCTTCAAACTCGTTTCTGTACAAGATGCAATCATTGGGGCAAGCATGTATTTTCTTGTATGCCATACCCATTGGACACAATATCTTCTTTGCCTCATAGTTACGATCCGGTAGTGTATTACCTTCTGGAAGCATAACTTTCAATAACTCAAGCAATTCGGTAAAACTTTTGTCACTCCACCCATTTTGTGCTTTTATCTTGAACAATTTTAATACTGCTTCCAATCGTGAGAATTGAGTGCACCCTGGATACAACGGCTTCTCCGCATCACTACACAAATGATCATATACATGTGCTCGCTGAAAAAACTCTGGTCCAACATCACGGATCATGTCTTCTAGTCGATCATCCATATCTACATCAACTTGCTCAGTTTGGGACACACTTGGCATGCTTAATGATTCACCATGCCATATCCATCTTGTATAACTCTTGCAAAATCCATCGCAAAGAACATGTTCTTCTATTTCATCCACTTTCAAACGTCTTAGGTTCACACATTTTACACAAGGACAAAAAAATATTTCAGTATTATCACGAGCATTTCTTTTAGCAAATTCTAAGAACTCTTTCACCCCATTCTCATACTCATCACTTGTGCGTAAAGCATTTATCCAACTACGATCCATATGTGCACGGACTGTTTGAGAAAGACATTAAAAGGAAGATTAAGAATCGAGTTATCAAAAGGAATATAAAAAAACATAAAAATCAAAATCAATGATTAGGAAGACTTAGCATTGGTACATAAATAGAAAAAAATTAAGTTATCAAAAAGAAAGTTCATCACAAGAAACTTGCAAATGTACTTAAGCAAGTGCCCTACCATGAGTTAAACTAAACATAGTAAGTAAGCACTACTAACACCTATGGAAAAGAAGTCACATAATCAAAATCATAAATACACATTATTAGGTTTTGTGATCAAACATTAGGATAAAAAAGTTTATGAATACCTAGTACGAATCACAAATGAAAAGACATTCAAGTAAAGATCAAGATGGCTTCAATGATGTATAAATGAAGTTTATGAATACTAGTGCCTGGTCTTGTTATCACACCATTAGCTTTATTATAATCTTTTTGAAAAAAATAGTTACCATTTATAAAATCAGAAGATTTTGAAACATTGACAACTTTTCGACACTCAAATAGAATTGTATCAATAAGTTATGGAAATATAACTATTATTAGAGTCTCAAGCCGAGTTGGAAAAATGTTGGCAACCAACATAAAAAGTATCTTAACCTTATGAAGATGATCCCATGTAATTGCAACAAACATGACTTCTTATTCTAGTAATGTAGAGAATATTACGGTGCTATATTGTCATTACAAGTAATTAGACATGAGACCATCTAGATATTGTGCATATTTCCTAAAACAATTCAGCTAAGATAGTGAGGATCACACCATACAATTAAGAAAAGCTAATATATTCAGATTCTTTTTTTTTCATAAATTTCCCTAAGAATGCAACCAAGATTAGCACAATCTCTATTTTGATTCAGATCTAATTTCTAGGAGTTTCTCAGTGATGTTAGTACCAATGACCATTTTCAAAACTACAAAGCATTAACCTCCTATACAAAATCTAGTATGCCTGCTAAGAATGCTATTAGGCCAGTCCTTGAAGCCCTTTAACAGTCCTTATTCGCAAAACCTTGAGAGCGAAATCGCAAAACCTTCAGATTCTTACAAGAAGTCAAGTTCTATGTCACGTTCTAGGTCAAAATCGCAAAACCTTCAGAGCACCGTTCAACCCCTTTCGCAGCACCGTTCAACCCCCCCACCCCCCAACCCTACTCGAACTTACAAAGTAGAATATACTTGCCTTCCCTTGTCGTCTCGAGCTCTCCTTCAGCCGGGGATGTAGTCGTCTGCGCGCCTTCCTCCTCCTCTCCTCGTCTGCGCACCTTCTTCCTCCTCTCCTTGTCTGCGCGCCGTCTGCGCGCCTTCTTTCTCCTCTCCTCCTCTGCGCGCGCCTTCCGTGTGTCGCACACAGCCCGCTAGGGTTGCAAGAAACAAATTAAGCAGAGGAAATATATGACCGACCAAAAGTTAGACTATTATAATTGACATGTATGACTTAATTAAGAACAAGGCATGCGCGCGAAAAACATATGACCACGGTTATTTACAAAACCATAGTCAAATATATTTTTAATACCGGTTGTTAAAAGAACCGGTGTTAAAAGTATTTTAAAGTTCAAATAATTATAACATATGACCCCGGTTATTTATAAAACCGTAGTTAAATATATTTTTAACACCGGTTGTTAAAAGAACCGGTGTTAAAAGTATTTTAAAGTTCAAATAATTACAAAAATGCCACCGCCTTTTTTTTTAACACCGGTTTTAATACAACCGGTGTTAAAAGCCGTTGTTAAAGGTCATTTTTGTACTAGTGTTACTGTATCTTGTGAGATAGGAAGCACCATGTTCCATGATGCCATGCTTGATTTAGGAGCTTCCATTAATGTGATGCCCAGGTCAGTCTTCCAGATGCTTGGCATAGACCCTTTACAGCCCACTGGTGTGGTGATACAGCTAGCAGACAGGAGCCAGACCCACCCAGCTGGTATGATTGAAGATGTTTTGGTGAAGGTAAAGGAGTTAATATTTTCTGCAGATTTTTATATCTTAGATATGGAGGGAGATTATCTTGCACACCGTTCTCCACTTATTTTAGGAAGACCATTTCTGAAGACTGCTAGAACAAAAATTGATGTATATGCTGGTACACTTTCCATGGAGATTGGAGACACGGTGGTTCAGTTTAGCCTTTTCGATGCTATGAAGCACCCGAGAGAGGATCACTCCATTATGAGCATGGATATTCTTGAGGAGTTAGAGGATACAGAGTTAGAGGCTGAGGGATTTTTACCTGATTTTTCTGGAGGAGATATTTATTCAGAGGAGGCTGAGAGAGTATTTACTGCTGAGACTGAGGATTTTTCAAAAGATATTTCAGATGCATTTCCAGTTATTGAGGATTTTCTAGGTGTAGGGGATTGCACAGAGCCCCAAGGATCACCTATTTCTATTGAGATTCATAGTGTAGGGGATTACACAGAGCCCCAAGGATCACCTATGTCTACTGAGGAAGACCAGAGTGAACTGAAACCTCTGCCAGGCCATTTGAAGTATGCATATCTAGGAGAGGAGCAGACTTTTCCCGTGATTATTGCACAACATTTGGAGTCAGAACAAGAAAAAAAATTATTGCAAGTCCTGAGGTACTACAAGAAGGCATTGGGTGGACTTTATCAGATATAACAGGTATCAGCCCAGCTATCTGTATGCACAGAATATTTTTGGAAGACAATGTCAAACTCATGAGGCAACCACAACGGAGACTCAATCCACTCATTTTGGACGTTGTAAAGAAAGAGGTGACTCGACTTCTACAGATAAGTATCATTTACCCTATTTCTGACAGTTAATGGGTTAGTCCTATTCACGTGGTACCCAAGAAATTTGGAGTGACCGTGGTGGCAGATGAAAGCAATGAACTAGTGCCCACCAGAGTTAAGAATTCCTGGAGAGTCTGCATTGATTACAGGAAGCTCAACAAGGTCACAAGGAAAGATCACTTCCCTTTACCCTTTATTGATCAGATGCTTGAGAGACTGGCAGAGAAGTCGCATTATTGTTTCTTGGATGGATTTTCAGGCTACTTTCAGATTTGCATAGATCTAGAGGACCATGAGAAGACTACCTTCACTTGCCCCTTTGGCACTTTTGCCTACAAACGTATGCCCTTCGGACTCTGCAACGCACCTGGTACATTTCAGAGATGCATGGTAAGTATATTTGGTGAGTTGCTAGAGGACTGTATGGACATATTCATGGATGATTTTTCAGTATTTGGCACGTCTTTTGATTCATGCTTAGATAATTTGTCTAGGGTTTTACATCGTTGCATTGAAACTAACCTTGTTCTTAATTTTGAGAAATGCCACTTCATGGTAGAGCATGGGATTGTACTTAGACATATAGTCTCTCAGAAAGGTATAGAGGTAGATCCTGCAAAAATCAGTGTTATTTCTTCTTTATCTTACCCCGTATGCGTACGGGATGTTCGTGCTTTTCTTGGACATGCAGGTTTCTACCGCAGATTTATTAGAGACTTCAGCTTGATTGCTCGACCCTTGACACGACTTTTGCAGAAAGATGTTGAGTTTCATTTTGATGATAAGTGCAAGGAAGCTTTTCACAGACTCAGGGAGGCTCTAACCTCAGCTCCTATTATTAAATCACCTGATTGGAATTTACCCTTTGAATTAATGTGTGATGCCTCTAATTTTGCAGTGGGAGCTGTTCTAGCACAGAGGGTTGATGGAGCACCACATGTCATTTGCTACGCCTCCAAAACCCTAGATGTCGCCCAAGCAAACTACACTACTACTGAAAAGGAGCTTCTTGCCATTGTTTTTGCTTTGGATAGATTCAGATCTTACTTATTGTCCTCACATGTTATTATTTTTTCTGATCATGCAGCTCTGAAATATTTGTTGAAAAAGCTTGATGCAAAACCTAGATTGATTAGATGGATGCTCCTACTCCAAGAATTTGACCTGGAGATCAGAGACAGAAGTGGAAAAGAGAACCTAGTTGCAGATCACTTAAGCAGACTTGAAGGAGATGGATCTCCCACCACCATTGATGATGATTTCAGAGATGAGCACTTGATTGCAGTACATGGTGAGACCCCGTGGTATGCAGACCTAGTTAATTTTCTAGTTGCACATGTTTTTCCCACTCACTTTTCTAAGGCTCAAAAAGATAAACTCAAAAGTGATGCAAAGTTTTATGTGTGGGATGATCCTTATTTATGGAAGTTTTGTAATGACCAAATAATTAGGAGATGCGTACCAGATCATGAGTTTTCTTCTGTCCTTACATTTTGTCATTCATCATCTTGTGGGGGGCATTTTGGACCCCAAAGAACTGCTAGAAAAGTGTTAGAATGTGGATTATACTGGCCCACCCTTTTTCATGATTCATATGTCTTTTATAAAAATTGTGATAGATGTCAGCGAACTGGGAACATAGGAGCGAGACATGAGATGCCCCAAAACACTATGCTTTACTGTGAGATTTTTGATGTTTGGGGAATAGATTTTATGGGACCCTTTCCTGCATCTTATGGTTATCTGTATATTTTACTTGCTGTGGATTATGTTTCAAAATGGGTGGAGGCCATTCCCTCCAAGACTGATGATTCTTCTGTTGTTTATAGTTTTGTTAGGTCACACATTTTCTACAGGTTTGGAATTCCAAGAGCCATAATTAGTGACCAAGGATCTCATTTCTGCAACAAACACATGAAGGCACTGCTGAGTAAATATGGGGTTGTACATAAAGTTTCTACATCCTACCATCCCCAAACAAATGGACAGGCTGAGATTTTAAACAGAGAGATCAAATCTATTCTGGTGAAGACAGTTGGGCCCACTAGAAAAGATTGGAGCAAAAGATTAGATGATGCACTTTGGGCCTACAGAACGACATTCAAGACTCCGATTGACATGTCTCCCTACCGCTTGGTTTATGGCAAAGCTTGTCACCTCCCCGTGGAAATAGAGCATAAAGCATATTGGGCGTGAAGGCTTGTAATTTCGATGCTACCAAGGCGGGAGAAGAGAGAAAATTGCAACTCCAAGAACTTGAAGAAATTCGGCTAGAAGCATTTGAAAATTCAAGGATCTACAAGGAAAAGACCAAGAACTTCCATGACAAGCACATTGTGAAGAAAGACTTCCAAATTGGTGACAAGGTATTATTGTACAAATCAAGGCTCAAATTGATAAAAGGTAAATTAAGGTCAAGGTGGGATGGTCTATTTATTGTAACTAACATTTTTCCCTATGGTGTTGTGGAAATTCAAGATGTATCTAATGGTTTTATTTGGAAAGTTAATGGCTACCGGCTCAAAAGGTACTTTGAAGAACTAAAGTAGCTAGAGGTGGATGGTTTGGACATGAACGAAGCTATCTACCCAACCTAAGGGGAGTCCACTTTCTCTACATTTACATTTCATTGTACATATCATTTTCATATTTTTAGGAATAAATTTTTCTCTTTTTGAAGTGAGTAGTTGATAATAAATTCTAAGGCAACATAGAATGAATAAATAGACTTTGTAAATACCATGTTATTTCTTTTAGCACTTTCGTTCTTAGTGAATAAATGTATCCCTCTAGGTTATCTCCATAGCATTTTAGAGTCTTTTGAAAATAAATTAAATTTGGTTGTTAAAACTTAGGGGTTTGAGCTCATGGATGAATTCTTGGATGCTTGAGTACTACTTTGCTTTAGATTCTTAATTGAGGACTTGAGATGAATTATTTTTGCCTAGTGAGAATTAGCCTTATATTTGTGACACACATATGTTATTGTACTCTAGAACTTGCTTAGGTTCTTTCAAAATCATATTTCAATGATTGGATCACATCTATAGGGACTAATCAATTTGTTTACCTTTCCATATCAATTTTTGGCACTAATCATGTTTATTTTACTTTTCTTTCCTTATTTCCTACTCTTAACCACACTTTTCTATGGACTTGTTGTTTGGGATGTTTCTTAATGCTACTTTGCTCGAGACGGACAAAAGATCAAGTGTGGGGGAGTTGGCTAGTGTTTTGGAGTCATTTTGTAGCAAGGATGCGTTTCATTTCAAAGAGAAATTTTTTTTGTGAGGTTGACTCAAAAAGGTGCCAAGTGAGTTGAATTTGGTGTCAAGAATGAGCAAGAGAGATGGAAGCAATTGGAAATCTAGATTCCTTATCATACTTTGATGATTCAAGTGGCAAGCAATGGAAAAATAAAAAAAAAGGCACACCAAAAAAGAAAAATCTATGCCAAAAAGAAAAGGAAGACATTTTTTTGGAGCATGTTTCGGCCAGCTGCTAAAGGAAGGAATTGCAGCTGTGTTAACTTGAAACCAATGCAGAAATTCTATGCCAAGTGAATTCAGTTGAAGAAGAAAGAGAAATCTGAGCTAAAGTGGAAAAGAAGTGGCCAAGGAGAGTATCAAAAGATGGAATCTAAAAGCAAAGAATTCAAGGAAGAACAAATTATTTCGATTGCAATGGGCACAGCTTAGTATCAATCTCAAACTGAATTTGGTTTTGGAAATCAGTGAGGCAGTGCCGAAATCAAGTGGAGCCTTTATGAAGAAAATCTGCAATGAGAAACAATGGCACGCAAGGCAAAAATGTGTGCCAAAAGGAAACAAATTTTTTTTTCTGAAGCTGTTCGGCCACCCTGTTAGAAGCTGATTGCAGCTGTTCTTTGCTGTAGAAATCAGAAATACTTTGGGAGAAGATGAATTGCAGCTGAACAAATCAACTTGGAGCTGCTGAAATGATACAAGTCCATTGAAGGACAGTTTGTGAAGCTGAATTGGAGAAATCAGCAGTGCATCATTGATTTTAAACAAGAAATTACTGGTCGAAACTGAATTGGGATGCAAGGGATACTGACAAGGATTTAGAACAAACCACTCGATAGCATCAGAATTCTGGAGAGCAGCGAGGCTGAGAATGCAAGCTGAAAATGCAGCTAGGAAAGAAAAAGAAAAAAATCAGTGGAAGCTAGTAAGGCAGTTTGTATCAAGATGAAGCTGAATTTTGGGTTTCAAGGCTGTGAATCAAGGAATGAAGCACATGAATGTGTCAAAAAGTGTCGAGAGCATTCATTGAGGATCAGAACAAAGGAAATGTGGCTGCTAGGATTTTCAAGCAAAGCAGAAAAGGAATGCAGTGTAGTGCCGCAACCTCAAGTGAAGCAATTGCATTCTCCATTACTATTTGATGCTAGGATCAATTGTGTAGTGGCTGGGAAGAAATCAGAGAATTGCAAGCTCTAAGAATTGATTGCGTTGATCTAAATTTGACACCGAAATACAGAAAAAAAGAACAAGAATTGGAATAGCAGATGCACTATTTGGTAAGCTCATGGAAGTGGAAATTTTTCTTTTTCAATTCAAGAATTGGAGCTAGATCTGATAAGGAGTTGGGCACAACATGACTGAACCAAATGAGAACAAAAGAGAAAGTTTGCAGCCAAACCTAAAAGAAGAGAAAGCAGAAAAAAAAGAGCAAACAGTTTGAGAAAAGAAAAAAAAGAAAAGAGAAGGAGGCAAAGTTGGCACGCAAAAGAAAAATTGGCACAAAGGAACTAATGAGGTATTTTCATCAAATTTTTGAAGGGCAATGAAAAGTCTTACTCCACCACACTTTTGATTTCACTAGAGGACTGACAAGAGGGGTAAAGCACATTGGAAACATTCTTGAGCAACCAAGTCTCCCACTTCATCAAATTGTCTATTTTCTTGGGTTTTACTCCATTTCTTACCATTTTCTGTGTCTTTCGCTTGTTTTTATAGATGTTGATCCTAATCATGAATAATAGTGGAGAGTAGATAACAAGCAAGCCTATGGTAGTGCAAGAAGCATGTGTGTTTGAGTGAGCTCCACTTTCATCATGAAGTTAGAATTCAAGGAGAGAGCCACCAAAAATTTTCCTTGGAAGGCTAGTGAGTTAAATTCATCTCAATGACTCATGAAGAATGAAAAGGCTAAGTTGTTGATTTAAGGACGAGATACTAATCCATAGAGCATAGATTTTTGAGAATTGACAACCTTAGGTAATTTCTTTTCACTTGTTTCTAATTATGCTTGGAAAGAGCCTAAGGGATACATGCTTAGTAGTTTTGCGAGACGCTCAAGCTTAAGTGTGGAAGAGTTGATAAGTGCTATTTTGTTGATTATTTTAGTTGCTAAAATCCATGTTAGACCCATGTTTTTCTTGCTTAATTGTGAATTTACCCTAGGTTCTAGGACTTACTTCTATTTTGGATTTAATTGCAAATCGTGATATTTTTGAATTATTTGGCCACTAAATTTTCGATCTATTTTTGTAGGCATGAAAGGATCATGGACCTAGGTCAGGCTAGGTCAAACTTGAGTCGGAAGTGGACCCGGATCGAGTGATCAAGCTTCAGGTTAATCTGGGTCGTCCGATTCAAAAATGGCTAGATCTGAGCCATCTGGGACCATCTGAGGCAATCCGAGCTAGGGTTAGGGCTGATCAAGCACTGAGGTCAAGATCTGAGATTTTCATCCAAATCAGAAATCATTCCACCGTTGGATCAAGCCAAGAGGATCTACATCGTCCATTCAAAGATCAGGTTGATCTGGGCCATCCATTGCAAATCTGGAAGATCCGAGATACCCTGAGGCAGATCCTGACCCCTGATCAACGTCATTAAATTTTGGGTTCAATCAGAGCAGTTTTAGCCGTTGGATCAAGCCAAATCAATCTGGGCCGTTCATTCCTTAGTATTTAATCAAATTTTCCCTCAGCTTCTTCCTTGTCGCGTCTTCGCCACAACAGTGCTCCTTCTTCGTTTGTTCTTCGTTTTTTCTTGTAATTTCTTTAGTTTGAAGGCGTGACCACCTCAACCTTAACCTTGGATCAAGATCTGAATCATTGGAGGATAGTTTCATTGGAGATTTCAGCTCAAAATTGCGCCGGAACAGGGCTATTTGAGGGTTTCGGTAGTTCTGTGATCCAATCACTTGGATCTCATCCGTGAGCCATTTCCGTCCATCTGAGCCATCTGTAGGGGTTCTCAGGTGAGCTCAGAGTGTCCTCAAATCATCATCGCAATCCCATCCATTGAGATCGAGGAGATTGGATTGGATTTTCCAGCTGAGTGCAGTTTGAGTAGAATCGATCGATTGAAGCTGTTTTCCAGTGATTTACGGAGCTGAAGGGGTTCTTGGCTTGCCCTTGTGTGACGAGCAAGGAGATTTTGAGCTAGGGAAGAGATCGAGGAGTAGTTTCCTTAGTTAATTTTAGCTCTTTTGCTGTAATTTTGATTCTGCATACAAATTCTGTTTCTGAATTTTCATATCAGCTGTTTGAGTTTACTTCCTGAATTGTTTTCGCTTAATTAGGTTTCAATTCTTCAAGTTAAGTAGCTAGGGAGTTTGTTTATTGCACAATCGTTTCTAATTTCAGTTTATTCCATAGTTTACTGCTGCGTATCAATTCACGCTTATCAGTTTTTCAGCTTGCGTATCAGATTTTGTTCCCTTCTGCGTATCAGGTTTTGTTTTCAGTGTTTGAATGTTTGTATCAAGCCAGCTTTAGTTTGGTTTTCTGAATTGCATTGCATTTTGATTCAGTTACACCACATTTGTTTCCCTTGCTGCGTATCAATTATTTTCCTTGCGAACCAATTCAGCAAGTTATCATAGTTTTTGAAAATTACAGTATCTGCAATTTACAGTTATCAGAATTGGATTGGTGAGTTTAGAATTACGGAATTGAATTCAAACATCAGATTTGAGTACTCATTATCAGATTAATTTGTTGCTTTGCATTTTGTATCAGCTGGTTTGGCTCGCTTTCCATTACTGCAATTTAGTTCTATTTCTGCCACTTAGCTCGGTCCTGCAATTATAGGTTTGAAGTTGCTGAAGTTTATATCAGTGAGGTTGTGTGTCGGAGTTCCCTTGCATTTTTAATCAGTTGTCTAGTTGCTTTTCGTATCCAATTTGTTGCTTTTAGTATCAAGAGTATTCAGTTGCTTGCAGTTTGGTTTCAAGTGGAATTTCGGCATTGCTTAGTCTCAAATTTAGCTAATGTCCATTGCTTAGATAGAGTTCTTCATTATTGGAGTCATCAGTTGACATTTCGTAGCTTAAACTTGTCTGGTTGATTTTTTCCTTTGCTTTTCATTGCATTTTCATTTCTATTTGCAATCGAAACCCAGATTTTATTCGAAACCCAAAAATATCAACGACACATAAATTTGAGCTCGAATCTAACACTCTCAACTAGCCCTAGGAAAAATACGACCTGTGACCCCTTTACTACGCTTTTATTTTTGATAGCCAAAAGGGTTTCTAGCTTTACACATATCTAAATTTTGAGACCTACATTCGTGACACCTAGTTAGGGTCCATCACTCCACATTATTTGTTAAAACCTTAGAAAAAGATATATTTATTTCACAATTATACGTTAATGATATAATATTTGGATCTACAAATTCTAACTTTTTAAAAGACTTTTCAAAATTATGGAAAGCGAATTTGAAATGAGCTTGGTAGGCGAGCTCAACTTTTTCTTAGGTCTACAAATTAAACAAACTAGGGATGTTAATTATGTTTATCAATCCAATATGCAAAGGAACTAATAAAGAAATTTAAAATGGACAATTCTAAAAGCTTAAGTACTCCTATGGCTACAAATGTCAAAATAGATAATGACCCTGAGGGTAAACCAGTTAATCTAAAATTATACCGAAGTATGATTGGTAGCTTACTGTACTTAACTGCTAGTAGACCTGATATTTTGTTCTTTGTAGGAGTGTGTGCTAGACACCAAACCTGTGCTAAGGAGTCCCACTCAGCAACACTAAAAAGAATTCTAAGGTACATTAAGGGTACCCTAAATGTAGGTATTTGGTATCCTAGAACTTTCACTTTTGAATTATCAGGATACTCTGACTCTGATTATGCCGGTTGTAAATTAGATAGAAAGAGTACAAGTGGAAGTTGTCAATTGTTAGGAAATGGTCTAGTCAGTTGGTGCAGTAGCATAACTTTTATGGATGATGCACACTTTTAAGGATTTTCAACTGGACTATACCCAAACCAAATTGTTTATTGACAACATTAGTTCAATAAATTTGACTAAAAATCCAATTCATCACTCTCGAACCAAACATATAGAAGTAAAACATCACTTTGTTAGGGATCATGTAGCCAGGGTCGAAATTGTACTTATGCATATGGACTCAAAATCTAATTTAGCTGACATCTTTATTAAACTCTTACTTGAATCTGAGTTTATCTTACTAAGAAGACAGTTAGAGTTGTGCTTAGTAGAATAGAATCGATCTATTTTCTTTTCAAAAAACTTCTATATTTTCATATTTTTTTTGAAAATTAGCATTTAATATTTTTTTAAAAATCATTTCTTTTATTAAGTCTTGAAATTTGGAACTGTTTTCCAACTTAGAGTTTTCAAAAAGTTTCCCCCTTCAAAACTAGGGTTTTTATACAAATGGAATTAGCTTAGGATGTAACCCTAGAATTGCATGCACCTATAGATCTAGAAGCCAACATCTCACAAGCACCTTAGGGTACTTTTGATTGATAACCTAGACTGGGTTGAGATGCTTAGGTCTATGCCTTGATTCAAGATTCTTTATGTTAGTGCATCTACAATAATTGGGGCGATAAATACACTTGAACAACAATCAAGTTAAGTGTTCAAGCTTAGCAAATCTAACTTGATCAGATTACTTAACTTTGACTAATCCTAGTGAAAGCTACTATTATATAACAGTTAGTAAGTAGTTAATTGGGTTAGACAGGACCCGAACAAGTCTAGTTTAATCGGTTTGGTCCTTTTATTGCTTGAATTCACTAGAGTTGGTTCAATACATACTTAATTTTTTTCTCTGATTCAAAATAGATCTGATCTGCAATTAGTTTCTATCATTTTTTTTGATATATGACAAAGGGGGAGAGAGAGAAGAAAAGAGAGTAATTTTTTTCTTCAAATTTTCATTTTCTCAAAAAGTTAAAGTTTAGTGCATTAAATTTTCAAATTAAATTTATATTTAAGGCTCTGATTCTTTCAAAAATATTTTCTTTAAGTGCACAATTTTTTTTTGAGCAAATAGTTTATCAAGTGCACAATTTTTTTTATAAGTAAAAATATTTTTCGAATTTTTTTGCTAAGTAATTTTGGTTGTGCATAAAATCTTTTAAGCAAAATTTTTAAGTGCATTTTCCAGAGCAAATTTTTCTAAGTAAAAATTTATTCTCTAAGAAAAAAATTTTCTTAAGCATTTTCTAAGTAAAATTTTTTTTGCACAAACTGTTCTTAAGCAAATTTTTCTAAATGGCCAAAATGTTCTCTAAGTAAATTTTTCTAAGTGTGTAAAATTGGTTGTGCAAAATTTGGTTTAATGTTTTAAGTGAAAATTGGCTAAGTGATTTTTTTTCTAGTAAAATTTTATTAAGAGAATTTTTTTTTCAAGTGAATTTTTTTTGGTTTGCAAAAATTGGCTTAACTGGAAAATTTTCTAAGTGAAAATTTTGTGCAAAAATTGGCTTTGAAATTTTTTCTAAGTAAAAAGTTTGCACAAAAATTTTGTTAAGTAGAATTTTTTGCAAAGTTTTTTTAAGTGATTTTTTTTTAAAAGTTTGGGCTTGCAAACCTTTTCTAAAAACTGTGCTAAGTGTAAAAATGTTTTTTTGGCAAATACTTTGCTTTGTTTTGAAAAACACTTAGTCAAAAGTTAACACTTAGACATTTTACAAAAACTGCATATTATTGGAAGCTTCAGGGGGAGCTTAGTAAATAACATATCAAAAAGTAATTTTTTTTCTTTGTTAGACATGTGCTTTAAATACCTTAAAATTAACTTTTTGAACCAGGTTGCGATAAATCAAAAAGAGGGTGATTGTTGGTGCCGGAAAGCACCAAAGTCAAACCTGTGTTTTGATAATGACAAAGGGTTCAGAAGTTAAGGTGTTATTGTGATTAACAATGCTACTCAAGTGTGAAGGAAAAATCCTAGGTACACTAGGCACGAAGTCCTGGTTCTAAGAATTAGGCAATATGTCCTGGCCGCAGGCTGGGCACCAAAGTCATGACATAAGGTTAGGCAATAAGTCCTAGTCGTGGACTGGGCACCGAAGACCTGGTGAGTGAAGCTGGGCAATAAGTCCTGGTCGTGGACTGGGCACCGAAGACTTGGTGAGTGAAGCTGGGCAATAAGTATTGGTCGCGGACATGGCACGAAGACCTGATCCGGGGGATTGGGCAAAAGTCCAACCGGAGGAGCCGGTTGGCAAAAAGGTAAACTCTCCTGAGAGGAGTAGGTGAGGACGCATTCCCCGTAGGAGGGAACATCAGGCGTCAGTACGACCTAGGGTTCCATTTCGCAAGATAAAGTCAGAACCAAGACAGCTTAGGCTGTTAAATTATGCTTAACTTATATCATTTATATGTTATTTGTGTTTTGGAACTAACCCTGGTTGCAGGAACAAAGGGATGGATGTTTCTGCTCCCAGGCGCCTGAATGAGGTCAGGTGCCTGTGTTGATACCGGCACCCCAGACAAGGGTGTTTCCAAGCACAATCGAAGCAAGCCTCCAGAACAGCATATGAGGCACCTGTGTTCAGCTCAGGCGCTCCAGTTGAAGGGATAAGCGTTGGCCAAGTCTGCGGATTGAGGTTGACACAGAATGGGCCACGTGTCAGGCGCCCCCTTCAACACAGGCGTCGCAGCATCGACTATATAATGTTAGATCGTGTTCGTCAAGCTAGAAGGGTGGGGGGTAAATAGCTTTTTCCCGATTCTTCTTCCTACGATGTTAGCGTGCGCAAGTGGAAACAAATGAACAAACTAAAAACAAACGCTAACACCAACTTTTACGTGGTTCAGAGATGACGCTCCTCCTCTACGGCTGTCAGTAAGGTGGACGATCCCTTGATCCTTCGGTGGATCACTCTCCGGATGCCCTCTGGCTAGCTCGTGTAGCTCCTTGTGGGTGGAGAAACCTCACCACAACCTTGAACACACCTCTGAGCTCTTAGACTACTATTTGGCCTTTAACCAAAGCCAAATTCGTCAAGAGTCTCAGCCAAAATGAAGCCCTCTTAAATAGAACTCACACCTGTTTTGGCTGCCACCAGTCGACTGCCCCAAGGGCAGTCGATTGCTCCCACTCAAACTCGACCGTTACAAGCCCCAATGTTCGAATTTTGGCTGCTACCAGTCGATTGCCCCCATAGAAGTCGACTGATTTTTCTGCCCCTTTTATCAGTCGACTGCCTGAGGCCCAGTCGACTGACTGCCCTACCTAGGTTTCCTTCCCGAGTATAATTCTCTCAGCACTCGACCCCTAGGATTTCCCTAGTACATTCCCTCAACACTCGACCCCTCACAAATCAGCTGACTCTTCACTAGCAGCCTCGATCTGTTGCCTTCGCGCCCTCTTTGTCTTCGGCCCTCGTCCCTCAGATGCGCACACAAGCCTCCAGCTTGCCTCCATGCAATCCTTCACGTTCACCTCGAAGTCCGCGTCCCTCGGCTCATCGTCCCTTCTATCCATGGTCCCTCGGGTGCACACAAGCCCACGGCTTTCCTCTATGCCACCCTTCACCATACCCGAAGCTGTCCAGCTTAGTCAATGTGTAATGTGTATCCTGCAAGACCTGCACGCTACAATACACATATCAAAACAAGAGGATAAACCTAACTTAAACCCTTTGCCCAAATATCAAAACACATGGTCCTCCGGACCACAGATTGCCCCAACAATTTTCCCCCTTTTGATGTTTGGCATACGTTTAAGTTAGGGAAAACAAAAGGCAAAAACAATGCTAACAACCATTTGGACATACATTGCCAAAGCTCCACCTTGGACTTACACCACCAATGCATATGCAATGCAAACAAGGATCCTATCCCAAGGCATCCCCACACCCAACCTCCCCACGAGTTTAGGATTTTTTACCAAACCAGGACCTTTCCATGGCCCCCCTACATTGGGCTTACAAACGCTTTTTAAGAACCTCTCCAAGATTCCCCTTACGCCAAGAATAGAGCAACCATGCTCCCCCTTTTCCTAAGCTCCCCCTAAACCTAGGGTTTCTTGTAAAGGCGTGTTTGATTTCCCAATTTAAATCCAACACTTCTCCCCCTTTGCCATACATCAAAAGACTCCAACAATTTACCCATTATTGGATCTTTTAACATCTAATGATCATAAACCCAGTGTACAATCTCTCCATACACATGTTTTACATCATTTAGACATTTTTCAATGGTTGAAAACCCAAATCAACCTTTATCAGTCGATTGCCCCTGGGCCAGTCGATTGGCAAGCTGAAAACCCATTTTTTAGCTTTTTGAATCCAATTTCAGAAATGTGCCAGAAATTCCACAAATTTCTAAAAATTTCTAAATTTTGTGGAGAGGTTTGTGGTACCCATACCTACTTGGGAAAAATACACTAAAAATGTAACACCCCAATTTTACGATTTGAGTACCTAGGAATTGTTTAAAGTTCGGGACGAACTTTTTATAAGATGTGTAGGATTGTAACACCCCAAAATTTCACCATGAATAATATTGTGAATTCATTATGAAATATTATGTGAATAATATTGTGAATTCATTATGAAATATTATGTGAATAATATTTTGGATTCATGGAAAATTATTATAAAAATATTATGTAAATAATGTTATGAAATATCATGAAATTCATGAAATATTATGGAATTCATGAAATATTATCATGAAATATTATGGATTCATGAATATGAAATATTAAAAATATTATGAAATAATATTTATGGAATATTATAAAATAATATGAATTCATGAAATATTATTAATATTATGAAATAATATGAATTCATGAAATATTATTAATATTATGAAATAATATGAATTCATGAAATATTATTAATATTATAAAATTTCATGATGGGCTTGGCTTAATAGGCTTTGATATGGATTAATGCAAAATGTGATAAAAAGGAGGAAGCAAGGATTGAACCTTGAACTTCCTAGTTGCACTCTCCATGTCTTAACCACTACTCCAAGCATTGTTTCTTGTTGAGAGAATAAGAAACATGCTTGTTAAGCGTGTAATAGTGAAGAGACATGTCTTTTCATGAGAAAAGTATAAATAAGAGAGGGAAGAGGTGTGAGTAACTTCCTCTTCTTCTTCCTTTTCTCTTCCCCACCGAAACTTCATTGTCCCTCTCCCTTGTGTTTTCGAAAAATACAACCTAGGGTTTCTAACCCTAGGGAAGTGGAAGGAAGGAGACTATCTAAAGGGTCTTGCCCTCCACTAGGGCCAAGAAGTTCTAGAGGAGTTTTGGCGAAAGGAACCTCCACTTCTCCTTCAACCAAGGGTACCCTAAGGATCTAGGGAAGGCGAAATTCAAGCGAAAGGATGTAAGTATCCCTCGCCTGCAGTGTAATCGTTATTGTTTGATTTGTATGTTCTTCTTGTTGTTGTTTTTGAAAAAGGGAACCTTCTTCCCTTGTGCACCATTCGGCCACCCCCAAGAAGGAGGTCTTGGTTACTTCTTGTTGCATGAGGAGACCCCTAGGAACTTAGGGTATGAATATATGTTGTTCCCCATCATGTTGTGATAAGAAAAAGTAGGGTTATCCACCCTACAAGTTTCGGCCAAGAGGGAATAGGCTAGGGCTTTTGGGTTGCTTGCTATCCTATGATGTACCCATGATTAGTAGTGTAGGTAAAGTACTTGTGTAAATGTTTGTGTGAATATTTGAAGTCAAAAACCTAGCCTACCCTACCCTACAATGTTTCGGCCAACCCTAGGTGATTACATGATTAGATGTGTCCATGTCTAGTAGTGTAGACAAGGTGTTTGAATAAATGCTTGTGTGAAGGTTTAATTTCAAAACCCTAGTTTTCCTACCCTACACCATTCGGCCAAGGCATGAAACCTTAGGGTTTGTGAAGGTTAAATTATTTTATGTGATATGCTTATGTAAAATGATATGAGATGTATATGCATGTGATATTGAAAGGAAATGTTTGATTGGATTCCTTAGCATGTAACATTTGGCCAAGGCATGAAATATGAGGTTGTGAAGGACAACTTACCCTATGAGATTATGATTGTGTTTAGTAAGATCATATGCCTATATATGTGATGATTGTATGAGATGTACCCTAGGAGATATGCTTATGTTTGGGATGATGATATGTATATGCAAATGATGTTTAAATGGAATGTTGGATTAGGAAAAATAGAACTCTCCCTAGCCTTGAGTTTCGGCCAAGACCCTAGTTTTAGGGTTAGGAACCATTTGATTTGCCCATGAAGCATGCTACCACTTCCTATGATATGAATATGATTTATGTGATCAACCTTGTCATATATAAGATATGTTTAAGGGGTTGAATTATGATCTATGTATGAGCATGCATTATAGCCCATGGGGCACCCTTATGAAATGCATGCTTTATACTAGGCTAGTTATCATGATTATGGAGATCTATGTATGAGCATGCATTATAGCCCATGGGGCACCCTTATGAAATGCATGCTTTATACTAGGCTAGTTATCATGATTATGGATGCATTCATATGCATAAGAATGAGCCTTGTAGGGCATGAACGAAGAAGGCTTAGGGCCTAAAGAATGCTTCCCTAGAAGGTTGGGACTAAGAGCATACTTTATGAAAATAAAGAACATGATAATTATTTTATTTTGTAATGGCTTGTACTATAGACTCTTAAAGCGAGTCAAATGATTATGATACTAGGCTGAAGGACTTTTGAGAAGGCCTAGTAAACCCTAGTGGTTCGGGATTAGCTACCTCGTTCCTATTTAGGGCGCGCGCAAAACATGAAGTACAAGCCGGGCCCTAATGATTATGCTATGTTCAAGTATTATGTTTATATGTTTTCAAAGAAACCTTCTTATGAAGTTAATATGCTTAGATGTTTAACATGCTTAAACACTTACCATGCTTGAATGTGATTTATTCTCTTATCTTTCTATGATATGGATTTTGTGAGTAGGACAGGATCTTACTAAGCATTTGTGCTTACTAGTTTATATGTTGTCTTATGCTGCAGATAAGGGTAAGAGACACTTAAACTAAAGGAAGAGGCAGGAGGGCTGAAGATGTGTGGGGTGGGGTGGTGGCTCGGGAAATAAAGATCTTCATATCTACAATATTATGCTTATGTTAACATTTCTTTAGTAATGAATGTTACACTTGGATTACTCATATACTTGATTATATTATGAGTTGAACCTATCATGTTATAGGTTAGTTTTGAACAAGCATGCTTAGTACTTTGTTATTAGTACTTTAAGAAAAAAAAAATTTATACGAATGATAGTACGTGACCCCGCCCCGAGAGTAGATATAAGGGCGGGCGTCACAAAAAATGTATCTATCACCATTCCCAAGATTGACACAAAACCCAAAACTACCTAAATAGTTCAATTAAATCTTGACCTAAAGTCCTAGCTTTGGTTTCCTCTGATGTCTTTGCTCTTACCAACCCACAATGCATCCCTAGCATTGATCTATATGGTATTTATACATTAAAAACCACCCTTCATGAAATATGACCCCAATGTCATCTTCCCATGCATGAAAATGAAATCCAACATGCCAAAACTCAAGAATTGAGACTCACATCCGTCTCCAACTCTTTTGGCACACTCCATGGTCCACCTAGACCTCTTAGAGAAACACCTCCTGAGATCTATTTATCATGGATCACAAAGACTCCTAGAGTTCCCCCTTGAGCTCTTAGCCCTAGCCACCTCCCTAGGTGACTCAACAAACACTAGACCACACCGGTGTACCCATGGTGACTCTTGGCCTACAACCTTGACCTTCTTAACCTTAGATACCTTGTCCTTGGTTAAGTCCTTCCTTTTGCTTTTAAATGACACCCCCTTGCCATTTTCGGACTCCCCTTTCTTGCCATAATTATATGCTACCCTAGCATATTTCTTTCCATTGGCATTGGAGACCTTAGATCGGTATCCCAACCCTGATCTATTATTGTTGGGTTTTAGACCACTAAACACCTACCTTAGATCCAACCGCGAATCATCCTAGGGTTTTCTCCAATTTATCAAGCCTTCCCTCAAAGCTTGATTTTCCCTTTCTAGGCTTTTAACCCAAGAATCCACATGTCCACCTTGGATATCTCTAGACCTACCCATCTTCCTAGGCATATGTCTCCCATTCTTGGGATTCATGCCTTGATCCTTAGGTTCATAGGACTTGGGTTTATCATGATGCATGACCTTTCTAGGGTTTGGATCTACCTTGTTAACCCTATTCCTATCATTATACCTAAATCCATGATTATGCACAAGCAAGCATTTTTCACTATTTCTAGCATACATAGATGAATTTAACACATGCTTAACTTTAGAGATTACCTTCCTTACCTTGGAGCTCCCCCTTGATGCGAGCTTCTTTTCTTTTCCTTCTTCTCCCATCTTCTCAAGTGCTCCATTTTCTTGAGCTCTCCTTTTCTCGGACACTTGGTATGATAGTGCCCTAGCTCCCCACATGTAAAGCATCTAATATGCTTTTTCTCTTACTTTTCCCTACAACCCACATTAGATTGTAAATGAATTGATCCGGGTTTAGGGTTTACCTCCTTCTTACCTAGTGGACACTTGTCCTTGTAGTGTCCCTTTTGATTGCACCCAAAGCACACTATGTGGTCCTTTGTCCTTGCTTTGGTGGAGGTAGGAGCTTCTACTTGCTCCGGTATTGATGAGAGTCTCTCCTCCCCTCAATTCTTGAAGTGGAGACCTCTTCTTCTTCCTTGATGAAGTAGATGATCTTTCACTCTCTTGTGCCCCTTCTCTTGATGAAATGGATGAATTTCTATCTTCTTCTTGGTCCATTGAGCTCACTTCCTTGGACTCTTCCACTATTTGAGCTTGTATAAGATTTTTATGAAATGCTTCCATCTTGGTCCATAAGTCATGTGCATTTTTGTATTCTCCTACACCACTCAACACATCATTAGGTAAAATACTCACTAATATTGAAATTACCTTTTTATTTGCCTTTGATTGACTTTGTTGATCTTTATCCCAATATCTAGGTCGAAGCTTCTTCCCGTGCTTATCCTTTGGAACTTCGAAGGGTTCTTCTAGCATCACCATGCACTCCCAATCCATTCCAAACCAAGTCTTCATTCTTGTCATCCAATAGTCAAAATCTTCATGATCATAGGGAGGTGGAGTGTTGATGTCATCCCCCAACTTGTCTTCAATCGTCATCTTCTCTAGCTTGTGCCCTCTCGGCGGTTAGTCCGTAGATGAGCGCCCTTGCTCTAATACCACTTGGTAGATCATGTTCGTCAAGCTAGAGAGGGGGGGGGGTGAATAGCTTTTTCCCGATTCTTCTTCCTACGATGTTAGCATGCGCAAGCGGAAACAAATGAACAAACAAAAAACAAACGCTAACACCAACCTTTATGTGGTTCGGAGATGACGCTCTTTCTTCACAGTTGTCCGTAAGGTGGACGATCCCTTGATCCTTCGGTGGATCACTCCCCGGATGCCCTCCGGCTAGCTCGTGTAGCTCCTTGTGGGTGGAGAAACCTCACCACAACCTTGAACACACCTCTGAGCTCTTAGACTACTATTTAGCCTTTAACCAATGCCAAATTCATCAAGAGTCTTAGCCAAAATGAAGCCCTTTTAAATAGAGCTCACACCTGTTTTGGTCGCCACCAGTCGACTGCCCCCACTCAAACTCGACCGTTGCAAGCCCCAACGTTCGAAATTTGGCTGCTACCAATCGACTGCCCCATAGAAGTCGACTGATTTTTCTGCCCCTTTTATTAGTCGACTGCCTGAGGCCCAGTCGACTGCCCTACATAGGTTTCCTTCCCTAGTACAATTCTCTCAGCACTCGACCCCTAGAATTTCTCGAGTACATTCCCTCAGCACTCGACCCCTCACAACTCAGCTGAATCTTCACCAACAACCTCGATTTGTTGCCTTGGCGCCCTCTCCGTCTTCGACCCTCATCCCTCAGATTCACACACAAGCCTCCATCTTGCCTCCATGCCATCCTTCACGTATGCCTCGAAGTCCGCATCCCACGGCTCATCGTCCCTGCTATCCATGGCCCCTCGGGTGCACACAAGCCCACGGCTTGCCTCCATGCCACCCTTCACCGTACCCAAAGTCGTCCAACTAAGTCCATGTGTATCCTGCAAGACCTGCATGCTCCAATTCACATATCAAAACACAAGGATATGTTGGATCGAGAAAAATGATAGAGGGGGGGGGGTGAATATCGTTAAAACTTTTTTTTCGGATTAAGGAAAGAGTAAATGCAGCGGAAACAAAACAATCACACAAAAACACAAGTATTTTACTTGGTTCGGAGTCACGGTCGGCTCCTACTCCAAGGCCCACGGTCCTTGACTGTTTACTTTGGGCAATTCTATAATCGCGCAAAAGGTTTACAAATTTCAGTACAAGAATATTGCAGTAAATGAAAAGAGCTACACTTTTCGTTACCGACACCCGATGTGGATCATACTTCGGAGCAGAGGGTCATCGTCAGTGCTGGAATCTTGAAATCGGAGTTTGCCGGAGCGGAGCGCTTGAACGAAAAACTTTGGAGAGTTAGAAAGTTGTTGTGTTGAAGCCTTGGGGTCGAGCACCCTTTTATAGTGCTCCTGGGGGCGCTTGATTCGCTGGGGGCGCCTGACACGTGCCTTTAGCTGCGAGAACCTTCATCCGCAGCTCGGTCAGCGCTTATCCCCTTTGATTCGGCCACTGGTCTGACTGGGGCGCCCGGGACCTCCTGGGCGCCTAGCTTGACTTCGTCCGCTGGCTTCGTGGCTGATTTGCTTCGATTACCTCTTTGGCTTTGACCTTGGGCGCCTGGGACCTCCTGGGCGCCTAGCCCAGTGTGGTTTCGATGCGGTTCTTGCTTCTTTGGTGTTTTGGCTTTGACCTTGGGTGCCCGGGACCTCCCGGGCGCCTAGCCCAGCTGCCTGCCCCTTTCCTTTGGGGCGTTCTGAGCTGCAGAAACACACTCCTTCAGTCCCTGCAACCAAGGTTAGTTCCAAAACAAACAAAGCAAGAATATTAGTCAATATTTATAGTCGTAGTTGTCTTGGTTCTGACTTCGGGTCTCCCAAATGGAACCCTAGGTCGAACCGACGCCTACTGTTCCCTCGACGGGGAACGCGTCCTCACCTACTCCTCTCAGGAGAGTTTACCTTTTGCCAACCGGATCCTCCGGTTGGACTTTTGCCCAATCCCCTTGATCAGGTCTTCTTGCCCAACTTTCGGTCAGGTCTTCGGTGCCCAGCCCCTTGCCAAGACTTCTTGCCCAGTCCTCGACCAGGACTTCTTTGCTTGACTTTCGGTCAGGTCTTCTTGCCCAGTCCTTTACCAGGACTTCTTTTCCCAGCCCTTTGCTAGGACTTCTTGCCTAGTCCTCGACCAGGACTTCTTCCTGCACACTCAGTGAACAAGTTAGACAACAATAACATCTTAACTTCTGAACCCTTTGCCATTATCAAAACCCAGGTTTGACGTAGGTGCTGCCTGCACCAACAATCTCCCCCTTTTTGATTTATGACAACCCGGTTCAAAAAGTTAAGTTAAACATACAGAAATAGGTAAAGTACCAGATCTAGTTTCCTCCCCCTGGAAGAAATCTCCCCCTGAGTTTTTCAAAAGTTCGTGGGGGGTTTTTGAAAAAGTTTCTAAGTCTTTGATTCTAAATTTGAAGAGTTTTTGAGGTTTTCAATACTTAGAAAATTTTCAAAACGGGATTTTTAAGTTAGAAAAATTTTCCAAAATATTTTGAGTTGGGCACTTAGAAAATTTTTCAACGCATTTAGCACTTAGAAAATTTTCAAGAGATTTTTGAGGTTAACACTTAGAAAATTGTCTACCAGAAAAATTTTAGAGTGAGTACTTAGAAATAGTTTCGAAAACACTTTTGAGTGAACTACTTAGAAGAATTTTCTAAACTGATGTTACATTTTAGAAAAATTTCCTAACCTGCTTTTGAATTTTTTCACTCAGAAAATTTTCAAGCAGTTTTAATACTTTGAAAAAAATTTTCAAGCAAAAATTTGAATTTATAACTTAGAAAAATTTTTCAGAAAAATATTTTAGAGTATGTACTTAGAATATTTTTGAAAATAAAGAATTAACTTTCAAAAAGAATTTAGGTACTTAGAGAACTTTACTTTTTGAGAAAGGAGATAAAAGTTTTGAAAAAAAAATTAATTTAAATTTTGAAACCCTCTTTCCTTTCCAATCTCTCCCCTTTTGCCATATATCAAAAAAATATAGCAAAAAAAACTGAGTAATAAAAGAAAGGTGTTGTACTGAACCAATTCTAAGTTTAAACTGGACCAAATCAATTTAAAATTTCTCTTTTGGATCCTGTCTAACCCAGTTAGCTACTTACTAACTGTTATAAACAGTAGCTTTCGCTAGGGTTAGTCAAGTTAAGTGTTCTGATCAAGTTAGATTTTCTAAGCATGACACTTAACCTGATTGCTGTTCAGTTGGTATATGTTGGATCAAGAGAACCGATAGAGGGGGGGTGAATATCGGAAATCGTTCGGATTTAGGGAAAGAGAAATTGCACAGTGGAAGATAAAAACAAACACGCGAACACAGTACTTTTTACTTGGTTCGGAGCCTAGGTCGACTCCTACTCCAAGTCCCACGGTCATTGACTGTTTACTTTGGGCAATTCTATATGAGGCGCAAAATCAGTTTACAAATATTGATTTACAAATATTGCACAGTAAACTTTAATAATTAAAAAGGCTCTTCTTTTACCGACGTCCGATTGTAGGTTGACTTTTTCCGGAGTAGCGGGACGTCGTCGGCTCGTGTTGGGCAGTTTCCGGAGCGAGGCGCGAGAGCAGAAGAGCGTAGAAGCGTTGATTCGAAGTCCTGCTTGAAGCCTGGGGTCGAGGGCCCTTTACATAGGGCCTGGGGGCGCCCGGGACGTCGGGGGTGCCCCCCACGTGGCGGTCGATCCGTCTCCAGTACGGTCAACATCTGATCCCTTCAAAATCGGGACAGGTTTGACCGGGGCGCCCGGAGCGCTCGGGGCGCTCACATTGATCGGGTCAAGCCTTCATCCTTTTGGCTTCGCGAGGGTGTGCTTCGGCAGCTGGCACTGGGGGCGCCCACGATAGGCGGGGCGCCCGCGATAGGCGGGGCGCCCGCGACAGGCGGGGCGCCCGCGACAGGCGGGGCGCCCGCGACAGGCGGGGCGCCCGCGACAGGCGGGGCGCCCGCGACAGGCGGGGCGCCCGCGACAGGCGGGGCACTCGGAGCATCCGGGGCGCCCCGACATATAACTGTCGAGGCGTGTTTTCACTCCTGCTGACTTGGGTTGACCTTGGGGGCGCCCGGAACATCCGGGGCGCCCTGCTCAGCTTCTACCTCACTCCTTTGAGGCTCTCTGAGCTGCAGATACTCAGTCCTTCGATCCTGCATCCAGGGTTAGTCCAAAAAGCAGTATTATATTATTTTATACAGCCTTAGCTGTCTTGGTTCTGACTTTGGGTTTCCAAAATGGAACCCTAGGTCGAACCGACGCCTACTGTTCCCTCGACGGGGAACGCGTCCTCACCTACTCCTCTCGGGAGATTGTACCTGATGCCAACCGCTCCTCTGGTTGGACTTTTGCCTAGCGGTCATTCGCCAGGTCTTGAGTACCAAGCTGCCCTTCGCCTGGTGCCTAGCAGTCCTTCGCTAGGGCTTTGTATCCTGGCATTCCTTCGCCAGGTGCCTAGCAGTCCTTCGCTAGGGCTTTGTTTCCTAGCAGCCCTTCGCCAGGTGCCTAGCAGCCCTTCGCTAGGACTTTGTTTCCTGGCAGCCCTTCGCCAGATGCCTAGCAGCCCTTCGCTAGGACTTTGTTTCCTGGAAGCCCTTCGCCAGGTGCCTAGCAGCCCTTCGCTAGAACTTTTCCTGTACACTTGAGTAACATTGTTAGATCACCAATAAACTTAACTTTGAATCCTTTGCCAATATCAAAACAAGGTTCGATATGGTGCTTCCTGCACCAACAGTATATTGCCCCAATTACTGCAGATGCACTGACTTAAAGCATCTTGAATCAAGGCATAGACCTAAGCATCTCAACCCAGTCTAGGTTATCAATCAAAAGTACCCTAAGGTACTTGTGAGATGCTGGCTTCTAGATCTATAGGTGCATGCAGTTTTAGGGTTAGGGCCTAAGCTAAGTCCAATTGCGAAAAAGCACTAGTTTTGAAAAAAAACTAAGTCCATTTTTTAAAAAAAAATAAAAAATGATTTTGCAAATGAAATAAGAAATAAAACAATTTTAACAAAACAGAAATAGAGCAGTCCTATTCTACCAAGCATAACCCTAACTGCCTTCTTAGTGAACTGAACTCAAACTCAGGTAAGGGTTTGGTGAAGATATCAGCTAAGTTAGATTTTGAGTCTACATGCTTAAGGACTATCTCACCCCTGGCTACATGATCTCTTATGAAGTGGTGTTTAACTTCTATGTGTTTGGTTCTAGAGTGTTGGATTGGGTTCTTGGTTAGATTAATTGAACTTATATTATCAATGTAGACTTGGGTTTGGGTGTAATTAAGCTGGAAGTCTTTAAGAGTGTGCATCATCCATAAGAGTTGTGCTACACACTCTCCTAAAGCAACATACTCAGCTTCGGTTGTGGATAGAGCTACGCAGTATTGCTTTCTGCTGCACCAACTGACTAGACTATTTCCTAAAAGTTGGCAGCTTCCACTTTTACTCTTTCTATCCAGTTTGCATCCAGCATAGTCAGAATTCGAGTATCCTGACAGGTCAATAGTTGAGGTCCTCGGATACCAAATCCCTACATTTAGGGTGCCCTTGATGTATCTAAGTATTCTTTATAGGGCTGCTAAGTGCGTTTCCTTAGCACAAGTTTGGTATCTAGCACACATTCCTACAGCAAAAAGGATATCAGGTCTGCTGGTTGTAAGGTAAAGTAGACTACCAATCATACTTCGATATAGTTTAAGATCTACAGGTTTACCTTCAGGGTCACTATCTATTTTTACATTTGTGGCCATGGGGGTACTTATGCTTTTGGAGTTATCCATTTTAAATTTCTTTATTAACTCCTTAGCATATTTGGATTGATGGGCATAATTTCCATCCCTAGTTTGCTTAATTTGTAATCCTAAAAAGAAGTTGAGCTCACCAACTAAGCTCATTTCGAATTCGTTTTCCATTATTTTTACAAATTCTTTTAAGAAATTTGAGTTGGTGGATCCAAAAATTATATCGTCAACATAGATTTAGGCAATAAAGATTTCTTTTTCTAAGGTCTTAACAAAAAGAGTTGAGTCAATTTGTCCTTGATTAAATTTCTTAGAAATGAGGTAGGTTGATAGGCGTTTATACCATGCCTTAGGTGCTTGTTTTAGTCCATACAGTGCCTTATTGAGTTTGTAAACATGGTCAGGTTTTTCTAAGTCCTCAAAACCTGGGGGTTGTCCTACATAAACTTCTTCTCTAATAAACCCATTCAGAAAAGTTGACTTTACATCCATTTGATAGAGTTTAAATCCTTTATGGGCTGCAAAGGCTAGCAACATTCTAATAGTCTCAAGTCTGGCTACTAGGGCATAGGTTTCGTCATAGTCTAACCCTTCGACTTGACTGAACCCTTTAGCTACTAAGCGAGCTTTATTTCTAACTATTTCCCCTTGGTCATTTAACTTATTCCTAAATACCCACTTAGTGTCAATAATGGATTTGCCGTCAGGTTTAGGTACTAGTTCCCAGACTTGGTTCCTTTCAAATTGGGCTAACTCCTCTTGCATTGCTATGATCCAATCAGGATCAGGTAAGGCTTCCTCTATAGTCTTAGGTTAAATTTTTGAAATCGGTGTAATCTGACTAAGATTTCAATAGGAAGACCTAGTTCTGACTCCTAAGGTTGGATCACCCATAGTTTGATTAGTTGGGTGACTGAGTCTGGGTTTCTTGGTTCTTCTAGAACATGGTTCAACCTCAGGTCTGGCTGGACAGTTCGATTCAATATTTGGTTCAACTACTTGGGTTGGTTCAATTATTGGTTCAATTGACTCAGTAGTTGGTTCAATAGTTAGTTCATTTAGAGGTTCAACTAGTGGTTCAATAATTTGTTCATTATCTTCGTGATCACTATTTGATGGATTTAGATCTGGATTATCAGATTTTGAATTAGTTTCCTCATCAAATATTAGATTTGTTGTTTCTTCAATTTTGTTAGTTTGTTTATTGTAGACCCTATAGGCCCTACTTGTTGTTGAATATCCTAAGAAGATCCCTGGGGTTGACTTAGACTGGAATTTACCTAGATAGTCCTTGGTGTTTAGGATATGGGCTTTGCACCCAAAGACTCTTAGGTAATGTAGGTTTGGAAGTCTATGGTAGTATAATTCATAGGGAGTTTTATTATGTCGTTTGTTAATTAGGATCCTATTTTGAATATAGCAAGCCATACTAATTGCTTCTGCCCAAAATTGGTTAGCTAGGTTGAATTCATTGAGCATAATCCTAGCGGCTTCCTGTAGGATTCTATTTTTCCGTTCGACTATCCCATTATGCTGGGGGGTTCTAGGACACGAAAATTCGTGTATGTACCCATTTATTCTACAAAATTCCTCGAACCTTTGATTCTCAAACTCTCCCCCGTGATCACTCCTAAATCTTTTGATTTTGGTATCATTTTGATTTTCAACTATCTTACAAAAATCAATAAACAGGTTTAGGGTTTCATCCTTAGTCTTTAGGAACCTTACCCAAGTAAACCTAGAGTAATCATCTATAATTACTAAGCAGTACCGATTTCTGCTTAGTGACTTGGCTCTATGTGAATCAAATAGGTCAAGGTGCAGGAGCTCAAGTGTGGTTTGAGTTAGGTCTGATTGAATTTGTTTGTGATTAGACCTGGTTTGTTTACCTTGATTGCATGATTCACATATCATGTTTTCATGGTTCTTAATTTTTGATATTCCTTTAATTAGATCAAGTTGGGTGATTTTTGAAATTAATCTTAGATTAGTGTGACCTAATCTCCTATGCCAGAGGTTTGATTCTTCTAACTGAGTTAAGAAGCATTTAGGTATTAAGGGTAGGTTTATAGTGTAAACGTTATTTTTCCTAGTGCTCTTAAGCATGACTTCTGAGTCTTGCAAATTTCTAATCAGGCAGTCAGAGTTGGTGAAGGTAACTACATAACCAGTATCACATAGTTGACTTATACTAAGCAAGTTAAATTTGAAGTTTTCAACCAAGAGTACCTTTTTAATTACAAAATCAGATTTGAGTTCAATGTTACCTGACCCAATGACCTTGAGTGTAGCATTGTTGCCAAAAGCTACTGAGTCTAGGTTCTTGAACTTGAGTTTGGTGAATTTCAATTTGTCCCCAGTCATGTGTCTGGAGCACCCGCTATCCAACATCCATTGGTCCAAATCTTTATGTTCCTACACATAAAGAATTTGTTGATTTGGATCCAATTAGAATTAAGGATAGCTTAAATTGATTTTCACAACCTAGTTTGTCTCACCCAATCTATAGTTATCAATCACGTTAACCTTATGGGTTTTGTGAGACAGGTTTTAATAGAAGTAATGATTTTATTTTGAAAAACTATGATTAGTTTTGAAAAAGTTAAATTAATTTTAAAACCAATAATTATGCTTTAAATTAAAAAATGGTTGAATCTAAGATTAATTGAAATCTGTGTTAGATTCAAATCTGACAATAGTAAAATGAATTTGGTTTTCAATAATCTGCTTCTAGGTCTTGGCACGACACTAGGCCTTCTTTGGTCGTAGCCTTATTGGATCATCAACCCTTTTCTTGACAAAACCTTTTATTGAAAATCCATCTTCATGTTACTCCTTGAAAGATTTTGGTCTAACTAGTTTGGGTCTTGGATCGGTAGCTTCGGCTAGTTCGCCAAAATGGCTTCCCCAATGTACTATCATCTCACCTCTACCCAATACTATGTTGTTCAGATTTCAGTTAACCGTTTTAGTCCTTAATCTAACCAGTCCTAGGTCTAAGCATGGTAAATTGCAGAAAATAAATAAACAAGCAAGCATGCAATTTTAAAATAAGAAAATAATTTATTTAACTATAAAGATTGTTTTTAAGTTGGCTCCCCCTGGACTAAAGCCACGGTAGTGATTAGGCAAGATATGAATCTTGTCCTTGGGATCCAATGCTGGTTTGGTCCAGCTTGGTTGTTCAGGCAAAGTTTGGGTACCCATGCTGAACTTTGGGCCTAGATTGGTTCAATACAGCATAGTATGACCTTTGTCTAGACTTGGTTCGATACCCTAACCCGGATCGATTTAGAACAGACTTCTATTTTCCAAGGATCATGTCAAGACCCTTGGAACCTGAAGTGAATCATTCTAAAGCTGCTCTAAGGTCTTGACTTGAGTTCTCAAGAAGGAGTTCTCTTTCTCAAGCTTTTCAACTTGAGTAGAGGTTCCTTCTTGAACCTTCTTAGTCAAAGATCTAGAGTCAGCTCCCTCTTTCAGGAGTTTTACTTCCTGTCGGAGGGACTCGCCTCGGATTTTGGCTTTCACCAAGTTACAAGACAAATATTCAATTAACTCTAATAATTGAACTTTAGAATAACCACTTACAGTTATTTTGCCGTCCTCCGAAATGGTGAGCTTTCCATTGTCCGACTCCGATTCTGATTCGGTGTCGATGTCTTCCGAAGCAGTCAAGGCGAGCAGGTTCGATTGTGGGGCCTCTTCTTCTTCTTCAAAGGAAGACTCGTCCCACGTGGCTTGAAGGGCCTTCTTCCTTAGAGTCTTCTTGGCTTCTTTCAGATTAGGGCGCTCCGATTTGTAGTGTCCTTTTTTGTTGCATTCGTAGCAGGTTACGTTTGATTTGGTCTTGGATGTTGATGGTTCAGCTGGATCTTCCTTCTTTCGGCTGACTTTTCTTCTGTTGGTCTGATGCTTCAGCTCCTTGTAGTAGTCCCGGGCTAGCCGAACAAGCTTGGGTCGATCCCCTTCGCTATCTTCTGAGTCTGAGTCTGAGTCAGACTCGGGTGCAGGTTGAGGCTTTTTCTTGGCCACCTTTCCTTGGGTTTTTCCTGCCAGAAAAGCAATACCTTTCTCGGATAAAATGCAGTTAGTCTGCTCATGTAATTCTAGTTCAGAAAATAACTCGTCTAACTTAATTTTGGAAAGGTCCCTAGAAACTTTGTACGCATCTACCATAGATGCCCACAAAGTATTTCTCGGGAAGGCGTTAAGGGTATACCTGATAAGGTCACGATTTTCTACCTTGTGACCGATTGTATATAGATCGTTCATCAGCTCTTGGATCTTGGCATGGAGCTAGGCTGCTGACTCGCCTTCGTTCATTTTGATTATGTACAATTTGTTCAGCAGTAGGTCCCTCTTGCTGATTCGGGTGTCGGAGGTACCTTTGTGCAATTCGATCAACTTACCCCCAGAGTTCCTTCGCACTATTGAAGGGTCCCACCCGGGTCAATTCTTCTTTGGTTAGTCCGCATTGGAGTGTCTGGGTTGCCTTTGCATCAGCCTCGATCTTCTTCTTCAGCGAGGTGTCCCATTCTGTGTAATGTTGTGCCACTCCTTCAGAATTCTTGGGGATTTCTAAACCAGATTGGATTATGATCCACATATCCACCTGAGTTTTCAGGTGGACCTCCATCCGACTCATCCAGTAGGAGAAGTCTTCTCCACTGAAGAGTGGTGGTCTGGCTGTGCTGAAACCCTCTTGAATGCCCATTTAAAATTTCTGAGACAAAAAAAGGAAAATTCTGTCCCAAGGCTTGATCTTGGATTAGTAGTGCGGGAATAAGATAATAAAAAAAATGATCGAGTGGTGTTGCACCAACCTCGATTAACGAGAAAAATTTGAAAGAAAAAGAAGAAAAAAATTTCATAAAATTCGAAAAACTCCCAAATTGGTGGTTGCACCAAATTTGAGCCACCCGCTCTAATACCATTTGTTGGATCAAGAAAAATGATAGAGGGGAGGGGGGTGAATATCGTTAAAACTTTTTTTTCGGATTAAGGAAAGAATAAATGCAGTGGAAACAAAACAATTACACAAAAACACAAGTATTTTACTTGGTTCGGAGTCGCGGTTGGCTCCTACTCCAAGGCCTACGGTCGTTGACCGTTTACTTTGGACAATTCTATAATCACGCAAAAGGTTTACAAATTTCAGTACAAGAATATTGCAGTAAATGAAAAGAGCTACACTTTTCGTTACCGACGCCCGATGTGGATCGTACTTCGGAGCAGAGGGTCATCGTCGGCGCTGGAATCTCAAAATCGGAGTTTGCTGGAGCGGAACATTTGAACGAAAAGCTTTGGAGCATTAGAAAGTTGTTGTGTTGAAGCCTTGGGGTCGAGCACCCTTTTATAGTGCTTCTGGGGGCGCCTGATTCGCTGGGGGCGCCTAACACGTGCCTTCAGCTGTGAGAACCTTCATCCGCAGCTCAGTCAGCGCTTATCCCCTTTGATTCAGCCCCTAGTCTGACTCGGGCGCCTGGGACCTCCTGGGCGCCTAGCTTGACTTGGTCCGCTGGCTTCGTGGCTGATTTGCTTCGATTACCTCTTTGGCTTTGACCTTGGGCACCCGGGACCTCCTGGGCGCCTAGCCCAGTGTGGTTTCGATGCGGTTCTTGCTTCTTTGGTGTTTTGGCTTTGACCTTGGGCGCCCGGGACCTCCCGGGCGCCTAGCCCAGCTGCCTACCCCTTTCCTTTGGGGCGTTCTGAGCTACAGAAACACACTCCTTCGGTCCCTGCAACCATGGTTAGTTCCAAAACAAACAAAGCAAGAATATTAGTCAATATTTAAAGCCATAGCTATCTTGGTTCTGACTTCGAGTCTCCCAAATGGAACCCTAGGTCGAACCGACGCCTACTATTCCCTCGACGGGGAACGCGTCCTCACCTACTCCTATCGGGAGAGTTTACCTTTTGCCAACCGGCTCCTCCGGTTGGATTTTTGCCCAATCCCCTTGACCAGGTCTTCTTGCCCAACTTCCGGTCAGGTCTTCGGTGCCCAGCCCCTTGCCAGGACTTCTTGCCCAGTCCTCGACCAGGACTTCTCTGCCCGACTTCCGGTCAGGTCTTCTTGCCCAGTCCTTGACCAATACTTCTTTGCCCAACCCTTGGCCAGGACTTCTTGCCTAGTCCTCGACCAGGACTTCTTCCTGCACACTCAGTGAACAAGTTAGACAATAATAACATCTTAACTTCTGAACCCTTTTCCATTATCAAAACCCAGGTTTGACTTAGGTGCTGCCTGCACTAACAAGATAAACCTAACTTAAACCCTTTCCCCAAACATCAAAACACATGGTCCCTTTGGACCACAGATTGCCCTAACAATCTCCCCCTTTTTGATGTTTAGCAATACGTTTAAGTTAGGAAAAACAAAAAGCAAAAACAATGATAACAACTATTTGGACTTACGTTGTCAAGGCTCCACCTTGGACTTACACTGCCAATGCATATGCAATGCAAACAAGGATCCTATCCCAAGGCATCCCCACACATAACCTCCCCACGAGTTTAGGACTTTTTACCAAACCAGGACCTTTCCAAGGCTCCCTTACATTAGACTTACAAAGGCTTTTTAAGAACCTCTCTAAGGTTCCCCTTACGCCAAGAATGGAGCAACTATACTCCCCCTTTTCCTAAGCTCCCCCTAAACCTAGGGTTTCTTGAAAAGGCATGTTTGGTTTCCCAATTTAAACCCAACACTTCATCCCCTTTGCCATACATCAAAAGACTCCAACAATTTCCCCCTTATTGGATCTTTTAACCTCTAATGATCATAAACCCAGTGTACTAGACTCCCATACACTTGTTTTACATTATTTGGACATTTTTCAATGGCTGAAAACCCAAATCAGCCTTTACCAGTCGAATGCCCCTGGGCCAATCGACTGGCACGCTGAAAACCCATTTTTTAGCTTTCTGAATCCAATTTCAGAAATGCGCCAGAAATTTCATAATTCTCCAAAAATTCCCAAATTTTGTGAAGAGGTTTGTGGTACCGATACCTACTTGGGAAAAATACACTCAAAAATGTATCTATCACCATTCCCAAGATTGACACAAAACCCAAAACTATCTAAATAGTTCAATTAAACCTTGACCTAAAGTTCTAGTTTTAGTTTCCTCTTGATGTCTTTGCCCATACCAACCCAAAATACATCCCTAGCATTGATTTATATGATATTTATACATAAAAAACTACCCTTCATGCAATATGACCCCAATGCCATCTTCCCATGCATGAAACTCAAATCCAACATGCCAAATCCCAAGAATTGAGACTCATATCCGTCTCCAACTCTTTTGGCACACTCCATGATCCACCTAGACCTCCTAGAGAAACACCTCGAGAGATCCATTTACCATGGATCCCAAAGACTCCTAGAGCTCCCCCTTGAGCTCTTAGCCCTAGCCACTTCCCTAGGTGACTCAACAAACACTAGACCACACCGGTGTACCCCCGGTGACTCTTAGCCTACAACATTGACCTTCCTAACCTTAGACACCTTGTCCTTGGTTAAGTCTTTCCTTTTGCTTTTAAATGACACCCCCTTGTCATTTTCAGGCTCCTCCTTCTTGCCATAATTATATGCTACCCTAGCATATTTCTTTCCATTGGCATTTGAGACCTTAGATCGGTATCCCAACCCCGATCTATCATTGTTGGGTTTTAGACCACCAAACACAATACCTAAACCCTTAGATCCAACCACAAATATTCCTAGGGCTTTCTCCAATTTATCAAGTCTTGCCCTTAAATCTTGTTTTCCTTTCTACCCATCTTCCTAGGCATATGTCTCCCCTTCTTGGGATTCATGCCTTGATCCTTAGGTACATAGATCTTGGATTTATCATGATGCATGATCTTTCTAGGGTTTGGATCTACTTTGTTAACTCTATTCTATCATTATACCTAAATCCATGATTATGCGCAAGCAAACATTTTTCACTATTTCTATCATACATAGATAAATTTGACACATGCTTAACTTTAGAGATTACCTTCCTTACCTTTGGAGCTCCCCCTTGATGAGAGCTTCTTTTCTTTTCCTTCTTCTTCCATCTTCTCAAGTGCTCCATTTTCTTGAGCTCTCTTTTCTCGGACACTTGGTATGATAGTGCCCTAGCTCCCCACATGTAAAGCATCTAATATGCTTTTTCTTCTTGTTTTCCCTACAACCCACATTAGATTTTAAATGAATTGACCCGGGTTTAGGGTTTACCTCCTTCTTACCTAGTGGACACTTATCCTTGTAGTGCCCATTTCGATTGCACCCAAAGCACACTATGTGGTCATTTGTCCTTGCTTTGGTGGAGGTAGGAGCTTCTACTTGCTCCGGTATTGATGAGGGTCTCTCCTCCCCCTCAATTCTTGAAGTGGAGACCTCTTCTTCTTTCCTTGATGAAGTACATGATCTCTCACTCTCTTGTGTTGGTGAAGGGAACACCTAAGTCAAACCTGGGTTTTGATAATGGCAAAGGGTTCAGAAGTTAGGGTGGTATTATGATCTAACATGCTTACTGAGTGTGCAGGAAAAGTCCTAGGTACACTAGGCAAGAAGTCCTGGCAAAGGGCTGGGCAAGGAAGTCCGGGTCGAGGACTGAGCAAGAAGACCTGACCGGAAGTTGGGCAAAGAAGTCCTGGTCGAGGACTGGGCAAGAAGTCCTGGCAACGAGTTGGGCACCGAAGACCTGACCGGAAGTTGGGCACGAAGACCTGGTTAGGTGGATTGGGCAAAAGTCTAACCGGGGGAGCCGGTTGGCAAAAGGTAAACTCTCTTGAGAGGAGTAGGTGAGGACGCATTCCTCGTCGAGAGAACAGTAGGCGTCGGTTCGACCTAGGGTTCCATTTGGGAGACCCGAAGTCAGAACCAACACAACTTAGGCTGTAAATAAAGGCTAATATGTTTTGCTTCTTTATTTTTGGAACTAACCTTGGTTGCAGGGATCGAAGGACCGGTTCTCTACAGCTAGGCGCCTCAATGGAGTGAGGCACCTTACTGGGGTTAGGCGCCCGGATGCATACGGACGCCCGGATGGATACGGGTGCCCAAGTGCAAAGGCAAAATAGAAGCAAGCGAAGCAAGCAGCCACGAAGCCTCTGGACTGACTCAGCTCAGGTGCCCGTGAGGTCACGGGCGCCCCCATCAACTCAGGCGCCCAAGTGGAGATGGATAAGTGCTGACCGAGCCTGCAGATAAGAGATCGCGCAGGGAAGGCCACGTGTTAGGCGCCCCCATCGACACAGGTGCCAGTATGGGTGGTATAAAAGGGGGTTCACCCCAAGGCTTCAACATCCATTGCTCTCAACGCTCTAGACACTTTCACTCAAGCGCTGCGCTTCGACAAAGATCGACTTTGAGATTCCAGCGCCAACGACGACCCTCTGCTCTGAAATTCGATCCACCTCGGGCGTCGGTAAAACTTTAAATTACGAAAGTGTTGCCAGTTAATTTCAAATTCTATATCTGTACTATCAACTTGTAAAAGTTTTATCGAATATAGAATTGCCCAAAGTAAACGGTCAAGGACCGTGGGCCTTGAAGTAGGAGCCGACCGCGACTCCAATCCAAGTAAAACTGACTTGTGTTCGCGTGTGATCTATTATTTTCCGCTGCGTATTTACTCTTGTATTCCAAAAATTTTATAACGATATTCAATCCCCCCTCCCCTCTATCATTTTTTTCGATCCAACAAGTGGTATCAGAGCGGGTGGCTCAAATTTGGTGCAACCACCAATTTGAGAGTTTTTTTTTGGATTTTATGAAATTATTTTAAAATTTTTTCTTTTCTTCAAATTTTTCACGTTAATCGAGGTTGGTGCAACACCACTCGATTGTTTTTCATTTCTATTAATTTTCTTCCGCACTACTAATCCAAGACCAAGTCTTGGAACAAGTTTTCTCTATTTTTGTTTTTTTCAAAAATTATTATGGCCATGCAAGAGGGTTTCAGCACAGCCAGACCACCGCTTTTTAGTGGAGAAGATTTCTCCTACTGGAAAAGTAGGATGGAAGTCCACCTGAAAACTCAGGTGGATATGTGGATAATTATCCAATCTGGTCTTGAAATCCCCAAGAACGCAGAAAGAGTGGCACAACACTACCCTGAATGGGATGCCCCGCTGAAGAAGAAGATCGAGGCTGATGCAAAGGCAACCCAGACTTTGCAGTGCAGATTGACCAAGGAAGAGCTGAACCGGGTGGGTGCCTTCAACGGCGCCAAAGAACTTTGGAGCAAGCTGATTGAGCTGCACGAAGGTACCTCCGACACCAGAATCAGCAAAATAGATCTGTTGCTGAACAGACTCTATACAATAAAAATGAACGAAGGCGAATCAGCAGCACAACTCCACGCCAGAATCCAGGAGCTGATGAACGGACTGCACACAATAGGTCATAAGGTAGAGAACCATGACCTAATCAAGTATACCTTAAACGCATTCCCAAGGAATACTCTGTGGTCATCTATGGTAGATGTTTACAAGGTTTCCAGGGACCTTGCAAAAATTAAATTAGATGAACTCTTTTCAGAATTAGAATTACATGAATAGGCTAACTGCACTGTGGCCGAGAAAAGTATTGCTTTTCTTGCAGGTAAACCCCAAGGAAAAGTCGCCAAAAAGAAACCTCAACCTGCACCCGAGTCTGACTCAGGCTTAGACTCAGAAGATAGTGAAGGGGATCGACCCAAGTTGGTATGGCTAGCTCGGGACTACTACAAGGAGCTGAAGCATCAAACCAACAGAAGGAAAGCAAGCCGACGAAAGGAAGATCCAGCTGAACCTTCAACTTCAAAAACCAAATCGAATGTCGCTTGCTATGAATGCAACAAGAAGTGTCATTACAAATCAGAGTGCCCCAATCTGAAGGAAGCCAAGAAGACTCGAAGGAAGAAGGCTCTCCAAGCCACTTGGGACGAATCTGTTGGATCGAGAGAAATGATAGAGGGGGGGGGGGTGAATATCGTAAAACGTTCGGATTAAAGTTAGAGCAATTACGCAGCGGAAATTTAAATCAAACACATGCAAACACCAAGTTTTTTACTTGGTTCGGAGTCGCGGTCGGCTCCTACTCCAAGGCCCACGGTCGTTAACCGTTTACTACGGGCAATTCTATATGTGAACAAAACAGTTTACAGAGAGATATTACAAAAGTAGTATAGTAAACTTAAAAATAGCTCTTCGTTACCTACATCCGGTGTAGATGGAATTTTCGGAGCAGAGGGACGTCGTCGGCGCTTGTATCTCGAGTTGGGAGGTTTTTGGAGCAGAGCGCAGAAGAAGAAGAGCTTAGGAGCATTGGAAGAATTGTTGTTTGAAGCCTTGGGGTCGAGGGCCTATTTATAGCCCCTAGGGGCGCCCGGAACGTCAGGGGCGCCCCCCCCACGTGTCAGCTGATCCGAGTTCTTCTTGGTCAGCTCTGATCCCTTCAAACTCGGGATCAGATCTTAACTGGGGCGCCCGGGACGCTGGGGGCACCCGGGTTGACCGGGACAGGCTCTTATCCTGTTGGCTTCTCGCTGGCTTGCTTCGTTAGTTTGAGCTAGGGGCGCCCGGGACGCTGGGGGCGCCCGGGAGCACGGGGGCACCCCGCCCAGTAAGCTGTTGAAGCGAACACTTGCTCCATCTGTTTTGTGTTCATCTTGGGGGCGTCCGGGACACTCCGGGCTCCCTACTCAGCTGCTGCCTCACTCCTTTGAGGCTCTCTGAGCTGCAGACACTCGTTCCTTCGATCCTGCATCCAGGGTTAGTCCAAAACAACACAGAGCAATTATATATTATTTTTATACAGCCTTAGCTGTCTTGGTTCTGACTTTGGGCCTCCAAAATGGAGCCCTAGGTTGAACCGACGCCTACTGTTCCCTCGACGGGGAACACGTCCTCACCTACTCCTCTCGGGAGAACTACCTGATGCCAACCGGCTCCTCCGGTTGGACTTTTGCCTAGCGGTCCTTCGCCAGGTCTCGGATACCAAGCTATCCTTCGCCCGGTGCCTAGCAGTCCTTCGCCAGGTCTTCAGTACCAAGCTGTCCTTCGCCTGGTGCCTAGCAGTCCTTCGCTAGGTCTTCAGTATCAAGCTGTCCTTCGCCTGGTGCCTAGCAATCCTTCGCTAGGTCTTCAGTACCAAGCTGTCCTTCGCCTGGTGCCTAGTAGTCCTTCGCTAGGTCTTTGTATCCTAGCATTCCTTCGCTAGGTGCCTAGCAGTTCTTCGCTAGGGCTTTGTATCCTGGCATTCCTTCGCCAGGTGCCTAGCAGTCCTTCGCTAGGGCTTTGTATCCTAGCATTCCTTCGCCAGGTGCCTAGCAGTCCTTCACTAGGACTTTGTTTCCTGGCATTCCTTCGCCAGGTGCCTAGCAGCCCTTCGCTAGGACTTTGTTTCCTGGCAGTCCTTTGCCAGGTGCCTAGCAGCCCTTCGCTAGGACTTTGTTTCCTGGCAGTCCTTCGCCAGGTGCCTAGCAACCCTTCGCTAGGACTTTTCCTGCACACTTGAGTAACATTGTTAGATCACCAATAACACTTAACTTTGAACCCTTTGCCAATATCAAAACAAGGTTCGATATGGTGCTTCCTGCACCAACAATCTCCCCCTTTTTGATTTATGGCAATACAATTCAAAGTTAAGTAAAAATTACAACAGTTTAAGCAAGAAGGTTAAGACCAATAAAACATAGTAATTCTGAACAGTATAAAGTCTAAACCCAATGTAATTTTGAAAAAATTTCTCATACTCCCCTTGAATAATTGTGTTATAAAACAACTCTTAACTTTGACCTTTCCTCCCCCTTTGACATATATCAAAAAACATTTATGGGTGAACAACATATCTACCAGGGATTTTTGAGTTTTTCTAAGTGCTTCATGTTTTTGACGTAGTGTTTTTCAAAAATAGAGTAAAAGTATTTTCACTAACAAAACTTTTTACACTTAGATAATTTTTCATTTTGAAAAATTTTGCAAGCCTAAATTTTGTTAAACAACTTTTACTTAGAAAAAAAACATGCACTTTTGAAACACTTAGAAATTTTTGCAGCACTTTTTGAAAAAGAGATAAGAGTTAGACAAAGTTTCCTTTCTCTCTTTCCTTTCTCTCCCCCTTAATGTGAAATTCTTCTCCTTATGTTTTAGACCATTTCTAAGATAAACTTTCTTTGAAAAAGGGAAGAAATTTAAGGAAAAATTTTGTTTACTTTTTCTGCTTTCCTCTTTAAAAATACTCTTTTTGAAAAATATATTTTGAAAAAGGTTTAAGGGCAAAAATTATATATCAGAGCCTATGAGTTTTGAAAATAAAAATACTTGGTATAATTCTGAAAGTATAGCAAGCAGCTTAAATTGTACTAAAGAAAAACTCTACTTTGAAAACTATTGTGAAATTTTAAAAAATTTGTATTTGTAGGCATGTCTTTAGAAAATTCACGCACTTAGGACACTATTGCCTTAGAAAAACTTTTATTTGGAAAAGATTTTTCAAAAAATATTTTCATTTAACAGATAGTGCATTTGGAAGAATACAAAAAAATGTTATGCAAAAGAAAGTTTGAAACACATTTTCACTTTGAAAAAGATTGAAATTTTTTTTTGAAACATGTTTAGTATTGCACTTTAAAAAAATATTCGTACTTTGTAAATATTAGTGCTTTGAAAATGTATTAGTACTTTTGCAGGATGTTATGCATTTTTGACAAATATAAGTACTAATAAATACTTTTGAACATAATATTTTAAGAAAAAATTTAATGTTATTTTGAAAACATAATACTTTACTTGGCATGATTTCCTTTCCAGTCTGACACAATCCTAGGAAACCTTGTTAACTACAAGGGCATTTCCCTAGGTGTCCTGGAAATTCTCCAAACTCAAGAAAATTTCAAAAAGTATTTCAAAAAGGATTTACTAAGCCACAAAAACATTTTGAGAAATAGAATATTGGTATTTTTAAAGGCAAATTAGTTGTATTTTCAAAAGACTTTGAAAACTTGTGTATTAAAACAACTTATTTTGAAATATTCAATAGTTCTTTTAATTTAACCTCCCCCTAAACTTGACATAGTCCTTGGAAGCTTGTTGACCACAAGTATTCTTCCTCTGAGTCCTTAGGGGTCAGTTCAGATTAAAAGAATTATTTAATAATTTCAAAAATAATTGCCAAAGAAAATACTTGTTAGAAATACTTTCTTTTGGTTTAGACTCCCCCTAAATTTGACACATCCTCGGAGTCCTTGTAGGTCATGAAGTGGACCAACCTTTGTGTCTTTAGGGTCTGTCAAAATTAAAAGCACAATTCTTAAAATGAATTTTGAAGTATTAACATTTTGAAAAAAATAATTGTTTGAAAAACATATGATAGCATAGTTTTCGAAAAACATGAGTGATAGTTTGAAAACATAGTATTTTTAAACTTCTTTTAATTTGAACTCCCCCTAAACCTGACACAGTCCTAGGAGGTTTATTGACCACAAGTTAATCCTCCTCTTAGTCTTAGGGTTTGATTCAAACAAAAAGAGAAGAAAACTAAGGTTTAAAAAGTATTTTGTTTTAATGATTTGAAACATAATTTCATTCTCCTATTTGAGAAAATGAATATAGAAAATGAAAAGGGGAAATGATTTTAAAAAAATTGAAGGTTTTTTTTAAGTCCCAAAAAAAATATAAATATCTAAGCCCAGACTGCAGAAAAAAATATCCACTACTAGAAAAAATGCATTCAACAACAGTGAATCACTGTTGTCGTATGCCAAATACCACTGTTGTTAAAGCCATGTTGTTAAGGGGGGGTCTACGACAACACTGAATCACTGTTGTCGTTTGGTCTACGACAACAGTTTGACAACAGTTTTCCACTGTTGTCGTATATCACATTCGACAACATTTTGACAACAGTTTTTCACTGTTGTCTTTTATTATATTCGACAACAGTTTTATAACCGTTGTCGTATATCAATAACAACAGTTTATCACTGTTGTCGTTTAGGGTTTTCACTGTTGTCGTTTAGATGAGTTTTAACAACGGTGTTTATGTAACGCCCCAAAATTTCCATTTTAAGTCCTTAAAGTCCTTGAAATTAGTTAAAAAAATGTTTTAAAAATATTCTAGATATTTTTAGGAATTTTTAGAATATTTTTATGGAATTTTCCGAGTCCGTTTAGTATTTTTATTAAAAGAAATAGAGTTTTCGGCAAAAAGTTGCCTGGATGAGTTTTGAACCCGAGACCTCCCGTGGGATCAACGACTTAAGTTGGTCGGGTTAACCAGGAGCCCCAGCAGGGGTGTGCTGAAAGAAAATAGAGAAATATTAAGTTAAGTTATAAAGTTGGACTTAAATACCCTAAGTATAAATAGATAATTAAAGAGAGGAATTTTATTTTCTCTAAACCTAAACCCTCTCTCCCTCGCCCAAGCCCTCACGCCGACCCCCCTCTTCCCCTCTCTTGTGCGCACCCCCACCACCCCTCTCCTCCTCTAAGGGGGCGCCGGCCAAGGAAGAACCAAGGAGTGCGGAGCGTTTCGTTCGTCTCGACGAGAGGAACGCGTAGGCGCGAACGGTTCATCGAGATCTCAAGTTTCTCCCGAGCCCTAGACGTCAATTTTGGTTGTAAGTCCAAGATATCAATGTAAGTACTGCTCACCTGCAGTAAGAGGCGGTTTTTCCGCAAGTTTTTCCCGTTAGAAAGTTAAAGATGCAAATTTTCCTTTAGTTACGATTTTTGCATGTAACTCTAGTTTAATCCATGCTTGTATAAGTTTGATTAAGTACCCTATATGAGGTTAGGGACTAAGAAAAGTTATGAGAGAAGAAAAGAGAAGATAAAGATAAGAAAAGAAAAGGCCAAGGCCTTAAGAAATCCCCAAAAGTCAAGACATAGGGATTTGGGCACACAAGGTGCTCGTTAAAATGCCAAGGCATTTAAAGATAAGAAAGAAAAGAAAGAAAAGCTATTTTATTTTCTAAGGCCAGTACCCGGCGTCCAAGGGTGTCGTTAAAGAAATCCAGGTGTCCAATTCCAAGGTCTTGGCCCTGGTAGACCAAGGTATGCTCTATTAGGATTGGTGGCTCGCTACCCCAACCTTTTAGGGAACGCGCATAAGATGGTACTTACGTCTTAAGTGGATCCAAGTGAGTTATTATTTTCAAGTATATGCTTTAGCAAAGTTTTTCTAAAGTTTAAGAAAGTTTTCAAAAAGTTAAAGAAAGATTTAAAGTTAAAGAATTGCTAAAGCTTCAAGTTAAGCCAAGAACAAGTAAGTTAAGACTTATTAGTGCTTGAGTATGCATGTTTTGAGTTATCTATGTTTTTAGTGTTTTCTTTTAAGCATAAAAGTATCTCATGTGATTTCACCTTGTTTAAAAAGCATGTTTGCACATTTCGAGATTTTGTGAGCTAGATAGTACTTACTAAGCTTTTTGCTTATTAGTTGCATTTCCTCTTGCTGCAGGTAAAGGTAAAGGTAAAGGCAAGCAATTCTGAAGGAAGGCGACAAGGCGGTGCTGAGTGACATGTGTGTGGTGGCTAACCTTGGAGAGGTCCTTGGGACAAGATGAATAAAAGACTCAAAATACATTTGTTATAGAGTCTTAGTTTAAGTTAGATCATATAGAATCATATTCAAGTAATCGCGTTTTAGATATTTTGCATGTCTTAAAACCACAAGTAAAGATTCCATGTCATTTCATTTAGCATACATATCCTTATGATTGCATTGGATGAGTAGAAGTGTGAGTAGTTTTGAATATTGATACTTTGTTGGAGATATTGATGCATGTGCCAAGATAGTGCTAGTTTCCCTTTGAATCAAGTTTTTATTGCTTAAATATGCTTAGAAAAGTTGCATTCACATTTCACAATGCTTTAGTAAGGTTATAGAATATGTATTTGGTGTTATGAATGCATAGGAGTTAAGTTTGGTACAAAACTCTAGTTTAAAGTTCTTATAGATTTTCATAACTTAATTACTTCCGCAAAAGTCCAAATTTCGAGTTTATGAAGTTGTTTTGATTGGCTAAAATGTTTAGGAAACTAGTATAGAGTATAGAAATGGTGTTGTGTCTTTGTATGGCTTGAAACTATATGTTTGGTGGACTTTTGAAACAAAGTTTAGAATCTGAATTTCAGCTTTTCAGGCGTGCCAGTCGACTGGTTCAGTATCAGTCGACTGCCCTATCGAACGGCAGCTTCTGTTCGATGCATCAGTCGACTGCCAAGAGGCCAGTCGACTGGTGCTGCGCCCAGAAACTTTCTGTGGCCGATACCAGTCGACTGGTTAGATCGCAGTCGACTGGTACCATTGCAGAGAAGTTCTATAGATGAAAAGAAGTGTGCCATTGTATCATGCATGACTATTAGAGTTAGAATATCATCCCTAGATGGATTTAAAAGAAAAAAAAAGAAGTTCCGCATTCTTAGTCGTGCAGTAGAGTCAAGAAGTAGATAAAGTAACAATCCGTCTAAGGTAGAGAAGGCGGGTCGCTACAGTTTAACTGTTGTCGTATACCGAATTCACCGTTGTCTTTTATTATATTCGACAACAGTTTATGACTGTGTTGTCGTTTATCAATGACAACAGTGATAAACCGTTGTCGTTTATAATATTCACCGTTGTCGTTTATAATGTTCCACAACAGTTTCATACCAATTTGACAACAAAGATATTTCCATTATATTTTCAATTAAAAGGCAATAATTTAACCTCGAAACAAAAACTATATATATCAAACATCATCAACATATTTACAATAAAGATCCACCACAACCTTTCTACAGACGAAACCACAAAAGTATCTTCTGTCCAAAAACCTTTCTACAGACGAAACCACTAAAGTATCTTCTGACCCAAATTACAAGAGTTCAAATTATATATAATTCTGACCCAACTAAACTTACAATGAAGTTCAAATCACAAAAATTATAGCTTGGAAGGTCAGATTAATGGTCTTCGAACATGATCACGAACAAGTCCCTGCAGCTGGAAAAAAGAGAACAAACACTCTAATTAGTTATTCTATTAAATGCATATGTCCAATAACAAATGATCCATGAAGATATGTATCAACAAACAACCAAAATAAAAAACTAACAAACAAAAAAGATATGCATGTATAAGCACTTGCAATTATAAGAAAATTGCTAGCTTGGCTTATCTAGACATTTACAGCCTTGCAAACACTTTTCAAGGAAATACTCAGACGACCATATTAAATATCTGACACATGTTCTTGATTGATTGTTTGTGATTCAGAATCATATTCTGAATCACAAACTGTGTCTGTTTAGGCAAATAAAAAAATATATTGAAGAATTGCATCCAATCAGGGATGTTAGGCAGAACTGCTGAAGCTCCAAAATATATTGAAAAAAAATGTATTGAAGGAATTTCTATTGGATGAATGTATTTATATTTATGTTAATTTCATACGATCATACAATTAGTCATGCCAAATTCAGTCTGTCCACTACTATTTCGAGTAATATGATATTTGAGTTGAATCGTATCTAGTAGTAAATGCAGCTTGTTGAAAAGTTTAATTCCTAGTGATGAGTTCAGTGATCTGTAGTGGTGATTAGTTTATCCTCCTTAAATGAGAACACTTGAAAGGCTAGGCTGCAAATTCAAGTAGAGATGCAAGAAAGCAACTAAATATCAAGTTTCTGCATGTTTTAGACCACAACATTAAAAGGAATTTGGCCAAACTAGTACGACTCTATTGTTCAACGAATCTACTTGAACATCTAAGTAACTTTCATGTCCACTAAACTAATTGTTCTCCAACGTATAAAAAATAATCTCAGGTTACAACATCTCTAAAAAAAATATTGTTGATGCATATTGTTTGATTCAGGGGAATATCACCCGAAAGCTTAGTAACTAACATTTACCAGGAAAAGTTTAAACCTTAGTAACTAACATTTACATACCTATTATCAAATATAATCCTGTATACAATTAGCTATCGCGGAGCGCACTTCATCAATTTCATCTTGGGAGTACTCTGCTTTTGCAAACTATGAACAAAAATACATTATATGATTGTACAGAATAAAACATAACAACTTGAAAAAATTTATAACTAGATAACTTTAAATATTTGAGATAATAAAGAAATTATTACTATTGTTCGGAATGCATCCCCCTCGATTGATGTAACTTCTTCAGTAATTTGCTTCATAAATCTCATCACATAATATCCACATTGTTTGGCATCTGGTTGCCTAGGAACCTAAGGCAAAGATAATTCATATTTTTAATGCTTAAAATACCAATATTATACACAATAAAAATTTTTGATTTAAATAGAAGTACAAATACCTTAATCACTTCCCACTGTACTTGTTTTCTTCCTTTTCTTCCTTGGAACGAATTAAACTATTTTATTGCCCTTCAATTATACATTAGGTACAGTAGTTGATAAACTATTGTTTTAAGACTAATTTAGATGCATACTAACAAAAAACATATATAAACTCACATTTCCACAACATATTTCCAATCGTTATCACGAATGCGAGGACCTTGGAAATCCAATAAGTAAACAATCTCCTTATGAGGATTAATGAGAGTGAGAGTCCAATGGAAACTACACAGAAGTACACAAAATTAGTGCATTCTCAATTCAAATAAAAATGGCAGGCAAAAGTTTGATTCTTGTTGCAGCAGTTTGATTTATAAACATTCTCCTTATGAGGAAACATTCTCCTTATGAGGATTTTATAAAAAGAATATCCCATGATTCTTGTTGCAGCAGTTTGATTTAATAAAGAAAAACAATCCAAAGTTTATAAGATTCAGACAAAAGTAGAAAACAATGCATTTACCAGTATGAGATTCGTCACCATTTTGTGCACTCATTTGGCTCTGCGATTCCAATTGCTGGAGTAGCTTCAATGATAAAGAACGACCAGTGCCTTCATAGCTTAAACAATAAAGATAGATAAAACAGAAATTTGTTGGGTCAAGATCTTGTAAACATTTATAAATGTATTAATTGATACTACTTGATGGTAGACAACAGGCATGGAAACTAAAATTAAAGCCTTAGTGGCTGGAAGAACTTAGAATACCATGCTTATATTTACACAGAGAGGGAAGGAATAAATATATATATATATAAAGGTGAATCATACCCATTGACAGTTGATGATAGAAAGACAAGATAAGGCCCAAGCAAGGACTTCACAACTGGTAGTGGAATAGCAGCAGCTTCATCAACAACCAGGAGCTCAACTTGAGAAGGCTTCCCATGGTCCTGTGGTCTAAGGTACTGTACCAAAAAAAACCAACTCTTTTAGAATACAGGCAGAGTGATTCACTTTAAAAAATCACAAAAAAGATAAATATATTAAGTAGATGTTGTGTGAAAAATAGAGCAATATAGCTTAACAAAATTAGGCATGCTCTGTGGATCGAACTTTCAGCAGTAAAGAAATAACTCAAACAAAAGAGTTAATAACATAAGGGGAATTGTTACATAAACATGCTAAATATAATCTAGTCTACAGTGTACTTTGTATTAGGTGAAAATTTTAGATAAAGGTAAAAGGAAATAGGAAGATAGCTTATTTGGAACATGGCTTTTAAAACAACTAGTATCACAAATGTAAAGTGATGTAGAAATAAAAGAGACTCATAGTAAGCAACAAAATCTCACCTGAATTGTTTGGCGATGTTGCTTGTAGATATCTATCTTAACTGTTGATTTCTTCAAATCTGGTTCGTCACTCTTCGTGACAGAATAGTGTGGGTGTTCCTAAGGCATTGAAGTTAATGGTAAAACAAGTCCTAGTCGGAACATATCTCAAATATAGTGTAACAAAAAACAAGAGACAATTTTGTCAGGGCAGACTACAAATTTCAAATTAATTAATTAAATCTAATTGAATGATATAACTGTTATAATGAGCTATTACCAAGGTTGTCAAATTGGGCTTCATATGTTTTAATCATGAATTACAATAATAGACACAAAAATCAACATAGATAAAAAAAAATTCTATCTTACTTGGAACAATTTTTACATCTACAATAAAGATACTGTAACATTCAATTATCAATGGAGCACATTGATCATGATTCATAACAAAAAAATGCAGGAAAGAAATGAAATGAACAGCAAGACATTTCCTCGCTTATATGATATATTTGTCATGCCTCATAATATCATAATAACCACAATTTTAGCATTTCATTAAAAAAATAATTTGAATTCACTAAGTTTCCTGATTGTAACTACCTCAAACCATTCATTTCTATGCGTAAATTCACATAATATCAGTTCCGAGATGTAGTTTAAACAAATTTAATTTAAAATAATATACATTGTCAGATCTATTCTGAGGGAAATTATTTGAGGTTGACATATGGATTGCATCTTACTATTGAAGTACATCCAAAGCCTATATTAGTATAGTAACATTTAGATCCTTAAACATTTTCATTACATTAAATATAATTTCTTATAGAGTAATAAATAAAGTTACAAAATATATCTACAAACAAATTGTTAGTTTTTGTCTGAATAGCAAAGTCTTACACAACACACCAAAGAGCATAAAATGCTATAAATCTACTTGTAAACTACTAATAGGGTTGGCAGAAAATTATGCTCTACTGGACAATGTTCTTAGTTTCAAACTCATCAACAGTTAGTGAATGAATGAAGTTATCAAGGAATTAGTTGGGTCCTACATAAAAGAAATGATCAAAGCTCAACTAAACCTAGCTAATGCAATTTGGGAATCTAATAGAGCTCACGTACAAGTTTGGGAATCCAAAGGGAAACATCCAAGAATGAAGATCACAACCAAGTCTTACCTAAAAACACACACACCAAGCTTTCCTCTGCCCCTTTCTGTTTCGATCAGAAGAAACCCAGCCACATGCAAGAGCCCTAATTTCCAGAAATCCCTAGGAAGAGGACTAGGTTAGCTCCAACTCACGGTACCAAAAACAATCAATAGCGATCTCAACTCACTAGGAGGGCCGCTGGCAGTGGCACTCAGCCAGGAAGGAGCAATTCGCCTGTCGTAGCTAGCGATGAAGATGCGGTGTTGACGCAGGGTACTGCTTGCCTGGGCATCAGTAGCTAGGGCACGCGATCGAGGAAGAAGAAAAGGTAAGTGAGGATGCGTCGCTTCCTTGCTTGTGCGATGAAGAAGAAGAGAGCGAGAGGAGTCGGGGCTCACCTCGCGAGGGTGAAAGGAAGCGCCGCTCTCGGGGCTTCCTTGGACTCAGGCGATGAAGAAGGGCGAGAGGCGTCGACTCGTGGCTGCGAGGGGTTTGTGTGAGAGAAGCGGAAATGGTCGGGGGTTTGGGTGGTTGGCGGGCGAGGAAGAGAAAAGATTAGGGGTTTGTGCGACGAGAAAAAAGATGATTAAGGATTGAAAAATAAGAGAATGAGGATTCAATAGTTCGTTATTTTTTTGCAGTTGGATATCCACCGTTGATTTTGTTTATTGCTTGAACAGCACAACAATACAACAACAACAGTTTAATATAACTGTTGTCTATTGTCATAATAGACAACAGTTTATCACATCAGTTGTTGTAAATCCCGCCTATAGACAACAGTTATTTTATAACTGTTGTCGTTGAGTATACATACGACAACATTTTGTTATTACTGTTGTCTTTTTACGTATACAGTCCAACAACAACAACGGTTAATACTAAAACTGTTGTTAAATTGACATAAGACAACACTTTATCAAAAAATCGTTGTCGATTATGTGTTGTTGAATGCAAAAATTCTAGTAGTGATCCTAAGTAATCCCAAGGTGACTTTTTGCCATACAAGAATAAACTGAATGTCTGAAAGAAATATTTGTATAATGGTAAAGGAAAGAAATAAATGTTATGAAATAAATTTCTGGTTAGTGAACAAAAAAGACTTGATTTTAATTACAATGATTTGAAACATTAACTCTTAGTTAAAAAGTTAAATTTGATTTTTGAGAAAATTAAAATTTAGAGGGTTAAGTTTGTTTAGTTGAAGTAAATTTTAATTTTGAAAGTTGTTCGGTTGAATTAAATTTGAATTTTAAAGGTTGTTGAATTAATTTGAATTTGATTGAGTTAAATTTAATTTATTAAGATTTAATTGAATTTAATTGATTTAATTAAGATTTAATTGAATTTAATTGATTTAATTAAAATTTAATTTAATTGATTTAATTAAGATTTGATTTTGATTTAATTGAAGTAATTTTAGTTTGATTAATTTGAATTAGTTGGTTGGGTTGGACTCAACTTTTAGGTCCTAAACATCTCACCCATTTCTAAGTGACAAAACAGGATATCCTTAATTGTTTTGTGAGATGCATATTTTAATAGAAAGATTTATTTTGAAAAGGCCATGATTAATTTTGAAAAGTTAAATTAATTTTTAAACCCAATTTAAATTTATTTTGAAAAGAGGTATTTGAATCTAAAATTAACTGAAAATTTGTGTTAGATTCGAATTTAACAAAGAGTAAATTGAATTTGAATTTCAAAAATTGGCTTCCAGGTCTTGGCGAGGCACAAGGCCTTCTTTGGCTGTAGCCTTATTGGATCATCAACCTTTTCCTAGACAAAGCCTTTTAGTGAAATTTTATCTTCAAAATTACTTTTTGGTAAATTCTGGTCTAACTAGTTTGGGTCTTGGATCGGTAGCTTTGGCTAGTTTCACCAGTCTAAAGAGACCAAGTAGTGTATACTTGACCTTATTAGAAAAGGCTTCCCTAACGTACTATCATCTCACCTCCACCCAATACTATATTTTTCAAATTTCAGTTAAGTTGGTTCAATCCTTAAACTAACCAATCCTAATTCAAAGCATAATAAAATAAACAAGCAAGAAAAGTAATAAACTAAGTCACGTCATAATTGTAATGATATTCTGGGTTTTTAGAATTAGCAAGATTGTGAATTAGACTTTCTAGCATTTTGACCTTATGTTTCAATATTTCATCTTCTTGTTCCAATTTACTAATGTTTGCTTTATAAGGTTCAATCATATTATTCAAGGTAAATAATGGATTTTTAAATACTGTAAATTTACCTTTAGATTTCTTTTTGGAGGTCCCCCCCTTAATTTTAGTCATCTTTCTTTTGCTTGATTGTTTCTTCAGTATTTTGTAGTGGTCGCGAGTCAACAGGACCAGTTTGGGTCGATCTCCTCCATTGTCTTCTGATTCCGAGTCTGAGTCGGACTCGGGTACAGGTTGAGGCTTCTTCTTTGGTGGTTCTCTTGGAGCTTTTCCTGCAATAGAAATTACACCTTCCTCGACCATTACAGTATTTGTTTGATTACTTAATTGTAATTCAAAAAAAGATTCGAAATTGGTTACCATTTTTGTCTCAGCCAATTCGTCTTCTGACTCTGGTTTGGATTCGTGTTCAGACTCTGACTCGGCTGTTTGTGCTTGGACTGAGAGTGCAAGACAGCTTACTTGATCTTCTTCTTCTTCTGAGATCTCTTGATGAAGGTTAATCAATTTTTCCCAAATTTCTCTCGCACATCTAAATGGACCTACTAGTTCGAGTTGCTCCTTGGTTAGGCCACATTGTAGGATTGCAGTCGCCTTTGCATCTGTCTCGATCTTCCTCAGAGTTGGTTCGTCCATTTTATCCCAGGCGATCGACATTCTATCTTCTGTAGGTACTGTAAATCCCGTTTGGATTATCATCCATAGCTCCAGATGGGCCTTTAGGTGGGATTCCATTAGCCCCTTCCAGGCTCTGAAGTTCTCGCCAGAGAATAGAGGCGGACGAACATGTTGGTGCAGAAAGCACCCAAGTCGAACCTGAGTTTTGATAATGGAAAAAAGGTTCAAAAGTTAAGTCTCATTTGTTATCTAACATGTTACTCAAGTGTGTAGGAAAAGTCCTAGCAAAGGACTGCTAGGCACTGGCGAAGGAATGCCAGGGTAAAAAGTCCTAGCGAAGGACTGCTAGGCACTGGCGAAGGAATGCCAGGGGACTAAAGTCCTAGCGAAGGACTGCTAGGCACTGGCAAATGAATGCCAGGGTACTGAAGCCCTAGCGAAGGACTGCTAGGCACCAGGTGAAGGACAGCTTGGGACTGAAGCCCTAGCGAAGGACTGCTAGGCACCAGGCGAAGGACAGCTTGGGACTGAAGACCTAGCGAAGGACTGCTAGGACCCGGGCGAAGGACAGCTTGGTATCCAAGACCTGGCGAAGGACCGCTAGGCAAAAGTCCAATCGGAGGAACCGGTTGGCATCAGGTAAATTCTCCCGAGAGGAGTAGGTGAGGATGCGTTCCCCGTCGAGGGAACAGTAGGCGTCAGTTCGACCTAGGGCTCCATTTGGGAGGCCCAAAGTCAGAACCAAGACAGCTAAGGCTGTATAAACTAACATCTTATTTCTTTATGGTGTTTTGGACTAACCCTGGATGCAGGACCAAAGGAACGAGTGTCTACAGCTCAGAGTGCCTCAAAGAAGTGAGGCAGCAGCTGACCAGGGCGCCCGGAGTGTCCCGGGCGCCCCCAAGTTGAACACAAAACACATGAAGCAAAGGCAGGCTTCAACAGCTCATGGGTGGGGCGCCCCCGTGCTCCCGGGCGCCCCCCATGCTCCCGGGCTCCCCCAGCGTTCCGGGCGCCCCCAGTTGAAGCTAACGAAGCAGAACCTAGCGAAGCCAACGGATAAGAGGAGACCCGATCATCCCGGGCGCCCCCAGCGTTGCGGGCACCCCCGTCAAAGCCTGATCCCGAGTTTTAAGGGATCAGAGCTGACCGAGACGGAAGCGGATCGGCTGACACGTGTGGGGGCCCTCAACCCCAAGGCTTCACACAACACTTCTTCCAACGCCAACTTGCTCTTCGACTCAAAGCGCTCTGCTCCGGGAACCTTCCACTCATGACTCAAGCACCTACGACGTCCATCTGCACCGAAGTATAAACTACACCGGACGTCGGTAACGAAGAGCTATTTTCTTTCAGTTTACTATACTACAATTGTACAACTCTTGTAAACTGTTTTTTTTTGCGCACTTATAGAATTGCCCGTAGAAAACGGTCAACGACCGTGGGCCTTGGAGTAGGAGTCGACCTAGGCTCCGAACCAAGTAAAACTACCCGTGTTCGCGATTGTTTTTATTCCGCTGCGTACTTGCTCTAGTTTTTATCCGAAAAGTGTTTAACGATATTCACCCCCCCTCTATCGTTTCTCTCAATCCAACAAGTGGTATCAGAGTGGGGAAGTTCAAATTTGGTGCAACCACCAGTTTGAAAAATTTTCGGATTTTTTTTTAAATTTTTTTTTCTTTTAATATTTTTTTTGTTCGAATTTCTTCTAATATTTTTTTTTCTTCGTTCGAATTTCTTCTCGTTGATCGAGGTTGGTGCAATACCACTCGACAAATATTTTTTCCTTTATCCCGCACTACTAATCCAAGACCAAGTCTTGGTATATTCCTTTTTTTTTGTCTAGTTTACATTTCAGATAAAATGGCCATGCAAGAAGGCTTCAGCACCGCAAGACCACCTCTCTTCAGTGGAGAAGACTTCTCCTACTGGAAGAGTAGAATGGAGGTCCACCTAAAAACTCAGGTGGACATGTGGATAATCATCCAGTCCGGACTGGAGATTCCGAGAAATGCTGAAGGAGTACCTCAAAGCTACACAGAGTGGGACACCGCTCTGAAACGGAAAATTGAAGCGGATGCAAAGGTGACCCAGACCCTTCAATGCGGCTTAACAAAAGAGGAGATGAACCGGGTGGGCCCTTTCAACAGTGACAAGGAGCTGTGGGGAAAACTAATCGAGCTGCATGAAGAAACATCAGACACTCGGATCAGCAAGAGAGATCTGCTCCTGAACAAGCTATATACCATCAAAATGGCCGACAACGAAACAGCAGCTCAGCTTCACGCCCGAATTCAAGAACTAATGAACGGTCTACACACCATTGGTCACAAGGTAGAAAACCGTGACCTAATAAGGTATGCTTAAATGCTTTCCCGAGAAACACCTTGTGGGCATCTATGGTAGATGCATACAAGGTTTCAAGGGATCTTTCGAAAATAAAATTAGATGAATTGTTCTCTGAATTAGAATTGCATGAACAGACTAACTGCAATCTGGCCGAGAAAGGTATTGCTTTTATTGCAGGTAAAACTGGAAGGACAACTAAGAAGAAGCCTCAACCTGAACCCGAGTCTAACTCAGACTCAGACTCAGAAGACGAAGAAGGAGATCGACCTAAGCTGGTCCGACTGGCCCGAAACTACTACAAAGAATTGAAGAACCAAACCAACAAACGGAAAGTCAGCCGAAGAAGGGATGAACCAGTTGAACCCGCAAACGAAAAGAACAAGCCCAACGTGACCTGCTACGAGTGCAAGAAGAAGGGTCACTACAAGACGGAGTGTCTGAACCTAAAGGAAACCAAGAAGAATAGAAGGAAGAAGGCACTTCAAGCAACGTGGGACGAGTCCTCCTCCTCCTCCTAAGAAGAGGTCCCACAGTCGAACCTACTAGCACTAACCACCTCAGAAGAAGTCGAGACCGAGTCAGAATCAGAACAGGACGACGGCAGACAGACCTTTTCAGAGGATGGCGAAATCAAGTAAGTGGATTTACTAGAAGTCAATTAAATGAATTAATCTCTTATCTTTCTCGAGATTTGGCGAAAGCTAAACTCCGAGTCGAATCCCTTCGACAGGAAGTAAAACTCCTGAAAGAGGGAGCTGATTCTAAACCCCTAACTGAGAAGGTTCAAGAAGGAACCACTAATCAAGTTGAAAAACTTGAGAAAGAGAATTCCTCCCTGAAAACTCAGGTTAAGGATCTTAGATCAGCTTTAGAACGATTCACTTCTGGTTTCAAGGGTCTTGACATGATTCTTGGAAAACAGAAATCGGTTCTAAATCGATCCGGACTAGGCTATAGAACCAATTCTAGACAAAGATCCTATTTTGCTGTACTGAATCAGTCCAAAAATAAAGTTCAGGCATGGGTACCCAAACTGTACCTGAACAAACTAACTGGATCAAATCAGTATTGGATCCCCAAGGATAAGATTCACATCTTGCCTAACCATTACCGTGGCTTTAGTCCAGGGGGAGCCAAATTAAAAACTATATTTATTGTTAAATAAAACTTTAATTCTTGATTGCAAATTGCTTGGTTGATTGTTTATTTAATTTCTGCAATTTACCATGCTTAGACTTAGGAATGGTTAGTGTAAGGACTGAACAAACTTAACTAAAATTTGAACAACATAGTATTGGGTGGCGGTGAGATGATAGTACGTTAGGGAAACCAATTCTAATAAGGTCAAGTATACTTGGTCTCTTTAGACTGGTGAAACTAGCCGAAGCTACCGATCCAAGACCCAAATTAGTTAGACCAAAATTTTTCAAAGATTAATTTTGAAAATGAAATTTCATTAAAAGGCTTTGTCAAGGAAAGGGTTGATGATCCAATAAGGCTACGGCCAAAGAAGGCCTAGTGCCTCGCCAAGACCTGGAAGCCAATTTTTGAAATTCAAATTCAAATTACTCCTTGTCAAATTCAAATCTAACACAAATTTTCAGTTACTTGTAGATTTAAATATTCTTTTCAAAATAAATTCAATTGTTTTCAAAATTATTTATGTGTTTCAAAATAAATAATAATTTTTCAAAATAATTTTACTTATCAAAACCTGTCTCACAAAACTTGTAAGGCCAACGTGATTGAGAACCCTAGATTGGGTGAGACAGTAAAATTAAACTCAATTGTAATTCCTTTAATACCTATATTGTGGTTTAATCCTGTAGTTCAAAATGTAGTCAAACCATGGTCAACGCAGTCAAACCATGGTCAACTTGGTCAAACCATGGTTAACATAGTCAAACCATAGTCAAAGCAGTCAAATCATAGTCAAAGCAGTCAAACCATAGTCAAATCAACTAAACCATGGTCAAACAATGACAAGACATCAAATTTGTCACTTCCTATACACTCCGGGCGCCCGTGACTCCTCGGGCGCCCCCCATGACTTTATCTTCTCTCAAGGCAAAAAGCTGCCTTTAATCCCTTGGTCAGGGCGCCCGGAACCACGCGGGCGCCCCCATCACAGTCAATGCAGTAAAAGCTGCAAAATCAGCCTGACCAGGGCGCCCGGGCCATTCCGGGCGCCCCTAACCAGCCCCAGTCTCTGCCATGGCAAAGACCACTGTCCCAGGCGCTCGGGAGCTCCCGGGTGCCCCCAATAACCTGCCTATAAAAAGGCATCCGAACCCCCTCTTCTTCCCACACCAAAAACCATCCTCCTTCCTCCCTTCCTTCCTTCCAAGAAGATTATGTGACACTTGTGCTTCCTCAATCTCAACCATGCCTCCTCGGTATGATTTGTTTATGCATTTAGAATTACTTTCTTAATTCCTTTTGCATTTAGAATTATTTTCTTAATTCATTTCTTATAAATGCATGTCTCTCAACTTAGAAAATGTCGAGCAAACCAAACGAACCCCGGTACCGAACCGAGTCCCGACCCTAGGTTCCCGACTCTAGAACTGTGTAATAAGTTCGCTCGAACAACCTACAAGCCTATTAAAACAAGCTATCTTAATAGACATTTCTTTACCCAATCATGTCCCTTAGCCATGAATGTTATAAACTTCTATTAATTAGATAATCTAGTATTCTGCACTCATACCATTAACATATCCTTATGTGCAGAATTTTATAATAACATAATTCGACAAAACGATCTCATGTTTGTCACTACTGTTCAAGGGATACCCTTGTCGATCACTCCTACCTTGCTAAACCGATTCCTTGGACTATGACCCTCCCAGTCCACCTTTTGTTGCTATCCACCTAGGAATCCTCCATTTGATCCTCCCTACTCTCACATTACTTTAGACACTCTTCACTCCTATTTCTATAGGAAAGCTAGACTCCCCGCAGATAGACGATTCCAGTCCGTTGATCTTCAGGCACAGGACTACGCCCTGTACAGAGTCCTGGTCCGCTGTATCTTACCACTCTCCACTAGAGATGTCGCGACCATGCGACCTTTTCATGCCTTCCTTCTGTATGCCTTGATCCATCACCTTGACATTGACATTGGGCTACACATGTTTCATACTATTTTGCATGCGTCCAGTGTTACTACCCAGGGACGAGTGCGCACTCCATTCTGCCACATCATCACCTCCCTCCTTCATCACCACGGTCGTGACATTACCGTGGGTGAAATAACCGCAATGACCGATTTTGATGAGATAGAATTTAGGAACTTCTCTTTAGCTGGTCTAGAGGTATTGGCCACCAGGGTTTTGAGTTGGAGACGACAGCAAGCCGGGGCTCCGATCGACTCAGACGAGGAGGTAGACGTTGACGTTGCTGATCTCGCAGCAGAGATGCGGGACCATATAGATCAGCCTCCACCACCGACCATCGACCAGCGCTTCACACAGATGCAGACGGAGATTCACAGTCTCCGAGAGGAGGTCGAGGCCTATCACATCGAGCAGATGGACGCTCGTGTTGGGACCGGGTGCATGTTGACATGGATACGGGTTCGTAATTTTAAAGTTTAATTACGTGCAGCGGAAGGTTTAGCATAAATAATTTCAAAAATTATTTTAACCGCGTATCTAGCATGCAATCTTAAGTTGTGGAGACATGATCATAAATTAAAATTTTGCAGAAAAAGTAAACTAATTTACTTTGTACATCGCGTAACTCGAAGAAAGGGACGAGATCCAACCGTAGCGTCCCTTGGAAGCTTCGCCTCTATTCGCGTCCACGCCGAGTTCTCTTCGGGATGACTTTGCAAAGCCACGAGTTTTGTGCCGACAAGAACTACTAGATTCTCCAAAGGCACAACTAGAATATCAAGAGAGAGAGATGGAAGACTAACCACCAAGTAACGGAATCAAGATCCGGGAGAGGAAGGAGTTGCGATCCGCTTCTTCTTCTTCTTTGTCACCTTCTTGGTGGAGGAGGCTCTCGGGAACCCTAGGCGGTGCGCCGGCCCTAGAGAGAGAAAGGGGCGCCGGCCCTAGAGAGAGAGAGGGAGAGAATAAGGGAGAGAGAGAGAGCTTCTTAATCTCTTAATTAATTGGAATTCAAGGCTTGCCTTTGGTTCCTTTATATAGTAGCCTCTCCATTGCCAAGTCTCCCTTTTAACGGAATAAATTTACATAAGAAATTTATCATATAAATTTTCTTATGAATTATTTGTTATGCCAAGTTTTATTATAACTAAATTTATAATAAAACAAACACATCTCCCAATTTATTATGGAATAAATTTTACAAGAAATTTACTATATAAATTTTTCTTATCATAGAAAAATCAATTCACAATTGATTTTATAAAATAAAATAAACCATTTAAAGTTTATTTTAATCTCCATGAAAATAAATTTATTTATATAAATTTCTTTATATAAATTTCTTTATATAAATTTATTTATCCATAATTTTATAAAACAAATCAAGCTTGATTTATTTTATAATTTAAACCAAATAAATTGGTTTCTCTCCTTTGTTGTGGCCGGCCAAACCAAAGAGGGTGGGGACCCTCTTTGGCCGGCCAAACCGAGTTGCCACCTCGCGAATTAAACTCATTTAATTCGCCCAATAAGCCTTCAAAAGAGTTAGCCATTTTAAGCTTCCGATGCGGCTCTGATAAATTCATATTCGACTTATTTCTCTTGATCGGAAAATCCAATTTTCAACTCGTTTTAAATCCCTCGGATTACTCGTTGTGCGTGTGACTAAATAGGCTTTCGATTTATGTTGGTCGTCTATAATTAACCAATTATAGAACGATCATGAGTGGTACCTAGTAGTACATCATGACCCCCAATTAATCGAAAGATCAATGGTTGACCTCAGAAAGAATTCTGAAACCCTTCAGCAGCTATAATGAGTCGTGCCTCATTCCCTTCACCATCTTATACCCACTTAGTTCAGGACACGGTCTATGTGTGTCAGTCCCCACTAGGCTGACTACGTCACACCTAGCCCAAGTAATGTCTTTCTCGTCCAATGGATTCTAATTACTCACATGTGTCTAAGAGATTCATACTCTGAACATGTCATGCTCTGGCCAGAGGCTTCGAGTAACAATCCGACGATAGCCCTCAGGTATACATCTCCTCGCAAGGAGTGGTGAATCCTTTGTAGGCTGTTCAAACATCTTCGGGCACTTCGGCTTATACCCAACCATCCTGAGTCCACACCTCCATGGAGATGCTTGCTTAAGATGTCAAAGTATAAGTCTCCATGACCAAGATGACTTGAACACCGCAAGTCAAAGGAACATCGCACTTAAGCTGCAGTAAGAACTTCACTGAATGTCTATATGTAGACTACCATATGAAGTCTTACAGCAGTCACTCCAATGAACTAGTTCCCTTAACTAGCATCCATGTTTATCTCCGGACATCCCAATGTCACCAGCCAGTGAGAATCAGCTGATTAGAGAATAACCCATGCTAGTCTCAACAGAATTGATAGTGTCCGTATTTATCAATTCATCGACTAGGGACAATTTCAATACTTCACAATTGCACATGTAGAGATAATCACTAGTTGTGAATTCATCACAAATTCTCTCATGCTGTGAATTGTATTGCGGACATTCAGTAAATGAGTTCAAGATCTCAATCAAATACATGAACATGTATACTCAAATAGTGAATATTCATTTATTAAAGTAAATGATTACAATCATAAGGCGATTGCCTTAGGACACTTCTCTCATATTACTAACAAACTCCTACTTGGCCTAATGCCAATCGCTATGGTATCCAATACCACAGGCTCTAACATAACCCTCAACTTGCTTTGAGGCAAGGTCTTAGTTAAAGGATCTGCTAAATTCCTTTCAGTGGGAATTTTCTCAATTTGTTTATCATTCCTACTTATAATCTCTCTGATCAGATGATAGCGGCGAAGCACGTGTTTGGATCGCTGATGAGACCTTGGTTCCTTTGCTTGTGCAATAGCTCCATTGTTGTCGGAGTAAACCGGCACTGCTTCATCAATGGTTGGAACCACACAAAGTTCGGAGACAAACTTCTTGATCCAGACTGCTTCCTTTGCTGCTTCCGAAGCTGCGATATATTCCGCTTCCGTGGTAGAATCCGCTACGGTGTCTTGTTTGGAACTCTTCCAACTTATTGCGCCTCCATTCAAAGTAAATACGTATCCAGACTGAGATTTGGAGTCATCCTTATCTGTCTGGAAACTGGCATCTGTATACCCACGTATTACCATATCTCCTTCTCCATATATTAGGAACACATCCTTAGTTCTTCTTAAGTACTTAAGGATTGTCTTGACAGCCGCCCAATGATCCATTCCTGGATCCGACTGGTATCTGCTTGTGACGCTCAGAGCATACGATACATCGGGCCTTGTACATAACATAGCATACATGATAGATCCTATCGCGGATGCATAAGGAATCTTATTCATGCAAATCCTCTCGTCTTCTGTGCGCGGACACATAGACTTTGAAAGGTTGATCCCATGCCTGATGGGAAGGTAACCTTTCTTGGATTCCGACATGCTAAACCTTTTTAGCATTCGGTCTATATATGTAGACTGCGAAAGAACAAGCAACCGTTTTGATCTATCTCTATAGATTCTAATCCCAAGGATATAGGTTGCTTCTCCCAGGTCTTTCATGGAGAAAGTTTTGGACAACCAAATTTTAATTGTCTGTAATACTGATATATCGTTTCCTATAAGTAATATGTCATCGACATATAATACTAGGAATACGACTGCACTCCCACTAACCTTCTTGTACACACAAGGTTCATCAGGATTTTGTGAGAAATCAAACTCTTTGATTGTCTCATCAAAACGGATGTTCCAGCTCCTGGATGCTTGCTTCAGTCCATATATGGATCGTCGAAGCTTACATACTTTGGTTTTATCAACCGATGTGAAACCTTCAGGTTGTATCATGTATACATCCTCAAGCAGGTTTCCAT